>CM040751.1:33384377-33976877 GCA_022829145.1 Albula goreensis | reverse complement strand
AATGTCATGACTGGTTTTCAGTCACCCTCAGACACACATTTTCTAATTTTTATGGCTTATCTTCCTCTGAGGTTTAGTGATTGTTCAGACATTAACCTGTTGGGTGAATGAGTTTTGTCACAGTGAGGCCATTTGAGAGAACTATACTGCTTCAGTGGTTCACCTCCCTGTAACTATGCAACAATCCATCACCATGGTGATTTGCCAATCGTGTTTCACTGGGGAGTGTATTCGTGGATGACATTTCTGTCTTTAAACCATTACTGCATGTACAGCGTACTTTTGAATGTTTTTCATCATTCAGTGCTTGATTTACCAGAAAATTATTCAAACATTTTTCCCATGAACTTTAAGATATTGACAATCTAAGAGACTACGAAAGTGTAAATCTTTTGTAAACCATTTACTCAGGTGGTTTGAGTCCACTTTGTATAATAATGAAAGGCAATATTATGGGTATATTACCTGGCATTAAATAAACCTGCTCCCAGAGGAAAATAAAAGTGATTCATTCTCTGTACTGTAATGTCACAGTCATTTCGAATGCATATCATAATCAATGCAGGTTTTAATCAATTCCAGGATGAAAAAACCGTGCCCTATGTTTGCTGCACTCCCATGGTGTGGTGCGGAAGTTTAATTAGATGGTCTCTCAGTGAATAAAACATTAAAACGTTTATGTTGGTCTTCAGATGTGCTGCAGTCAATCACGATCCGAATGTTCAGCTGGGTTCTTTTTTTAAACTCACCCAGATTTATATGTGTTCTTTGGAGACTACAAAGATACTGAATCACTCATGGAAAAATGTTTGGATCTTACTGAAAGGACTCTTGATGCAAATGGATCCATTTTATGTTTTTATAAAAAAAAAAACAATTTAAAAAATACTCCCAGTAGAGCATCGTCCGTGTATGTGAGTTGTCTGTCTCCTTCTCTGTGACATACTGACTCATGCGCTGTGGGGTGATGTAATGGTCCGTGTGATCTCCTCTCTGTCCTCTCTCGGTTGCAGGAGGGACCGTACGTGATGCTGAAGAAAAACTGGGAGATGTACGAGGGGAACGACCAGTACGAGGGCTACTGCGTGGACCTGGCCTCGGAGATCGCCAAGCATATCGGCATCAAGTATAAGATCTCCATCGTGCCCGATGGCAAGTACGGAGCCCGGGACCCGGAGACCAAGATCTGGAATGGGATGGTCGGAGAACTTGTCTATGGGGTAAGGGAGTGTGGAGAACCTGGATCATGGAGTGGGTGAGGGAAACGGTTTACGGTGTGTGGAGAGGCGAAGTTGGTCACATGAGTTGGACCCAGGAAAAGACACTACCCATTCATTTTTCCATTGGCGTGACAGGGCAGCATCCATGAGTAGTTTCTACAGTGGAGTTGCTCCCGTTGTTCCCTCTTTATTCTTCACGTTTTCCCCCATTGCAAGGAATGTTCACAAATACAAAACCTAGAGATGCAGTCAACACAAGAGCATGCTCATTCTCGAGTAAATACACAGTTCTTGAGCCAACACACAGACATTTTTGTAAGTTGGTAAATGTCAATCAAAAGAGTATATATACGTAATGCAAACACCCCTCAATTATAGTATCATGCCATATTTTCTGCCTAATCCCCTCTTTAAATTATCTGCCTGCTAATTTCAGAGGCTTTTGTAGTTATTTGATCACTTTGGAAGACTCCAGCCATCCATTCACTTTACCTTACGGCTGCAGTATAGCTCTCTGCATTTTATTTGGTGGAGTTGACTGATGCAGATATTACGATATTAGATATAACATGTACTCTCTCCAAAGTGGGCGTTCGTTCAATGGTACATGAATAGGAGGTGATTTTGCTATTCTCTCTCTGGAGAGACCACAGCAGGAAGATTGTGTCAAATGAGGCCGATCTGGCCTAGAGCACGGGAGGTTGATTGCTGATTATCCAACTTCAACTATGATTTGATGCTTAAACATGGCCGCCCAGCCCAGCTAGGAGTAATCACTGAGAAACATGTTCTCAAGCTATTCTATATCATGAAGTATGAAAATGTATACTTTCACCTCACTGGCAGGAGTTTAAAGATATAATCTCACATTTTGATTTTGTCTATCCACCCTGAGTCACAGCAACCGATTGTTACCTTTTACATTTCTGCATACATTGCATAAAGGTAACCAATGCTAAGTGCGTTAGCGCAGTGACTGTCAGCTACAGTATGTAGTTTTACAGCCTGTGTCTCTAATGTTAGAGCTCATTGGAAGTGAGAGCATGCTTTAATGTAAGTAGTTTTCAGAACATGAGAACTGGATAAAATCTAAGATTTTATTGTTATTAGGAAAATTTAGCACATCTGTAAAATTATGATGACATTTTGTATAGCTTTGAAACCCAATAAATGGCTAATTGCCCAGCTATGAAGTCGCTATAAGGCGTATGCAGAGAGAACGCAGCCACTCCTGTAGGCTTCTATGTCGACACGCTAGCTCACTTAGCATTATTTCCGGAGATATCCACATACTGTATGAACACAAATGAAAGAGTACTGGTCAGTCGCTCTGGCTCTGAGCAAGTGGAAGGGTTTATTTAATGCCAAGATGTCAAAGTATCCCTTTAAGGAGAAAAATTGTTGTATGAGGAGTCAGCTAACCTTCTGTCAGCCCTGGTTAGTTATCGGTGAAAATTTCCATCTTGCTGAGGTGGGGCAGTTGTTGTTTCTTTGCCCACCGTTTTCAGATGGAGGATATTTTCCTGTCTTTGTGATGACTGCTGCAAAACAGATGACACATGTGTGACTGAGAATCAGCCATAATCCGTGCTTTTTGTTTTGACCACCTTGGAAACTAAGCCAGAAATAAATTCCCTTAGACTGCAGATGAGTTGTTTACTGTCAATGGAGCTTGTCTGAGACATCGCTTCTCATTCCTCCCCAGGGAGTTGTTTTCAAGATGGCTTTCACAAAGGGCACCCAGGGCTTTTTTCTGGAAAAAAAACAGTTCACTTTGCATTTATTATGTAAAAATGCATATTTTTAAGTTAAATGGAAATCAAAGTAAACAATGAGCATCCTGGAAAAATGTCAGTAAATTGCTTTAAAATAAGTCAGGGGGGAATCGAAGAGTTGGCAAGCGCACACCTTGTCTTCGTCCTTCTGAAAGTTGATCAACAAATGCCTGGGATGTCCAACCAAATGTTTTCTCTGGGTTATTATTCACTTTGAAAAATCCCAGGATCCTTTTGGAAAACAAAGTATTATGACACAAATACAGCATTATTGTCATATTTGAATGAAGGCTACGCTTGGATGAAGTCGCAGGCTGTAATACGTCAAGCTTAATATCTTTTGTGGATTAATGCTGAGCCTCCTACAGCTGGGTGGATACATCGCCGCTAAATCAGTAAACAGTAATCGTGTTTGTGGATTTACAGCGGAGGACTACACCACTCTCTGCATGAGCTGCTGTATCTTAAAGTTTCCTCTCATATTGAGAAGATATTGCGCAGAATTTTATTTTGTCTAATTCCATCTCCGCTTTCTGTTTCTATGCTTTGATTCGATTCTGTACTTTTAAGTCTGCTGTGCTGGTGCATTTCGGCATGCAAGGTCATGTTGACTCATAGAGCGCAACAAAGGACATCACAAGTGAGACGAGCTCTAGCATTCCACAGAACAGTATTTATTTGTTTGTTTATTTATTTATTTATTTATTCTGTCCATAATTGATGTTCTTGTCTCTTGCTCAACACTCGCAGAGACATAAGAGACTGCAGCAGCACAGAGGAAAGCCAGAATAAGGTGTGGACGTTATAAAGCAAGAAAGGCTTCTCTACAAGAAAGATCCATAGGTTTTTATTGGCCCAGCTTGTAAAGGCTGTAACTGGAACCCAGCCAATCAAACGGAGCCTTTCCAAGGGCATGTGCAATTCAAGCAAAACAGACTTTGGTCTTTCTGAGAGCATCGGCTGTTCTATTCTATAGTTGATCAGGAGGAACACAATCCGAAGGACATTTCTGCTTGTATCCAAAGAAATAGGACATATCTCCAATGAAGTTGGTTTGTCTGATTGGTTGGCAATATGATTTGGTGGTTAGGTTGAAATAATTTTGAAGTCTGTTTTGATTCAATTGCGTCCGATCTTAAAGTGACTAAGTGCATTGGATTTAATCTTGCCATGTATCTTTCTCTTGCCCCCTCCGCCCCCCAGAAAGCTGAGATCGCCGTGGCTCCTCTGACCATTACCCTGGTGAGAGAGGAGGTCATCGACTTCTCCAAGCCCTTCATGAGCCTGGGGATCTCCATCATGATCAAGAAGCCGCAGAAGTCCAAGCCGGGCGTGTTCTCCTTCCTGGACCCGCTGGCGTATGAGATCTGGATGTGCATTGTTTTCGCCTACATCGGCGTGAGCGTGGTGCTCTTCCTGGTCAGTCGCTTCAGCCCCTACGAGTGGCACACCGAGGAGCCGGAGGAGGGCACGGAGGGGCAGCCCAGCGACCAGCCGCCCAACGAGTTTGGCATTTTCAACAGCCTGTGGTTCTCCCTGGGAGCCTTCATGCAACAGGGATGCGATATCTCCCCAAGGTGGGTCTCGGGTTGGCTACTGGCTGGTTTACAGGAGATACTGTGAAGGAGTGGCTAAAGAGCTGGGCTTTTAAACTTGAAAGTGACAGTTCAAGGGTGTGTACAGGTGTTGAAATGTAAGCAGACCGAACATCTCCAGAAGTCACATGGGCCATTTATAACAATGTATTAATTAATTTAAAAATTAGTTTAATACATCACACAATGTCAAAAATACAGTAGATGTTGTAGTGCTCGGCCCAGGAGAATCATTGCTTCATAACAGCAGTGTGAAAACACCGTGAGAAAGTCCTGTGGCAAATGTGAGCGAGAGCTTTTTTAATATAATGTTTTCTCAGGTGAACTGTTTAGAAATATTTTTCTGAAACCTTCTTCAGAACGATGGCACAGTCTTATCATAAGTTCATTATTTATTTGATAACAGTGCATAGTTCCAGAGGGTCACTGGCACTAATGCTTTACAGTTCAGTACCAACATGTTTATACTGCTGCATTTTTACTGGAGGGTTTTGAACCATTTATAAACCCACAACTTTCAGGTTCCTAGTCCGGTATTACAGACGCTACACCAGGAGTGCACAGCTCCAGTCCTGGAGAGCCGGTGTTTATTCCGTTTTTTACCTTCAAGCTTAATGTTCAGCTGTACACACCGCTGCTGGTTCACTCTCATACTGGGCCTGTGTTACACATTTTCATCAATGATTCGCATGCAGTCTGCTGAGGTAGCTCATGGGCCGTTTAAATTGCGTGAAATCAGGGGTTGGCATGAAATCCCGAAACGGATCGGCCCTTGTTGTGTACCCCTGCACTACACAGTACATGTGCCTCCATTCCAGTTGGAGGGCGCTCCATGTTTTGCCTGAGGAGAACCTGGAAACAGCGTGTCCTTACTGCAGCTGTGCAGCTGCGAATAATAGCTGTCCCAGCCGAAAAGCAGCAAACTGTTCAGTTTACACTCTCCCTGCCCTGAGGGTCTATTTATACTGCAAGAAAAACATCTTGATTGCCGACAAGTACATCATGAGTAAGAAACTGGCACTAAACTTCCACATTGTGTACTCCTAACTCGTTGAAATTCTTTTGTTTCAGGATCTACAATAATGTTAATATTTCCGTTATATGTAATGTTGGTACTCCCTGCCAAAAGTGATGCTGGCCTGCAGTCAGTTAAGCAGAAGTAATGACCTTTTTGCAACATACTTATGGTTATTTTTTCTTCATTTTCAAAGTGTTTACAGAAAGGAATGGATATATATAGTGGTTTATTTATAATAAAAAGTATTCTAAATAGGCCCTTAAAATGGCGTGTGACCGAGAGTGGGAATAGTCAGTTCTTCCTGCCGAGACTTAAAAGCATCATGACCAGATTTATGAGGTAACTCAGAGTTTGCTGCTTTTCTTGGTCACTGTATTTTTTGCTGCACCTTGTGTTTTACGGTCAAGAGTTTAGGTGAGTATAAAATTTTAATGCTTCTAGTGGAAAATCAGGTTTTATTTTTAGAATATTTATGATATACAGTGTTTCATTATTGATGATGTCAGAATGCAGTTTAGTTAAAGATTAATGATCAGAGTCCTTAGAGCATTATGGGAGAAGGAGTTCTACCAAAATTTGATAAAAAAAAGAAAAAAAAGAAAAAAAAACAGGTGCCAGGCTTCTGCTCTGGACAGGACTGTCACTTTGCAATGCATTGTGGGAGATCCGATCTCAGTGCTCTGAAGGACTCTGAATGCTTGCGGTTTCATCAGCACGCTCGGCTGCAGCCGCTGTCATTTGGTTCATTTTCTCTCTCTCATTATAATGTATGGCGATCGCAGTCCCGTGTCCCGCCATGACTGTGACTTGCTCGTTTAAGCAGCCTGCGGAATTCACTGTCAACCTGCTCACAGCGTCCCCGTCTCAAGCTTCCTCAGTGTTCAGAAACCATGATGCCGCAACGCGCCGTAATAATGAACTGCTCTCTCCAATGCCTGGTCTGTCCGATGTCATGCCATCAGTATACGTCTGAACTGTTGAGACTCCTCTTGTCGCTTCGCTGCAGGGATGGGGCGGGGCGGGGCGGGGCAGGGGTGAGGTGGGACATGGGGGAGGAGGAACCATCGTTGTCATCCCGCAGTTAGGCGCTCCTTGTGCACATCCACACATGTCCCTTGAGCTGGTCTTCTTATTATAAAAAAAAGCATTGTGTCCTGCCAGATCCTGTCCCCATTGTTTCTGTCCATCCTGGAGGCCTGGTTCCATCTCGTCCTGCCAGTTCAGTGTCTTCGTTAGGATGCTATATAGCGTGCATGTCGTTTTTAGCGGTCTGACAAATTATGAGTTCCTTGAAAAAAAAATAGAATGTGTTTTCCAGCCCCCAGATAAATGGTCACTCAGGTGACTCGAGGAGAAACCAAGATCAAAAAAACAGCGGCGCACGACGCAAAGGTACAGAGAACATAATCAAAATAATAGTGCCTGCCACCCCTGACCTATAGCACCACAGAGGGCTATAGCAGACCTATGATTTTGATTTCATTCCTGATATTCACATTTAGGATTTCATGTGTAAGGAACATGTTCATTGTAGAAGTGATAAGGTGAAATGTCATTCTGAGACGGCATGTGGAGCAGCCAAGGCAGTTAAATGTGTTTGTGTTTGTGTGTGCGTGCCTGCGTGTGTGTGTGTTTATGTGTGTTTACTTTAACTTATTCTGCTGTTTTATTGCTAAAGGAGAAAGGTATAATGTGTCAGTGTTTCCTGCATTGGTTCAAATTATATTTTTTTACAATCATTTTTACTCTTTACAGAAATTGTCCACTATGAAGCATTGTGTTTCAGATTTTTGAATGGTGCTTCAAAATATAGAACGATTGATTGTATTTTTTTTGTTTGTGTCAGTGAAAGAGAAAAACGGAGAGAGAGAGAGGTGTGTGTGTGTGTGTGTGTGTGAGGGTGTGTATACGGTATGTGAGTGTGAGGCACAGAGGTGTGTGTGTGTGTGTGTGTGTGTGAGGGTGTGTGTGTGTATACGGTATGTGAGTGTGAGGCACAGAGGTGTGTGTGTGTTAGTGGGGATTGTCCTGGTGATTTTGCTCCTGTAGTTTTCCTTTCCCTCACACGGAGACTGACATTGTGTATGCAGAGAGTGAGGCTGACGCCGTGTGTGTAACAGAGGGTGACACTGAGCGATTCCTACAGCGCGCTTTCCTTTCCCATCGTGAATTGCACTGCCCAGTGGCTACATGATATCCACTTCTGCCTGTTTATTTATGATCTCCAGTAAACTGTGAGCTCCCATCTGTCCATAGATTATCACATACTCATTCATGATAAGCAGCCGGTCGGAGAGCGGCCATGGAAGTGGTCTAAGATTGATGACACGCTCCGGCTCCTCCTCTCGGAGCTCGGAGTTTATGCGTTCCCTGATAGGGTGTTTAATCCATTCTGAGAAATATTCTCAGAGACCCACATATCGCCAATGAGCTAATTCGCATGTCATGCTTGTGATATCAACACTTCGTAAGACTGATTTCGGTCACAAGTCAAGTGATTCAAGTCTTTCTCTCCTTCTGTCTCTCTCCTTCCTCTCTTACTTCTCTGTCCGTCTCTCTCTCTCTCTCTGTTGCTTTATCTAACCCTCCACCTGCTTCTCTGCCATTTCCTCCTCTCCATTCTGTCTATCTCTCCCTCCATTTACTGATGTGAATAGAATGAATGACTTCTAACGCTCTATACATTGCCTTACCATGCAGAGTCCATACAGTAAGCAGTATCTATCTTAACCCATCTGCTTTTCTTTAGTAAACAGGGCTTCATTGAAACGTACTCGTTGTGAAAGGAATAGCCAGGGACAATGGACAATAGGAGTGTTCCTTTTTTCTGGATGGACTATTATAAGATTTGGGAGCATTTTTATAATCAACACTCAGGAAGGTTAAGGGGAAAAATTGTTGCGTGTAACCAAAATTCAGCTTGGAATTTGAGACTGCATGTTGGAGACTGAACACAACCCACAGTTTCACATAAGCCTACACTGTGGCTTATCATTTGCATCAGCCTCATGTTGTACAGTAGCATACCTGAACAAAGTAAGAATTCTGATGGTCACAATTCTCTACAGCTCTACTGCTGTTTTCAGTGCTAACACATCACCCAAAGCACACAGAAGCACGAATGTATGTACACACACACACACATACATACACACACACCATGGACACACACACATACACGCACGTACACACACTGTGGACACAAACACACATACATGCACATACACACACCATGGACATACACACACACACACACACACACACACACCATGGACACACACACACATACACGCACATACACACACTGTGGACACACACACACACATACATGCACATACACACACACACACACACCATGGACACACACACACACACACGCACACGCACACACACACACACACCATGGACACACACACATACACACACACACATACATGCACATACACACACCATGGACATATACACACACACATACACACACAGACCATGGACACACACACACACACACACATACTATGGACACACACACAAACACACACCAGGACACACAGAGATACACATCTTTGTTCTTGCTCCACGGCTCATCTTAAGTGGCTAGTGACACACATTCGACATGCCAACGGCTTCAATCGAGCCTCAAACGGTGGTGGAGAATGGAGATTTATCGTGCGGCTTTGCTCTGAGGAACCCATTTGTTTCCCCTTCCTCCTCTCAGTCACACTGCTGTAGATTTGAATGGCTTTTCTGCTTTCTGTGTCTCCTCCATCACCACTCTACAGAGTGTGGCAGGGGGGTTGTACCTGGTTAGGAAGGGTTTATGACAGGGGTGTCAAACTCCAGTCCTGGAGGGCTGCAGTGGTAGCTGGTTTTTGGTGTGTTTTGGCACTTAATTGATTAATTAAAATCACTGGTTGGCTAAAGAGTCCACACACCTGGTTTCCATGGCCTAAAATGGCTGCCAATCGAAAGGAAAGAACAAAAACCCGCAGACACTGCGGCCCTCCAGGACTGGAGTTTGACACCCCTGGTTTAAGTGGTACTGAGTAACCCCCTTTTTTGACCACACCACTGGGTGACTGAGTCCCAAGCACCCCCTAGAGGCTCAGGCCCGCACCCCACCCCCCCCCCCCCCACCCCGAACATCAGACCAAAGAAATCCCGCTTCATTACCCCTGGTATATTGCAAATCATCAATTAGAGTGGAACCGTTTAACTGTCTCCGATGCTATTTCCATCACACCACTCCCCAAGGCGTTCCTCCGGTCACAGAAGACAAGTCAAACAGCTGAGGGAATGAGACTCCAAATACGTCTGATCTGTGAGTCTGAGAACATATGAATACTTGTTGCAACCCATGCCTATTCCCCATAGCTCCATTATAATAATAATGGATTACATTTACATAGAGCTATATCTTGATACTCAAAGTGCTTCAGTCAGCTTAACCATCACCTGGGTGACAGCAGCAATGTTTAGTCCGCTCACCACATGTCAGCTTTAGGTAAAAAAATTTCTTGTAATAGCTTTTGGCTCCAAAAGAACAGCATGAAAATGTGTTGCCAGGTCTCTCAGGATAATGATCAGAATTTTAATCTTGATGAAAAGCGAAAATCATAGGTTATTGTATCAAGCCCTTTGTGTTGGCTGCTATTTTGAAGAGAAAGTTAGAAATAATAAGGTTTATACATTGTGTGTTGCTTATTAGCAGAAGGAAAGTATTCTGGCCAAGCAGGCAACAGCGCGGTCATGAGATGTATTTTTCCACCCGAGGTAACCGGCAATACAAGCAGGTGCACAGTTTCTGTGATTAAGGCTGAGGTGAGGGAGATTTAATGAGCTCCCGCGGTTGCCGTGGGGACCGCTCTCACGCTTTCGCAGATTGCGTGGGAGATCTGGAGTGCTGGGACCACGGCTGACAGATACGGTCCGCTCTGGAGCTCGTCATACTCGGAGTCAAAATATTTATCCAAACAAAGGTTAATTTCTCCGCGTCCCAGTTTCCCGGACGCTGCTGCTGCCTCTGGTCCTCGGGGGAGAGCCTTCGCTGCCAGACTTCGCATCAACCCAAAATTATTCATTTACCGTTTAAGGCGTCATCGCTAAGGAGCACCTCCCTGGCAACAGCCTGTACATGTTCTTGGAGACGAGAGGGGTGGGAAAACCAGAGAACGGGAAGGGGGAACGCTCTGACAGGATGTGATTTCAGGATGTGACGATGGAATGAGTCGAGGATGTGCTTGTGAATGACTTAACCTTTAACAGTATTCGTTAGTCCCCCAACAAGACATTTCTACATTTCTGTGTGGGGTATGAGATTCATTAGCTATGAAGACTGTACACTCCTCAAAAAAAAAAAAACTCTAAAAACTTCCACTACCATTGTCCAAGGTACAGGCCTTATATTGCAACAGTGGAGGTAGCACAGTGGTATTACAGGCATATGTCATACTTACGACAGCTGGGATCTTGTAGGTACCTGTTATGCCATTGGAAGGAGCTGAGACATTGCAACCCTTACGAACCATTATGAAGCAAAACCCACTGTACACCAGGCGGGATGACGACAGTTGTGTCTCATCTCTGTGGGCCCCCAGTCACAATCAACTAATGACTATACAGTACATGCCAACCTTGAGACTTGAAAACCAGGGAGATCTTCTCTTTCTTCTGACTATGGCATGTGAAAGAAAGAGGTGGCAAGCCTAACAGCGCTCGATGGCATGCTTTCTCGGTTGACTACAGATAGAAAATGTGGGAGAAATGAATGCCCGGGAGTAGTCCAGGTGATAGGTGTGAAAAATGTGGCACTAAAGCTAAAGACAGGTGGGTTGGCAGGTATGCTAATGACATATTCCAGGCTCAGACCGTCTCAACAATAACACTCAACATATGCTTGTGATGAGCACCTTAACCAACTCAATCAGTCAGTAGCACAACCACATTTTATTGCATCATCAGTACTGATGTCACTTCCTGTCCGGGCATCCAACCCCATCTACCCCTTTCTACAGCTACTTCAGCTGTTCCTATACCAGCTGTACTGCTTTTGTTTCATTGTTTTCTGCTTTATGTATTTGTCTGTCTCTTTCCACTTTATACGTTGTACGACTGCCAGGATACTGCTGTTATTTATTTTCATTTAGTTCTGTGATGTTTTCCAGCAGGGTTTCTCTCATCCCCGGGTCTTATTTACTATTGTCTTTCAAGAGCTTAGTCTCATGCACCTCTTTTTAAATCATTGTCTATGTTCAAATAAATAAAAAACAATAAGGAATAGGAGTCTCAAAGAGATTTTATGGTGTGGAACGAAGGATTCTGTTTCATAGCTGAGTGGATGGAGAGTCTCTCAAACAGGAGAATTTGTGTCACGCACAGGAAATTGTAGAAAGCCCAAGATCCAGGGAAACGGTTTCAGATATACACAGGACTCAGATGCTACAAGACAAGCCAAATCATTTCATGCGCAGATACGGCTAAAACGCTACAGACGGGAAAATTACTTTCAAACACGGAGTGGTCCTCACTGACAAGGTGACCTTGAAATCCCATTACAACACCACCCCTCCGCCTCTGTGTCAGAGACCGAGGCAACGGTCCCTTGTGCATTTGAAATAGAGTTTAATTAGCCTGTTACTCATTTGTACAAGAGATTAAGAAGACATTATCCCAGTAAAACACAAGAGGAAGAAAGATGTTTTTTGGACCATTGCCTGGTAGATGGAGAGTATTTGACACGTTATCTGTTACATACAAATTATTTCAATTACTCTCTCGCTCTGCGAGCCCCCTTGGAATTCTGGGAAAAAAATTGTAACGTCTTTTTTGGAAATGGATCTTTTAAAGATAGCTCGATGAATTAAAAAAGATATTTCTTGATTCATTGAATTATCAAGTGTCTGATAAATAATGAAAAAAACAACAGCATGGACACAAACAGGAGGTTTCATACAACAACATGATGCCCAGGTCATTTGTTCAGCCCATATGTGGCAGACCTGTTGAATAATCCTAGGTCCAGGCATTCGATTATTCCCGTCAGTAAACAAACTGAAAGAAAATGGTAAAAGTCACTCGGCATGAGCTGTGGCTTGCATGGGCTGTGCCTTTTGCACGGGAAAATTGATTTGCAGGTATTACATTCTTAATCTGAGTAATAAGAACAAACTGCAAGAATAAAAAAAAGACTGCATTGTTGACCTTCTCGTTTATTTATTGCCCACCCCAGGCTAGAAATTGCAAAATACATCTCTGCATACATCTTATTATCTCTCTCTTTTCTTCTTCCACTCTTCCATTCCCTTGTTGTCCTCTTTTGTCTGCCTTTCTTTCTCTCTATTCATCTCTGTCTCTCAAATGATCTGTCCCTTTCTCTGTCTTCACATCTTTTTCTTTGTTTTTCTCACCTCTGTCGCCTTTCCCTCCATCCCTGCCTTTGTCTCACACCTCAGAGGAGACGATCTCTCTCGCGCTCTCCTCCACCTCTCCCGTACCTTTCACACAGATGCATTTCTGCTTGTTTCAGCAGCGCATTACTATTCACAGCCTGGGTGCACACTCTTACAATTTCAGCAGCAAGTGGAAAAAAGCAGAAGGATTAAAACTGAAAAAAATAAAAAATAAAATAAAACACTATGTGAAATGTCTATGGAGCTGTCACAGAACATACATAAAATGTTCATCGCTGTGAAACGTTGTGACAACATTACCTTATGTCTTCAGCCTTACTTTTCCAATGGCTTCTGTGGAACTGAAAAGTACACAAATGGAATTGGCAGAACGGATGTTCTAATTCAAAGCAGTGATAAGCTGTCTGCACTCTGTCATTCTCTCTGTCATCATATGTATCATAATGTTATGGATTATAATACATTATGATGTGTTTTAACCATTTATTTAATTAAAATGTGATCCTTCAACCTTTGAGAGAGCCATAATGATTCTGGAACATTCTTAAAATATAATGTAAAGTAGCTTCAGTGTGTCATAACATTCATTAGGTGAAGGAATTATATTGTGTATTCAGGGGAAGGAACTATTCTAGTTGCTGGTATAGACATAAAAATGAAGTGTCATTTAAAATAATTTCTTTCACTCAAACACTGTTCTGCTCATCTACCCCCTCCCTCCAAACCTCTAATCCCTCAACCCCCCCCAGCTACCCCCTGCCCAGCTCTGCCCAGTCTCCACCCCGCCTGGCACTGTCACCACTGATGTGCCCAGCACTGCGCTGGGAGGCAGGAGACCAGTGGGTGGGATCAATGGGGGGCTGTCTATGGAGCTCCGTCTCGCACGCACACACACTCACACACACACACACACACACACACACACATACAAATGCACACACACACAGTGACTGCGACCCCGTGGAGTGTGTGTCCCACACTACCCAGCATGACTCTATTCTCTTGCCCCCGGGTATCCGTGGAAACAGCGGTGCTGGCACAGAGATTCGGCGGGATTTGGCATGGTGCCCTCACACAGGGTCCGTTTTTCACAGAGCGTTTCCGTCCGTTTGCTCGCACTGCGGTAACAAAGCGCAGTCCCTGCCATTACGACCCAAGTGATAGAAGAGATTTCATAATGCTCCATGGACTGACAGTGACAGCAATTAATCGCATTTAATTACAGCCCCAGAAGCAGGGAAGAATATTTCTGGTTGTTTTGGTTGTTTTGTACTGCTAATAGTTTCATAATGGCATGATTGCAAAACACAATTTGCCACTAAAATGTCAGTGAATTGATTTTAGGTGAATAATGCATGTGCTATTAATTACCTGTTTACTGGTGCCACAGGCTTGATAGGTAAAGGCTAGAGGGAGGCAGAGGGACAGAGGCCAGCAGGGATGTGGGCACAGGTTATTATTTTAATTCTTGCCGCTCTTCACGGTGCTGGAATGGTGGTTTCTAAAGGCTCCAGGTTGACTTTAAGGGCACTGGGAGGAGACTTGGAGGGAGAGGAATCAAGGGTGAGGCTTGTGAGATCGGTGGCGAAGGAGCAGCATGGTCTGAGACTCTCTGGCCCTGTAGGGGTGAGAGCAAAGAGGAAGAGAAGCAGGAGATTGTTTCTTCTGTATGTTCTGGATCTTTCCACAGCTCCTCCTCCATTCTGTAAGCACAACTTTGTTTAGCCTTGCTGCCTTGTACCTCTCCAGAAGCCAGGTAAAAAGCGAGCCGGGCAGTCCACCGCCTCGCCACCACGACCTGTTAAAACGTCTGTAAAATCGCAACAGCCATAACCAATCAATTACCTATTCAATAACCCTGTAAACAGCTCCTAATTTAGTTACAGATGTCCTTCTGCGCTCTCTCCCAAGATCTCCCGAGACCGTAATCGGAGCTCGCACAGCCCGGCTGTCTGAGCACAGGCTGACATGTTGTGCCGCACGTCCGTGTCGCCGGCCATGATGCACCATAAATCTTTCTGCGTAAGGGTGGGGGGGTGTGGAAAAAGCAATCTGAAAACCATCACGGATGATGCATGGGCTGTCACCTGTGACAGGCGCGTCGCGTGCTGTCACCCCTCATGCCCCGCGCCACGCTGGTTTCAAAAAGCTCTGACTCCCAACCCCCACCCCCCCCCCCCACCGTTACTAACGCGTTTTGTTTTTGATTGATCGTTCCTCTGTGGCTCCGGTATGGAGACAAGTCCGTCTCTTTAATCACTACTTGATTAAAAGGCAGGATAAATTAGGGTGGCGGAGAAGTGCCCCCATCTGAAATGATGTCATTATTCCTTCCTCTTGCCCCCCTCCCAGCAGAGACCTCCGCTCTCATACGAAGCGTTTTGACCGACCACTGAATGAGTCAAAGGCATGAGGTGTCACTCACAGGGTAAACATTTTGTACGCCTCTACAGGAAATAGACCTTGGAGCCGTTGGCAGCACTTTCTCTGTGCAGAAACCATGAAAAGTACTGGGAAAATTATTATTAAGTATTGGCTGTATGAAGTGAGATCTTCAGGAAAAATTAGCTAAATGAAAGTCTGATAACAGTTCGGAGGTCACAGGTTGAAGGTCACAGTCCGCAGAGTATTTTCATGGTGACCTTATAAGTGATATAATGAACATGCTGATGCAGAGCTGGCTGTGATGCGTGTGTGTGTGTGTGTGTGTGTGTGTGTGTGTGTGTGTGTGTGTGGGGCGTGTGTGTGTGTGTGTGTGTGTGTGTGTGTGTGTGGGTTCTTACATCCCAAGAACAAAATGATTACACTGGTGTTATCCTGGAAAAGGCACAAATGTTCTGTAGCTGTTAGAAGGCTGACAATACAGCTATCTGCACAAATAATAATTATATATTTTCTGTTCTTTCTTCCTTGATTGCGATGGTGATGATAATAATGATGATGACGATTATAATAATGATGATGATAATGACAGTGATGATGATAGAACATATATCATAATCGTAATCTATCAGTAATATAGCTATTCTCTTCACAGCTGCGGCTTGCATTGCTCATCCGTGAGCCCTGATATTTCCACAACACGACCGCCGTTAGCTGCGACACTCTCAATAAACTTCAGGAATGCAGATCTGTCTTTACAGAGCGAAATTAAGAACACCTTGGTCTCTGCGTGACCAGTCAGGCACCGTGACAGCCTGTGGTTCTTTATTATAAGTGTGGTAAACCAGATGGAACCTGGAGACCACCCTCTCTGCTCTCTCTTCTCCTTCTTGTGAATCAATCAAACGCCCTCGATAGCAAAATAGCTGTGATTTTGCGCTAGGGTTTCGTGGTGTCAGTGCATGTCTTCCCTGTCGTGTTAGCTCTGGTCCAATCACAGCTCAGATTAATCATGGGGGCCATCAGGCTCACTGTCCACGAGAAGCGATCCGAGCAAATGGATTATGACGTTGGGTTCGTTTTCCTCGGTTTGGGGAAGCGACCCTGGTCTAAATCGAGGTCGTGGTGTCGGAAAGCGGAATTAGCGCTGTCGCCGTTGAGCGAGGGGTGCAATAAAAGCGGGGTGATAAATCATGTGAGTGATGGACTGGATCTGATCCGCTCAGACGATTCGGATCATGGAGAAAGGAGGGTCCTTCCCCCCCCCATGCTCCGCTGAGTATCTTGTCTGTTTCGTTCAGTTGAGTTCGTCGAAGAAATATGAAATGCCGCTCCGGCCGGAGCTCCTGCCAAGTTACATACTGCATCCGCGGATCGCCTTCAAGGCAGCTTTCAGAAGCAACACTCACAGGTTTGGAATGCTGACTCTCTTAGTTGAAATTAAAATGAACCCTTGATGAGAAAACAGGGATTAATTTAATTGAGACTATTAATTTTAAAATCCATCTATCCGTATCAAGTAAACCTTTAATTAATAAAAGGTTTTCTCCGTGATGAAAAAGTCTTTTATTTATCTGAACTACCTGCTCGTATTATCTAGGTATTTGATAAATATGAGAGAAAATAAAAATGTGGATTTTAAAATGTTTTCACATAGGAAGATTGTTGGGGTTATTCAGTGATTCTACAAATAATGTTTGTGGTGGTTGGTCAAATTGTGATGCTGGAAGTCAAGTGCCTTCCAGGCACACAGTCAGGAGCATTGAAGGGCACAGTCACAGTTCTGTGGCTGAAGGGAGAGCAGTGAGCCTGGGCATTGTGGGTAATGCGGTCACTGAGTTTGGGCATTGTGGGTAATGCGGTCACTGAGATAGTGCCACGCCGTTGCACACTCTCCAGTCCCGTCAATGCGCTCACGTTTTACTCCACTGAGCAAGGGTGCCTGCTTCACTTCCACTCGATTGGATCTCACGCAAGACTGAATCCTGATGACTGTTCATACAGCTGAATCTCTGCATAACCAAAGGAAAATGGGCTCTCTTCTTAATGCCCTTTAACTGTGTCTCACCTGGGATTCAAACCCGTGATCCATATAATCAAATGAGGTATCAATTATACAGTGTTCTTCCTACAGTATATAATAATAATGATAATAATAATAATAAGAGTCCCAGGGCAGTTTTCTGTCTCTTTCTGACTTTCTCTCGCTCTGTCTCTCTGTATCTCTGCCTCTCTTAATGTCCCCGGGCTCATGCTTTCATGCTCATTGGAAACGTTGTGCCAAATTCTCTCAGGGAGAGACAAGAATGCGCCCGGAGGCCATTTTGTTTATTCTGTATTTCTTTCACACGACTCAAAGAGAAGCCAAAGCTTTGTATGCACGCAAGCCCTGGGCCTCTCTTTTACCCTGTCTGAGTTCATCCGTATACCTGGTGTGTGACTATGGCACTCCATCACAGTATATGAGAAGAGCTATGAGGTACATTATGTGTATGGTGCTGTAGAAAAGAGCGTCTGTTAAATGACTGTGTAAAGCAATGAATATGAGAGACCTTTTATTTTTGGGTTTGCACTTTTTTCGTGGTATCGTTTAATACAGTCAGCAGCTGTTTTTCTCTGTTGCTGTGTACTGTTCCTGATATTTTTCAGAGGTTGTTTGAATCACAATAAATAAAACATGGATCCTTTATTGTAAAGATAAAAACAGAGATCACAGAGATTTGACTGGACCAAATGTTCTCTTGTAATTATGGATGAGGTGTCTTATTTCAATAGATGCTGCACATTTCAGTTTTAGTTTTTGTTGTTGTTTTGGAATTTTTGTTTTTGATATTTCAGCATACCTATCATGTTTTCTTAATGAGTATCCTTACTCCAGCATTTCTGGGAGTGAGCATCTCAAAACTCCCTTTAAAGGACACTAACAAGATCTGCACAGCTTCTAAGGTTTGAGGAGAGCGGGCTTGCAGCTCACGCCTCTGATGTTGCATTGGGTGTGTGGTGGTAGATGCAGAGAGTATCTGCTCTGGCTTCCTCTCCATCTCCATGGTGTCTTCTTGCCCAGTGTCTGTTGTTGATCAGCATTGCTGGGGGGTCGGACTGAGCGCTCTCTTGCTTCCCCCCCCTGCACGTCCTCCACAGGTCTCTCTCCGGACGCATCGTTGGGGGGGTGTGGTGGTTTTTCACCCTCATCATCATCTCCTCCTACACCGCCAACCTGGCTGCCTTCCTCACTGTGGAGAGGATGGTCTCCCCCATCGAGAGTGCGGAGGACCTGGCCAAACAAACTGAGATTGCGTATGGAACGCTGGACTCAGGATCCACTAAAGAGTTTTTTAGGGTAAGTTATTGTACTTTAATCTTTTTAGGATATATCACTGTTTACAGCATGAAAATACTTCACTGCTATCCAAAATGCTAAGGCTTGGATGCAATCACACACATTCAGTTTAAGGGTATGTTGTATTCAATCAAACAAGACTTAAGTTTAACCCTGATTCAATCAATCCAACTTACTGCACATAAGGATGATCTTATCTTATTGTTTCCCAGTTTTTGTATGTAATATTTGAGTTTTTATATACATTAAACATGTAAGAATACATTTCAAAGTAAAATTGTTTCAGATGTTATCAATATAATGGGTAGCTACTGAATTCCACAAACTGACTTAACACGGCACGTTCAACTCAACATTTCACATGTAGCTAATTTACAAGATTCAGTTTGTATATTTTATTTGGTAATGGGTACAGTGCTCTAAATATGACTGTGTTGTTGTTAAATTTCGGCTGTGTTTTGCAGTAACTGTGTTGTTACGCGTACACTGTGTTTTGCAGTAGAAAATACAGACAGTTGACTGTGTTCTGCTGCATTCTGGGAGATAATGGAGGCTTCTGGAGGATTTGCATTGTGTGACAGTGTGAGCTGGCCTTGCCTCACACACCCTGAGGGTGGAGCGGAGTGTGACTCTACCTCCAGGCTTAGACATATGCTGCAGAAGGCCTGATAGTGTGTGTGTGTGTGTGTGTGTGTGTGTGTGTGTATGTGTGTAGGTGTGTGTGTCATTAAACAACTCAACACCACCCACCTCTGTGTCTTCATACTGTGTGTGTGTGTGTGTGTGTGTGTGTGTGTGTGTGTGTGTGTGTGTGTGTGTGTGTGTGTGTGTGTGTGTGTGTGTGTGTGTGTGTGTGAGAGAGAGGGAGAATGATATAAAAATATTGAAAAAAGATTTAGTGAAGATTTAGTGCTGCAAATTCTAACGGAGAGCAATGAAGCGACTGTGACCGTGTGTGTGCATGACACTGAATGGCTGTGTGTGCCTTTGTGTGTGTGTATGTGTGTGTGTGTGTGTGCGTCACCTCCAGCAGTTTCAGTGTGTCAGTGAAGAGTTAACGCCTTGATTGCGAGCTGGATGGAACAGGCAGTGACTGCAGAGCCTCTCAAAGGCCCGGGTGCATTATCAACATAACGAGCTGAGCGAAGTCTGTGGAGGATGAAAAAGCAATTTATTCCGAGAAAGTGCTGAAAGGGATTTCGGTCTAATTAATTACTTTGGCTTCTCATAATACTGCATGTGGTCGACTCTCATTTTATCAGAACACCGTCATCTTGCGCAGGGGGCTTTTTCTCTTTTCGGACAGGCCGTGTTCAGGTGTTCAGCAAGGTCATGGAGGACAAGCTTCAGAAATAATTAGCGAAGCGTACGTTGATGCACCAGAACGTTTTCGAGCCATAAAAGGATTTTTGGTCATGTGTTCCGCTTCACCTCAGCTTATATGCAGACACTTCTTTTTTTTGACACAGCAGAGACAGACGTGACTGACATTATTATGGGCGTCCGTCACACCCCAATGAGATTCACACCTAGCCACAGCGCTGCTCCCTCACACTGGCCATGAGCGTTCGCTAATGCTAATGCTTCACAGAGGGCTTATGCTGCTGCCAGCGGTGGGAGTATTAGCATTGCGGGTCTCTTTTCATAACAAAAAGTGACCACACTGAAAAACAAAGCTGTTCGACTCACTGTTGTATTCTTTAGCATGTCAGCACAGTATACTGTATTATTCCCAAGGAGTGCACTTTATGCTGTGGATTGTCCAATGAAATAATAGACATATTCATTTTTATTATTTATAATTTTTCTTATTTCTACTCACATTTTTCCTTGGGAATGGATCTTTTTTTTCTCTCCACTGTTTTGACACTGGTTATTCCTGTACTCCAGTTCTCTCTGGAAATTTATTCGGTGTAGTGCTTTTAGAAAAAAACAGAAAAGCTTTAAGAGCTGAAATGTTCATTTAGCATTAAAAAGCAAGATTGTGAGTATTTTGTGAAGGAGTCTATTTATCAGCAGTTAATTCATCATGTTCATGCCATGAATAGAATGACACAAACTACGCTTTGTTGTTACGGTAATAAAAAAAAAACTTTTTTCCCCGGCGGTCTTTCTCACCAGAGATCAAAAATAGCCGTTTATGAAAAGATGTGGACTTACATGAAGTCCGCCGAGCCGACGGTGTTCACCAAGACGACAGCGGAGGGCGTGGCGCGAGTGCGCAAGTCCAAAGGGAAGTACGCCTTTCTGCTGGAGTCCACCATGAACGAGTATACGGAGCAGCGCAAGCCGTGCGACACCATGAAGGTCGGAGGCAACCTGGACTCCAAGGGCTACGGCGTGGCCACGCCCAAAGGCTCACAGTTAAGGTGGGTGGAATAGTGTAACAATACGCCATGTTGTTATGGTATTCCACCTTCCCTGATGTGCCTCTCCTCTTTCTTTTTGTCTTTTTTTTGTTTTCCTTTCTCACTGCTAGCTTACACTGTTATCTGTGTGTCGTGTGCGTAGAGAAACATTACTGTGGTGTGTCTGCCATGTCTGTCACTCTCTTTTCATGTTGCAGAGCTTCATGCAGGTAACCATCTATCCGTGTTGAGTTTTGTTTTCTTTTTTTTCGTTCATGTTAATGAGGTTAAAGAGGATTTGCTCTTTCTGTTTGTGTGTGTGTGCGTGTGTGTGTGTGCGTGTGCATATTGATTTTGCATTGAACTGACCTCCTGATGTGGCCGTGTAAATGCGCAGCTCGGTCTGACCCGACTGGACTCTTTCATTAGTCTGCGCCACACGACGGAATTTATAGACTTGCAGGAGAGAAGGCTGAGCAGGCACAGGTTTGGGGGGGACTTCACGATTCAAAGGAGAAAAACACACACACACAACAGGGCAGGAAGAGATATGAATCTGGAGAAAAACACACACACACAACAGGGCAGGAAGAGATATGAATCTGGAGAAAAACAGCGGCCAATGAGGAACTGAGTGTGTGCGTGCGTGTGTGCGTGCGTGCATGCGTGCGTGCGTGCATATGTGTGCGTGTATGCATGCATACGTGTGTGTATGCATTCATGCAGACGTGTGTGTGTGTGTGTATGTGTGTTTGTGCATGAAAGAGAGAGGGAGAGAGAAAGCAAGATTGTGTGCATGTATGTATGTTATCTCTTAGCAGCAGGTGATTAAATTAAGATAAGAGAACTGTGAAGGAGAGGAAGTACCGTTAAGCAGCAGACTCTGGGTGGGTCTCCTCCCCCAGCCGTCACCTTTCTGTGAATCACACAGTACAGCGGCACCGTTCTGTATGCATACAGGAAATACTTTCAACATCAAGGTTTTATAGCTATACAACTTCCTGTGGTCACACTGAGGAAGATGCCTAGAGATAAACTATCTAAAAAAAATCTCTTGATAGTTGTGTATTTTCAGCACATGGATCTCTATGTCCTGTCAGTCTTGTATTAAGTTGAAGAAAGAGTACATTTTCTTTTATGGGTGCTTTCTACCAGACAAACTCTCACATATATATAGTAATGTATACTGTGATTTTACATATAGTGGTTTGGCTCATTTAAAGGCCAATGACAACATGCTGTCAGACATGCCCCACTGCGATTTAACAGCTGTAGAGATGAGAGTAAACTCCATTGTTGCCGCGGTGACGTTTCCGATGACGACGCGAAGCAGAGCCTGGCCAGCCGCCTCCTGTTTATAAATTCCTCCATCGGAAATGCAGCATCTCCATTCACCACAAGCCTGCCTTCACGCATTCCGCCATCAAAAGGATTTTCCCACTTTCGTAAGAAAAGTGACTGACATTGGACAATAGCTCCCTCACCCCCAATTTCTGGAGTTATCGTTTTCTGTCGATCACTTCTCCTAACTGCAAGGAAAATCATTTCCGAGCACAGGAGTGGCCGAGAGTGCATGGTGTCAGACGAGGCTGTGATTTTACATGGCGACCAAGCACAGCACTGCTGAGATGAAGCCAGTCTTATTCTAAAGTCTTCCTCTGTTATGTTTATTTTTGTTCTCTTCAGCTTGATGAACTTTCTAGCAATATTGTCTCTCTCTCTCTCTCTCTCCCTCTCTCTCTATATTTCTTTTGTTCTTCCTCTCTTGTACTCTCTCTCTGTCTCGCTATCCCTTTCTCACTCTCTCCCTCTCTCTCCTCCCTCCCTCCCTCTCCCTTTTATTTTGTGTTTGAAGTTGCAAATTCATTTTAACACGGCTTGCAATGCACCCCAGATAATCCCCTCTGTTAAATTGGGTTTATCAAAGCATTCAGCAGTGACATGGGCAGACTGATACAGTGACCCGTCCATCCGTCCTGTCAGGGGAGTGTTTGCGGTACCGGTTACCTAATTCCCCTTCTCATATGTGTGTGTGTGTGTGTTTGTGAACAGCTGAACTGAAGTTTTATATCTCCTCAGTCATTTTTCTCCCAGTCATTCAGTACAAAATTTAGTATTATAACAAGTTTTCTGTTTTTGGAGACGAGCAACAGCTGTGCTGTGTGTGTCCCAGTAATAGGATCAGGGGTTTTCAGGGAAACTGCAATGCAGTCAGTTCCTCCAAGTGCTCAGTACATTTGGTGGTCCTGATGCAAGGAGGCAAATGGATGCCATGGGTTCACAGAACCCTGCCTATTCTAGCGCAGCGCACTGTGTGTCTCAGTGCAGTAGAGAAAATGGGGGGGTGGCTGAGGCGCAGAGAATTCACACTCCTATTGTACAGATGAGATAAGCCATACTGATTGCAGCCCTTTTCCTGGCAGAGAAATCGAGGGAGAGAGAAAGAGAGAGGGAGAGAGAGAGGGAGAGCCAATGGCTTAGTGAGAGAGCAGTACAGGGGATTTTCTGATCACACCCAACATGCTGCAGTCCACTCTGATTCACACTAGCCAGAACAGAAAACACACACACACATACACTCACACACACACACACACACACACACACACACACACACACACACACACACACACACACACACACACACACACACACACACACATACACACACACATACACTCACACACACACACACACACACACACACACACACACACACACTCACACACACACGCACACACACACACACACACACACGCACACACATGCACACACACACTCACACACACACACACACACACACACACACTCACACACGTGCACACACACACATACACACACACACACTCACACACGTGCACACACACACACACACATATGTTCATGTCCTTCGACTAGACATACACACACAATCACATGTATACCACAGACTGCAGCATATGCACACACACACATACACACGTATGCAGACACTCACACTTGCACGTATGTAAAGACAAATGCACGCATGCACACGCAAACACAGATGCACACACATAAGTGAGTACACATACATGCAGTCACCTGTACAGATACATGCACATATGCATGCATGTATATATAGTCAGGACTATAGATGCTCGATACAACAGTGGTTGTAGCCCTGCCAAATATACAGAGCCAAGCCTGCACTGTGCTATGCAACACAGATCGCTTATTGGCTATTGTTTTTCCATTATTTCCCAGTGTCATTGCATGAAGGTTATATCTCTCAGCTATGTAAAGTAAAGTAAAGGCCAATGAATCCATTAGGTTTTTGCTTCTATGATGGTGCGTCCAAATGATTATGCAGTCTGCTGTCCTCCCTTTTACAAGGCTCTCAATTAGTTTTTTAAAAAATTGCCCCATCTTTATTCTTGGTCTCCTACAGCATTTAACCTTCTGCATATTGAATGGGTTCTTGGAGGCAATGGGCTGTGAGCTTTCTGGTTTCAGCTGGCCTTCTCCAGCCTGCGACTTCTCTGAGTGGAACAGGCATTTAAATCATACATCAATAGTCTGTGATTATGTGGGCCTGTGTGCTCAATATCCCTGCGTTGAGCCGGAGAGCGAAACCGACTCGTTCCATAGTGGGGCCGTCATTAAGGCATCGAGGCAGAGGGGAAGTAGGGGAGCGCTCCCGTCCCTTGACTTCACATTACGCTGATTGAGTTTTGGCAGTCTGAGCGTGCTCGGTCTGCAGTCCCCCTTCTGTTCTAATCCTTTGTTAAGTGTGATCTGTTTTATTCATGAAATGCAGTATTTCCATTTCAAAAGGGGAGAAGCCTCACAATCCCACTTGTTTTACCATGTGCCAGCGCCGCCATCACAAAGTCCACTCTTCCTTTAACTTCTTAAACTTGCGGGACATCCAACTCCAGTATAAGACTGAGTGCAGATCCAGGCTCTTAACATCATGGTTGTGGACTAATACTAAGATAGACGGCTCACTGTGTGTCATTTGTCTTTTCAGACTTAAGAAAAAAAGGTTGTCCAATTCGTCCTTCACCTTCGGAGCACATCCTGTATGAGAACACAAAATTTGTACCCGGCAGTAATAGATTACAAAAGAAAATGTTTTTATTAAATTTTGTCAAATGTTATCTAATCCTCATGGGCACTAATTGGAATATACGTTCATACAAACCCAAGAGGTGGCAATTTTCAGTGTTACACTTGTTGTTAAGACGCAATGTACTGTAGGTAATTCTCACTGGCTCCGAAAATCAGATGACAACAAAAGTAAGACAAAAAGCTGCTGGTCACTGTCACAGAGCATTGAAAGAGGAAAAGGGGGTTATCTGGAGTGGGGTGACACTAACAGTGCTTTCCACACCTTGTGTTTTTTTTACCTCTATGGCTGTTCATTTTCTGACAAATATGTTTTATCGTTTCAAGAAATGCTGTTAACCTCGCAGTTTTAAAACTGAATGAACAAGGCCTGTTGGACAAATTGAAAAACAAATGGTGGTACGACAAAGGAGAGTGTGGCAGCGGTGGAGGTGACTCCAAGGTTAGCCTCTATGTCACCAAATGCGGGTAAACAGTATCTAGTGTAATTGGTGCATCTGCCGTGGCGACCTTTGACCCCCCTTTACATCCCCATGAACTCCCTGACCTTGGGCATACCCCTAAATCTCGAGAGGAGAGCAATTACTGTCAAAGCAAAAATATTCGCGCCCCCCCCACTCCCCATTCCCCCACCCATAATTCCAACAATCCAACAATCCAACAATCCCAAATTTTTTTTGCGGCATAGAATTTTGCGTTACTGCTCCTACTATAGATACATCCATCCACAACACAATACACAGCTTGCTCTTAGACTGGTGAAAAAAAAATACAACCAGCCTGTACTTATATATCTTCTGGAGCCAGGAGAAAAACCATAAGGTTCCACATAAAGAAAAGCAGCTGTTTTTTGTTGTTGAAAACTTTTGCGCCAATAGTTGTGCGTTCACAGTAATTGCCTCCATTTGTTGTGCGCAGGCTACGGCAGGATGGGCCAGTTACCTGAAGCGATGGAGCAGGTCCCACTCATATGTCCGTAGCTTATAGCCGGGCCGGGGAGGCTACAGACATGTACCCAGTGGGGCCTTTGCTCCGTCACTTTTTTTACAAGTACAGTTTTTTTTTCTGTGCAAGTTTTATTTTTAACTTAATAACATAAAATAACATGATATATGATGTTATTTATGTTATTTTCCACGTGAAGAACTCCCGTAAACCTTGCCGTTTTGAAACTCAGTGAATCAGGCGTCTTAGACAAGCTGAAAAACAAATGGTGGTACGATAAAGGGGAATGTGGACCCAAGGACTCTGGAAGTAAGGTCAGTCATCACAGTTCAAGACCTGCTGTTGTAAATGCACAGAATCCTACAGACTCCCATAATCCTATAGGCTATATCTGCAGTGTGACAGAGCGAGAGAAGCAGAGGGAGTTATGGGAAATAGGCCTAGATAAACACCATAAAGCATGCTGCTATTCCACATTATATAGATTGTACATGATATATTGTGCACTGTATCCTAAAGGACAGGTAGATTTATTACTGCACCAGTGCTTAGAAGTGATACTCGATGAAAAGTATTTCCTTAACTTTGCTTGTAAGGTTAAAAATACGCCTGCACTTCAGGTTACTCCAGATTAGGTTTCATCTGAGAATCTGAGAATAATAGTGCACTTACACTTTACAGAACTTTTAAGATTGATTATAGTGTGGTGCAATTTCCTGTGTTAGCATTCAGTTAAATTCTGTTAAATGCCAGTTAGATCTTATGCTAAAGACACAGTAAGAAATACTGAAATATGTTTGTGATGTGACACTCATTGAACTATATTAATGAACTGTTTGAAAGCCCATAGGGTATCATCAATCCTGGATTTTAAAGAGAGATGTTAAGTTATTAACGTTATTGCCTAACCTCTGACTAATACTAACAATAACTGGATGCTCCATTTCACGTAGACATTGGCAGCTAAATAAAAAGCTTGCTACACTGAGAAACAGGATGTAATGAATGCCCAGATTGATTTCAGTACAATTGTTGTCAAAGTACTTGTCATTCTAGCAGTAATTGCTATTGTCATAGTTGCCTGTTTCTTGGAGAATTTCATGAATGGTTAAGATTATTTTCATTGGTAGCAATAGTAGTAGCAGTAGTAGTAGTTGTAGTAGTGGTAGTATTAATGTTGTAGTAGAAGTAGAAGATTGAGAATGTGACCGGTGATGGTGTGTAGACTAGATGATGATGATGATGATGATGATGATGATGATGATGACATAGATGATGTGTTTGTTTGTCTGTCTTGTCCTGTCTCCTGTTTTGTTTCTTGTTCACCCCTGCCACTGTGAGCCGCTCTGATTGGCTGTCTCCCTGTCTCTCCAGGACAAGAGCTCACAGGCTCTGAGCCTCAGCAATGTGGCTGGGGTGTTCTACATCCTGGTGGGCGGGCTGGGCCTGGCCATGCTGGTGGCGCTCATTGAATTCTGTTACAAGTCCAGAGCCGAGGCCAAGAGAATGAAGGTGGAATCGACTGAACAGAATTTTAGCCCAGCTCCCAGTCCTTCACAGAGCACCCAGAATTTAGCCACATATAGAGAAGGTTACAACGTTTACGGAACCGAGAGTGTTAAAATCTAGGGGTAGGATTTAGGGTCTCCTTTAGTAAGTGGGTCAGTGCTTTTCCTGTAGCGCAGCGTCTTGTGTCCATGTGACCAGTGGTAAAAGCTTCTTCTTTTTCAGTTTTATTAGATTTTTTTTTATTTCGTTAATATTATTATTATTTTTATTATTATTTGATTTTTATTATTTTCTTTTTAACTGCTTCACTCCAGAGCTCTCTGGAGGCAGACTTGCAACTGCAACTTTTGGCTACATATTTTTGGCTGCAAATGATGTGTACGCTATTGATTATTTCCCATAGGCACCTGCATTGTTTAATTCAGTAATACGTATATTGATGTATTTACATATTAAGTTAGATATATGGGGAATTAAAATTAAATAGTTGAATCAATATGTAAAGTATAACATCAAAATTGGCAAAGAAGAGAGTAAAAAAACAACCTTAAAGCTAATTACAAACTAATTCAAAACATTCATAAAATTAGATTCTAGTACAGTATACAGTCAGATATGAAATTATTGGGGAAACAGATACTGTGGGGAAATGCCTGTATTGTTACAGGTATAGAAAAATAGCTCAGTGTCCAGGGTGCATGCATACACTTTATATGGAGCTGCTTATTGATGTTGTATGAACATTGTATTAATGTTTTATAAGCATGCGATCTGTTTGATAACTGTGCTGTAAAGTTTTAATAAGGCATTATAACATTAGAATTTTAATACAATTTTAATGCATACATATGAGAGTAATCTAGCCAAATTATTCAAATTAATTTGACATTCTTTAGAATTGAGATCAGGAGCAATACAATCTGGCCATTTATTTACAAATGTTTATTAAATATGCCATTCAAAATGTGTAGATGTTTGGTTTTAGGATGAAAGGTACTATAATTATCATGTCTGCCTAATAATGCTTTATTGATACTCTATAACATGACTTATTATCTATCTGTTATGTTTATGAAGCATTAATGTAAACATCATTCAGCAGTATGATAATATAAAGTGTGGCTTATGACCCGTATGTAAGGAGAGTAAATCCTACTTTTTAAATTTGAAAATAATAATTCTAAATGTCTTAGTTGAAAAATTAAAACAAGATGATTTCTCCTGTAGTGATGAATATGAAACAATTCAGCACTGATAATGCATGTTTATCAGTACCATGAGAAATGCAGATGTCTAAATATATATATGTATATATGATATGGTTTGGCATTTGTTTGTTTGTTGCATGCCTCTTATTGATTTGTTTATTTGTTTATTTATGTAAAATCATGTGACTGTGTTTGCATGTACAGTGTCAGCGAGGCTTTAGAGACGCTTACATGCTGTTTTTTTTTCTTTCACCCCTCTCGGCCTTGACCCGCCTCCAGCTCACCTTTACCGAAGCCATGCGGAACAAGGCCCGGCTGTCCATCACGGGCAGCGTTGGAGAGAACGGCCGCGTGCTGACCCCTGACTGCCCCAAGGCCGTGCACAGCGGACCCTCTCTCCGACAGAGTTCAGGGCTGGCCGTGGTGTCTTCGGACCTACCGTGAAAACCAAAAATTCCCTAGTGCCTTATCACAACACAACAAAACCAGACAGACAAACAAAGAAAAAAGGAATGGACAGAGATTTAGAAGAAGAAGAAAAAAGTTGTATTGTACGCCATCAAGCAAACTCTTATCAGTAAACCGTTTTGCGAAATGAAAGATGGAGCGCGGCAGAAGGGGAGGGGGTCATCCAGTAGGAGAACAGACTGATGGTATCACAGCACAGACTGACAACATCAGAGAAGGGGAGAGAAAAAAGAGGAGGAAATAAATGACAACTTTTTTGACTTTCACCATATCGCGACCAGGATGCACCGCGCCGCGCCTTGCAGACGACATACTCCGCCACGTCAGCACACTGCTGTTCCCTGACAGCCAGCCAGGGGGCGCCCTACATCAGGAGGGCCCCGTCCACTGGCAGAGGGGCAAAGGAAAAAAAAAACCTATAAGACCACAAAGCTGTACTTGAAACATAAACTGTGCTAATTAGCATTTTTGCCATTAACTGTTAAAAATGAACATGCTTGTTAAAAAACACTTGGCTTTAGTCTTGCCAAAATAACGCTGAGGTCAATGATCCTATTAGCCTACAACTCACCGAATATCCACAACTGACATGGGTGGCAATGTCAAGTGTCGCAGGGGATATTGAAAAATTATATATTATTAAAATTACAATACCGATGATATTGATAATAATAGATAATCACTGTACTGTGATGGAGATAAAAGTAAATAATGTACATTCTGTGAAAAAGAGGCTTACATTGTCTTTTAAAAAGAACAGAGGAACCTGTACAAGATGCTTGCTTTTTAAACAGATGTAAATAACTCAGTAGTGAACAGAACACATTTCTCTTTTATAATCATCTTAGGAAATAATTCATTGCAATAATGAATATAAGATAATGCCACTTGTAATTACGAAAAGAAAAATGATCCAAATCTTTTATAGATATAAATATAAATAAATATATATATATATACATATACAGAATACAAGAACATGAGCACCATCATGTTTGCTGTGTCATCTGCTCTGTAGAAGTCATTTTAATGTTCCACAGACTGTATCTGTCGCGACCCACGCTGAATGTCTCCAGATCCACACACGTTCTCACTGTAAAGCTGCACACAGGCCCTAGGCCACAGGCCCCAGGCCACAGGCCCGGCCCGTGGCGGGACCTCTGACCCAGGTTGCGTGTGATAACCTGATGTTTTTCTTTTGTACCCCACCTGCTCAGACGAATAAAAACCTGCGGCGTTGCTACGATCGTCCACAAATTCGTGATGTATATTGTCTGCTAATTATACTTTTGACTGTCTCTGTTTCCATTTTAAAAATAAAATTCTATTAACATTTGAGCTGTTGAGGGGGTTAAAAAAAAAAGATAAAAAATAAATAAACAGAAGAGTTTTATTTTTTCATTAAAGCGACTGTATTAGAGTTTCAGATTGAAATAATTTTTAATAAGAAAAATCAGAAGTAGACACTGTTTTAGTGTTCACAGCCACGGCTGGAGGAAAGCCTGCCTGCCGCTTGGCCCGTATGTTTTAGCACTGTGGATTTTCTTTAGGCCTTTTTGTTTTGATATCTAACACTTGCACTCGGGACGTGAAGGAGGGAAACAGCAGTGCCGTGGAGAGGGAATACTGTGTCTTATATTGTATTCGTCTGGATCTCTCTGGAGCTTCCAGCACTAAGGCTTCGAAAGGCAATCTCGTGGCCTTGAGTCTCTGACTTTAATATCACCTGAGGTCCTCTCCTTGGATGTAGGATCTATCTCCTAATCCAGCTTTAGCTTGTATTATTTGTGAGACAAGGTGCAATGTTTCATTCATATACATATATATATATATATAGATTAGATATATATATATATATACTCCCCTCCCAAAATCCAATCCCAAAAGGTGTTATTACTGTTTTGCCACAAGTTTTACAGTACAGTCGAAGAGGGCAGAGATCCAGCTCTCAGACCCATCCTGCGTTCTGACCAGTGTCTGTAAACTAACCAGATTGGCTTCTTATTTTGGCTTTCATTGGACTTCTTTATGTTAATCCTTTTTTTAGTAAAATATCAATTTAATCACTGCTGTCTGTGTCTGTTTTTGATCAGCTGTGTTCTGTGGGTACTCCGGGGTGCTGCTGACAGAGAGCTGTAGTTGTTGTTTTGTGTGTGTGTGTGTGTGTGTCAAGGTCTGAGGGTGTTATTTGGGTTAGTGAGCATATGTGCTCACTATGAGAACCAGACTTTAAAAAAATACTACTGATTCAAAAAAGGGTACTCACGCACTCAATTCACACTGTAATGAGCAATTCAGTCCACTGTGCAAACCCGCTATCTTTACCATTTCTGACCCATACAAATGGATTTTCTCTATGAAAAGAGTGTTTATTTGCCTTTCCTCACAGGCTTTCTCGTCACTCGTGTATGAATGAGAGGATCGTTTTGAAGGAGCCTTATGTTGAAGTGCAGTACTCAGGTAGTCAGATTTGATCAAATTAAGTTCCATTTGCAGACAAAGGATCCGGAGTCAGTGAGCCTCAGGCTCCATGATAGAGCAGCTCACTGGGCCTCTAAGGGGCTCACAGGGTAAAACGTTGCCTGAGAGCTCTGAGGTCAGTGGCTCGATCCCCGGCCTCGCTACTGTCAGCCATGGTCAGAGGCCCCCGGCAAGGCAGCAATCGGCCAGCCTCGCCTGAGATTCCATACAGGGTAAGCCAGCCAAAGCTCGTTGGTCTCATCGCCATAGCGCCCTCCCTGGTCATGCTGGGTGCCTGTGGCGGCACGAACCGACGGGACGCTGACTGCAACATCATCCTCCAACGTCATAGGCAGCGTGCGATTAGCAGTGCGGCTGCAACGTGAACAGAGGCAAGATTGTCGTTACGTGAATCGGAGGAGTCTTGTGGTCATCCTCTCCTCCCAAAGCCAGCAGAGCTGGTGCAGCTCAGCTGAACAAGTTTGGGTTGAGAAAAACAGGAAAAAACTGGTGCAAAAATAACTTAAATAGCAGCTCATGGGCACATGGATGGGAAGAAAAACCACTACACTTTCAGGGCTGTATATCTACAATCGGAATTAGTTTTTGATTTTTAAAAAATTTATTTAAATATTTTTAATACAATGTCCTAATCTGCCCCCAAAGAGGCGGCCCTCTCGTGACGCCCACTCTCCAGCCCTGCCCCACTGGTAAATATTGTTTTTAGTCACGTAGTGGACAGTGTGACTTCACCATGGGCCTTAAAGCGGACATTCAGGGCATTAATGTTCTATTTTCACAACCCTACATAGGCTAATGATATTAAAGAGGCCGAATTTTAGCCACTGTAGCTCAATAAACCTGTTCTCATAACCAGAAACATGCTGGTTTATATCCTGAATGTGATAGCGCTGTTAGCTTTGAGTACAGTTGTTGTCTAAACGTATATGTTGTCATATGTAAGTCAACTGAGAATTTTGATAAAGTTGTGAGATGAATGCCCTGTGGAATGATTTTGTTTTTTGCAGTCAGCACCCCAGTAACATGGCTCTGTTCATGGACTCATTACTCCTGAAAAGATGCACAGAAGTCCATTTATGAGTCATTAAGATCTGCCATTTCTTTCACACCAAAAACCTACAGCACCTACAACGGGCAAAGATGCAACAAGTGACAACTTTCCCCATCTGGTCAAAAAAAAATAAAAAATTAAAAATGACTGACCTTAAACCCAAATGAAGAAAAAGAAGACGATCTCAAGAGCCTGATACAAAGTGATAATCTCCACTTGCTTTGACTCGAAGCTGAAGGTCAAACAAACACACAAAAACAAAAAAACAGCTAAGCGCTGGCATTATTTCTCTCACATAAACTCCGACCTAAACCATGTGGGGGAGGAGAGCGGACAGAGCACTTCAACCTTCACGTTAAGCCCATCTCTCATCTGACTCATCTCTGGCCAGGAGAGGCGTTTTCATTGACTTATCGCGGACAGCGCGGTCTGACAGGAATGCAAATCAGATGTGAAGGTAAGGAAATGTGCTGACTCATGACTGAGCTGTCGACGGAGAGTTCCGCGTTCCTCCCCATCCATAACACTTTCCCCTGCGCAAAAAAAAAAAAAAAAAAAAAAAAAAAAAAACAGCTGCATTTACCATGGTAACCCATTCAATGATGAGTACCTCCGAAATTCTGCTGTGACACTACGGCGGTGCATTTTCATTCGGTTTTATGCTATTACAGGCTGAAATCTCAACACAAACACATTATTCTGCCGCTTGATACAGACAGGCACTTCCAGGGACATTTAATGAGGTTGTTTCATTTCTTGTTCTTGTGAGTTCCTCGGCGGGTGCTGCTGGGTGATATAGCCTCAGTCTTATAATCCAGACACACCTGCAAGACATGACGCATTCACTGCATTCTAAGTTTAAATTTGAAAAGCTGTGAAAAGAAGTGTGTTTTTGCTTTTAGGCATTATACCAGAATATGAATAAGATCTGAAAAGAAATGCTTACACCCCGTTCCCTAAGGTCTGTATGACATATGGTGATGCATTTATGATTAAAAACCTGGAATCAAAAGAGAAAACAGAAAAGCGTTGCTTTCCTGGCAAGGATAAACTTTAAGGCTACATTCACACACACTTAAATATGTCAGTGTTCCAGTTTATAATCCTCTGACTAAATATTAAAATTGCCACAATAAGGCATGAGAAATGTTGCATTAATATTCTCAATTTGACTCAATATGTCTGATTTTACTTTTTATTCATTTGTCACAATTCAAGGCATTCCAGATTCCCGTCTTTTCTGTTCTAGGGTGACATCTCCATAATGCTCAGCTTTTCCACAACCCTGTTACAATAATCGATTTTGTTTTACATTTGTGGGACATTTTGGGTCATCCTCACGCTAATAACCCTGGTGAACAGTCTGTAGATTTCGACCCACATGCACCTGATCCTGTGTGAGGTCTGCCTGAGAAACCATTCACCTCACAGCCGAAGTACTGCACAGTTATGGAGGAAGAAAACCTATCATCGGAAAACCCATCTTTAACAAAGATTTCTATTCTTTATTTCCACTTTTGGCAAGCAATCTTTCAATTTCAGTCGGGTCCTCTGAATGGTATAATAAAACTTTTTTTTTCACATTACGCTGCCTCATTTTTCTTTTGCACCAAGCATTTTATAAAAGAACATTTGTGTCAGTTTAATTCACAATTCCTTCAGAAGTGGCATGTTCAAATGAATAAGTAACACTGAAATCCATATAGTTTTCAGTAATTTGTGAGGACTACAAAGGCTTGTGGAGGGAGAAGATCACTTGCTGCTGGCATTTTACTTGAAGAAGGGTCAAACTAATGCAGGATTAAACTTACAGAGGCCTCTCCCAAATCGTCTTTGTCTGCTCTATCTTATCTTTTTGTGAGATCTCAAGGGACTTAAACTCTTTAAAATGCCAACAGCAGAGTATTTCTCTTCAATCACAGCAAACATTAAATCCTGGCCATAAATCATCAAAAATGGATGTTACCAAAATTGCTTTTAGATAAAAATAATAAGTAATCAGTCTCTCTAATGTAACTCTTGCTGACAGATAAAACCATAGCATTAGTAGTTATAACTGAGCTCAAACTCCAAGCCTGATTTTTTTTTTTTTTTGTGTGTGCACTGACCACTTGTATCCACCCTTCTCTCACTCAATATTTAGCAGATAGAAGTCTGTAAATAAAATTGATCTGATTTAATGTTGTTTAATGGTAATTAACCTACACCTTTGAGTGTCAAATTAACACTGTCCGTTTCTAAGAGAGGCAAGTTCCTGTGTATTTTTCATATTCTATAAGCTAACACAACTATTTCTTTAGCACTGCAGTCCCAGCAGCGGTAAAATCACTAATAAGATGGCATGAGTGCAGTCCCTGGAACGCCTGGCTTGCTATACTCGCTGCCTGTGTCATATGCCCAACCGTCATGCCTCCAAAAACCCAATACAGAGCACATTATGCTGGGTGACACTTCTGTCAGACTGGGGCAGCTGTGGTGTCCATGGAAACTGCATTTGTGGCTGGTCGGTTACTGAATCAGCCCCTTAGTTCCCAGATGCCTGTTCCGTCTCCACACCCCAAGAGCTTTCCTCTCGCACCCGAGTACTTACGCAATTGACTCCACTAATTACTGCCTGATACAATCAATTAAACCGTTCCTTCCCAGTTCTGAGGCTGTCAGCCTTTTAAAACAACCTGGGCAAACACCAGTGACTTACAGTCGATTAGACTCATCGAGGGCCAATCCCCCTGGGAGCAAGGATGGACTGGGGCTTCAACCATCAAAGCTCAGGGGTCCCACTCATGTACCTTAGCCACTACACTGCAGGCAAGTCCATGGCCAGTGCAACCTGCTCCTGCTTTTAAATGGGATTGAAACGACAGGTGAATGCATTTCCACTGCAGTCTAAGAAAGAACACGGCCCCGCGTTCTTCAAAGGGATCGTCTCCGAGCGAGATTAACTGAGCGGCTGGCGCTTCATACTGTGACTTCACACAGAATAACTTTGTGTGCGCTTTTGTTCCTGATTCAGACAGAATTAATAAACAGCTGCAGGGCCTGGTGACAGCTGACAGTGCAGTTGCAAGTGATGTAAAAAAAAACAGAGTTTGTGCATTATCTCTGTTACTTCAACTTTTATAAAGACTGCCGTTTAAAGACGCAATGCAAGGTAGTGACACCACACCCACGAATGCTTAGCTATTATTCTTAATCAGTCTCTGACACCAACATGTGTGACAGAACTATATTGACTCAGTCACATTTTGGGGTTTTGGAGCATTCTGATAATAATATGTAAAATTTTCAACTCCGATGTAGAAAGGCCAGAAATACATTACATTTCTATTAATAAAGAACAAAAATTATAAGAAAAAGGAAGAAAAATAGCACTTACTACAGAACTACTTATTTTGGGGAAATAATATAAAAAGTATAGTATTTGGGAGACGTTTGGAAGAATCTACTTATTTAAGTTGGTATCTAATTCAATTATTCAAATGAATGACTGTATGAATCTGTTTTCAAAATAGACACAAACCTGGATTAAATCGTCATTTATCCTTAAGTCTGGCTCACAACTGAATGCATGTGTTCATTTTCACCTTCAGGTGAGTTCAGCAATCATGAAAATGAATTCGCCAAACTGTTCGAGTACAGAAAATGCGTAGCACTCTTACTCAGCTGCATGTAAATGGACTTATGTTGACTGAATTTCAGGCCATAGTTCTAAAATAGTTGGTATTTTTCTTCCAAACAAAACAAACATTTGAGTTTCATTCATCCATTTAATTATTTCAAGCATTATTTATTATCTAAAACATTCTATGCTGGTTACTCCTGGGTAAAATTCTTCTTAAGGATATAGTAAAAATGTGAGCTATGGTTTATCATTTTTGGAGGGTTAAACTGTATAAATTACTGAGCTAATAAATGAGATCTTAAATCTTAATGAAGAAGAAAATTTGATACACATATAACAGAACAAGAACTTGTAAAATCATACAGGTTAGCTTATGAATGTGATTTCTAAATATCACTCAAACACCCCCTCAATTTGAACTTTTTATTTGGTATAATAAAATACATGACAACAGGACAGACGGTGCTCTCCTTTCTCACCTCTCTTTGACAGCATACCAGGTTCTCCACAGTAAAATCTAACAGCAGAGACAAAGAGAAACTTCTACAAAATCTCACAACTGCTTGAAAGATACTAACCAAACTCCTTATTTACACCTTACATTTGTGCTTCACCCTGAAATAACATTTTTTTTCTACACACAATACTGTAGATTACAGTGAATAACTATGTTTCACAATTTCCACATTTTTGCCCTTCCTCTACTCAACAGCATATTATAAGTTCAAAGATGTGGAGTACACATGAAGGCTTCCGATACTCAATGGACGAACACGCTTGTGGCGCTACAGACAAGCAACCAAAATCAATCAATAAACGTTTGATCTACTCCAAGGTACTGTACTGTAGATTATGCAGAAAAACACCAGTGTTTCAATATATAATATTGTTTCAAAACACTGTGATTTCCAATGAGCGTTTAATGCGCTTGTTGATGAAAGACTAGTTGTCTGCATCTTTAAGAGTTTTCGGAATGGCAGTAAGAAATGGGAGGAGTTAAGTATATGGAACAAACCACACATGTGCAAGATTGTCCCCTTTAGGTCTATGGTCCCCAAACGTATCCAAAGCACTGTCACTTTCCCTCTACCACATCCTCCATGAAGACTGTTCTCAGAGTGGACACACTGGTCCATACGAAGAGAACTGGAGGCCATTGCGATGTGTCTTTTGGACTACAGTGAGTCCTATGGCCAAAAGGTGCAACACATCCAATCTATTTGCCAAATACAGTACTCGTCAGCTATTGGATTCAAACCCCATTTTGATATTTTTGGTGTGCCCCAATACCCAAAACAATGTCTCCCCCTTCCCCCACTACTCCCTCATCACCTCCATGACCCAGGAAGCCATCTTTGTGACCCCAGCCAGCAGGTACATTTTACCAAGTCCCATGTGTGAGGTTGCCTTTCTATACATGAATACATTGAAAAAGTCATCAGACTATTCATTTCTCAACTACACTTTTAAGATAGTAATCCAAGGTTTATTTGCTTTATTTTTTGTTTGAAAAAGCTCATTTGAAAAAATAGGCTATTTTGCAATGGGTCAGTGAACGGTTTGTATAATTAGGTGTTCATTTCAATGAAATAAGCACAAAAAAACAAAGACGGAATAATAGATCAGAACCAGAACCCCTGGAGGGGTGCACTGGTTTTCTCTGAATTTATTTTAAGCTACAGAATATAACTGCCTATCAATTTACACCACTGTCAAACTTATTCCGAAAGCTTGTAAATTACACACGGGATGGAATTCTGTTGAATAACTTCTAAGCAGGAGAAGGTTCAAAGCTGGATCTGGATCTGCCGGGAATTCCGGAATCATCCCCTTCAGTAAGACTGGTATCATTACTGGCAACTGTGCCAGCAGTAAAATTCCTACAGACAACAACAGCACTCCGTACAAAGACTAACCGACAGAGAATTCATTGTGAGTCATCTGTTTTTGAGAGGAAAAGCGCAGCCCATAAACATGAGTCTAACTGTATGAGACTTGGGCTTTTGTTGGGGTGATGAACACCACAGATCAACTGATGCTCTTGGCACTGTTTTATAAAGTAAAATGATTCTGCATTAAAGTGCAGAACTCGGAACAAGGCATTCATTATCAGAGGGCTTGTGCATATGGAAGCACAGGAATGAGGGGGACACAAGCTCGCTCAGTGTGTGTGGTTTGAGCAAGGGAACCATACCAACTCTTACTGCCACTTCCTGGACCAGTCAACTTGCACAACATGGGAGCTGAAAACGATCACTAAAAACACATGACACATACAAAAAACAAAAAGGCTCTTCTCTGTTTACTGACATTGTGCCAGCTCATTCCTGGACAGTAAGTAAGTAAACAGCTTGGGGAATACACCAGAGATACTGTGTAAGACTTACAGACGACATGTCACTGTCACCGTCCACACGGTTTTGTTTGTTTTTGAAACAGGCACTTTAAGCAGGAAGGTGCCTTTGCAGGAGCTGCCGATCTCTGAGAGCATCACACGCTCACACAAGCTCACATTTACTGACCCACAACTTGTGCAAGACTTCTTTAAACCAAGTTTGTATTTGTTATTAAAAAAGTGCTGCTGCTGCCAAATCTAGGTTACCGTTCTGAGCCTGACCAGAAGTGCAGCCTAACAATTGTGATAACCTTTGCAAATGCACACTTTTTACACAGTAAAATGAAAGTAACATGGGCACACGTTAGCACATTGATTGTGTTTAATTCACATGATTGTGGTAAAAATAAAACCACCAGGTAGGCTGTTCGTTTGCCCATTCTTGGAGCACTCACGGGCTACACCCAAAAGCAGCATGAGGTGCAGTGCACCCTGCTCCTCCCCTTTGTGCCAAAGATAACACATGCTGCTCAGGGTGCGAATGCACAGCCCAGTCGCTGACTGTTAAAAAAGTCTGTTTAAATACAGATATTATCTTTAAAAAAAAACCTGTACCTTGTACCCCAGGAAGGTTTGAGGTGTGTAAAACAGTATGAAAATCTTGATGTCCCCCAATCCTTACAGCAAGTATACTGAAGCTTCCCTAGGGCTTTTTAAACCACTGAACACGTTGCACACACAGTCATTTGAGCTACGGACTGAACTGACCATGCAACCAAAGGTTTGGACAACACGAATGAAACGTGACAACACACAGTGGCTTTAAAGGACCAAGGTCTGCAACCTACATCATCGACACAGGAGAGCAGCAGAGACTTCCTAACCCTGATCTCCCGGCCCTCCCACGCACAGCTCTGTCTCTCAGAGGGGCCTGCTCCGAGCGTGCTAGTGCCCCTGGTGAAGCGTCATCTGCTGGCCGTCCTTCTGCAGCTGCAGCCTCTCCTTCTCCACCTGGAAACGCTCCTTCTCGATCTGTAGTCGGCCCGACTCGAATTTGAAGAACTGCAGGCGTTCCTTCTCCAGCTGCAGCCTCTCCTTCTCCAGCTTCAGCTTCTCAGCCTCCAGGTCGACGGCGGGCGTCCACGGCTTCCTCTCCTTCTCGCAGTCCATGGAGGAGGGGGGCGGCGGCCGCTCGGCCTGGAACATGAGCAGCCTGAGTCGCTCGCGCTCCACCTGCAGCCTCTCCTTCTCCAGCTGCAATCGCTCGTGTTCCAAGTCCACCTGCCGCAGCTTGTCCTTCTCCACCAGGAGGCGCTCTTTCTCGACCTGCAGCCGCTCCGTCTCTACCTGCAGGCGGTGCTTCTCCAGGTCCAGCCGCTGCTTCTCCAGGGCGATGAGCAGCCCCGTGCTGTCGCCTCCGCCCACGCCCACCCCGGCCACGCCCACACCCACGCCCAGCCCGCCCACACCCAGGCCCAGGTCCCGGCTGCCGGAGGCCTTGGTGGAGCTCAGCACGCCAAACTCATCGATATGGGCGAACACCTCAGGGACACGCCCCTCACGCTCCATGTCTGGCAGGATGGACGGGAAGCAGTCTTCATCCTCCTCCTCACCCTCACCCTCGCCCTCTCCCTCACCACCTTCACCCTCCAGCTGCAAGAAAGAACAGAAATCAGCTTTCAATGACTCTGGAATCATAAGGAAGACCACTACTAAACCCTGTATTGTAGTGTTAGTAGTCAGATATTGTATTTCCCTGATTAATAGCTATTAACTTAGACACCGGTAACATGCCATTTATATCTTTAAAAAAGACAGACAGAATTTGTACCCTGTAACTGTTGGCTTCCTCATCCTCCATTTTAATGCCAGAGGAAGTGTGACTGCTGGGTTCACCCAGGTCAGACAGGTCCTGCCAGTCACAGGCCGAGTCTTTGGGAAACCCACTCAGGTCAAGAGACTGGTCCCCACTCAAAGAGTTCTCATTGTCCGGGGAAGAGGGGTCATACTCGTTTTTGAGTCCCGACAGCTCAGCTCGGATCTGCTTCCGTTTCATGAGCGCCCTCCAGTCCAGGTACCTTCTCTTGACCTCGGCCGCGGTGCGCAGCTCGCCCTCCCCGAGCGCATTAACGCAGTCCGCTACCTCGTCCCACGCCCGCCGCTTCAGCTCATTGATGGCGGTGTTCTGCTGCCTTGAGAAGAGGATGTCCTTGCGCTTGTGTATCTCTCGGATCAGAGTCTGCGTCTCCTTCACGCTGTAGTTGCTCTTCCGCTTGCGCTTCAGGTGTTTCATCTGCAGGAAATCCAGCTTGGCGACTGTGTTGGTAGAGTAGACAGATGGGCTGCACTTGGCGCCGAGGTGGCCCTGGGTGAGGAGGTCGGTGTGCTCGCACAGGTAACTTGGGTCTCACGGGACAAGACGAGTTAGAGATTCTGCCCAGGCCACTGGTGATAAGGGTCGGGATGTCAGATGTCTGTTAAGAATACCAAGGAGGTGTCTTGTAACAGGTTGCATAGCTCTTCAAAACATACTTCATCAAACACGCATTACCTTTCAAATTGCAACATCATAAAAATTCCACTAATCAATGCAGCTACTAACGTTAGATAAGTTCACTAAAGTAAAACATGTTTGATATTGCAAAAACAAATTGACCCTGAAGTGAATGTCTTAGCTAAAAAAAAAAAAAAAAACAGTTGTCACAACGCTACTGTCACGACTTGGCTACTCTTCAATCATCTAGCTGGGAGACCGCTAAGACTGGCATTAGTTTTTCTTTTTTTTTTTTTTTTTTTTTTGTTTATCAACAAACGAGTGGAAATGGCTGGCTAGCAAGCATCATACTTGTTTAAGAATTACCATCCAAAACTAGCCACTGTTAATGATATTTAAGACCCACGATTACTATCATCGCCAGTACAACAGCAATGTAGCTACCTGTCAGCAGACTAATTTAGTTTCCGTTTGGAAACCTAGAATACGGTCTGGTCACACACACGTACCGCAAGCTGGATAACGCTATGGGTAGAATGGCAAGACAGCTACTCTGAGATGAAGCTAGCAAGCTAGCTAGTGTTGGTTAACGTGTCCTTTCCATTAGTTACAGCTAACGTTGGCTAGCCATCTACAATATAGTATTAAGGAGGAACGCTACCCGTGAATAAAAACAAAATACCGCAGCTAATTAATTACCTTGTAAATAATTTAAAAAGGAAAACTTACCGTAATACTGGAAAGGAGAAATCTTATCGGTTCAGGTTCAGTAGCATCATCATCATCATCATCATCACCATCAGCCGATCATCAAAGGTAAAATTATATCGGAAGAACCCCGGGTAGAGTCGAATAATCTTTCGTAGCTATTGGTCTATCATGAGTCACTCAAAACTCATGAGGAATTACACCGGCGGTTGTCCCGCCCCTAGCGGAGTTCTTCCGGAGATGGTGTTTACCGTGTGTGTGTGTGTTTCGGCTGTGATGTTTGATGGGGATGTTAACCAAGATAATTAACAGTAACCGAGATTTCTATCCGTATAACAGATAAGGTAGTTAATGCGAGGTAATTGTGTGTTAAATCACGCAATGTGTCATTGGCTTGTGTAAATTAATGTTGAAGCATATGAAATGTGGAAGCGGATGCCTGACCGCTATGGAAAGCGTACGCTGGGCATTTCGGTGCGGCTCATGGACGCCCAGTCCTGCTGAGTGGTTATTCGCCGTTCGCTGTGTGCAGGCAGAGGAAAGAGAACGAATTGGACAGTTCGTCTTTGCCAAAGATGCAAAATCAGCGATGGTATGTCGTGGTAAAAAAAAATGAAAGGCTACCGATTCCACTGTAGCAGAATCCCTCCGCAGCGCTTGCAAACTTTTGAAGAATGTCCCACATTTTATGACCAATTAGCTACAGTGCCCATCTTAACGGACATAGGACGAGCAAAGCAGTCCTCTTCCTTTTTAGTTTTGTGCCGCTCGATATTTGTTTTCTCTGTAGTTCATTGTTTCATCTTGCACCCACAGCTGGACAGTTGTCACTGCAAGATACTAGCAAGTTTCCAAATAACATTCATTCTACTGTATGAAATAAGACGCTGACAAGAAGCCTAACATTGCCAGTTTGACATATCACTTGACTAGAAAAGTTCTGAAACTTCTATGCCAGTTGCTTGACCGAGGGTATAGATAGTGTTGTTATGTTGAGGCTGATGTGAAGAAAATACACTTGTAGCACTCTAACACAGCTGCATCAGAAAACTACTTTGTGTCTATGTTGAATTAAGATAATGATGCTATGAAGGCAACCCTTCCCATCAACCAAACCAAACACCAGTTTAATGTGGAACAGCTGATCATTTTACCCTGCTCTATTCCCACCACCCTGGTTCCCCTACACTTTCTGAAAGATTGAGGTGTTTGGATTTATGGTAAGATGATAAATATTGAGTATGAAAAGAATAAAACTTTCCCCCACACACACAAATAGATGTTGAGCTAACACATTTTTGAAGTATAATGACCCCTCCAGCACATGGCAGAAGTATAGTTCATACCTGCCTTTAAGGTACTTCATGTTTGTTCAGTCGTAAGTGTTTGGGCATAATCAATGTAATGTGTGTGTCTGTCTGTCTGTCTCAGGCTGGCCGTTTGCTTATGAGGAAGCTCATTTCTGAGCATGTGGGGATCCCGTGGGATCAGATCAGGCTGGAGAGGACAGCCAAAGGGAAGCCCTTCCTCGCCAATCCACCTTCCTCCTCCTCCTCTTCTGTGGACCACAGGTGGAGCTTCAACGTGTCCCATCAGGGGGACTTCGCGGTCTTGGCTGCGGAGCAGGGCCGGCAGGTGGGGGTGGACGTGATGAAGATCGCCATGCCAGGTTAGAGCCCACCTGCAGGGTCGTCTTTATTTACCTGTCCATTTTTACATACATGCCGAATGATCAAACGCCTTCAAAATTCCATCCACCTGCTGCCGAGCAACAAGATTCACACCAGTTTTTGTATAATTTCTACCCTTGCCGTGTCTAAAATGAGAAGAAGAAGAAAGGAAACGCAAAAGGTTATTATTTTCCTCTTGGTTAGGAGTCTCTTGGAACGTAGACTTTTTAAGCATATTGTTAATTTTACAGACATGATGTGCTGAGGTTTACGTGGGTGTGATATGCCGGCTGTGTCAGGCGATAAGGGCCGCTGTCACTGGTCTGTTTTTGGCATAACAGAATATAACGGTGCAGTCAGGAGGCCGGCTTTGCTCATGGTGCTGTATATCAAACAAGCCAGCTGGTGCTCCGAAGTTTGAAGTCAAAGCACAGACTAAAGTCAAAGCTCATTTTTGCCAGTAAATCCTGTTTTACAAACTTCAACACTTTGACATTAATCTTTAAACAACTCTGTCACTCAGAGAGCATCTTTCCAAAATCCCTTTTAAAAAATCACAAAATCCTAATGAAATAATACACACAGTGCTATAACACGTCAAAAAAGCATGAACATTTTTCCTCATCTCATACCTCTGCATGAATTTCAATGACATAAATTGAGACAATGCTAGGTACTCACATGCATCATACATCTTGAAAAAGAGAAATACGTTTTTGACATACACTTCCACTGGCCTTTTCTTTAAATTACTAGTTATATAATTTATTTTCCTCTGAATTCTATGTTGAATGCCTTTTAAAATGAAACATAGCAGCACAATGAAGGTGTAGGACACATTTTTCTCTCTAATATTACATTTCTACATGTCACCACAAGGTGGCTCTGTTGTTCTTCATTTCTTAGATAGTGCTATGCAGATTGCAGATAATCACTCTAGCCTGTTTCTGGGAAACTGAGAATAGTGTGGGATATCAGAATTACAGAGACCAGTCACCTGTAAAAATGTATTTGTTTTCTTTTTATTGGCGTGTTGCAGGCAGTAGCTCAGTGTCCGAGTTCTTTCGGATCATGAAAAGACAGTTCACTGACCACGAGTGGACGACCATCAAGGCATCGGGGCCAGAGTGGACGCAGCTGGGCATGTTCCATCGGCACTGGGTAACCATGGAGATCTGTTCTTGCACGGTCGCTCCCTTGTTAACAAAATCACACACTGAAAATGACAATAGATGTCTGGCCTGATAATTTTGACCGCTGTTAAAAATTCATGTTGATAAAACTGGAATGGCACAGAATGGAGCTGTCACAGTGATTATCAATGTTAACCAGCTTCACCATTTACAGTTTCCATAGCAATTGCCCTAAAATTGCAATAATGTAGTTTCCATAGCAATTGCATAAGAATATAATTCTGGTACACTGTTGCAGTTTTGTATGTGGTTATACCGACAAACTTCATCTATTTTAGTGTTGCCTTTTTCTGATCATCTAAACTTATGCTGGTAGTTTGTTAGTTGAGCATGTCATGGTTACATTCCTCCTTTGTGTTTTGATCACCTATCCCTGTGCCCCACTGTGTGTATGTATCCCATGCCACAGCCTTCTGGTGTCTCAGAAGGCTCTAACACAGGTTCATGGTGCATCACAGATGGGTGTTCCAGTCCCAGCCACACAGTTACCCTCTATGGCTGGAGATCTGCATTCACAATGCAACAAATGGCTCAGGCTCACTGGGGAAAAATAGAGGTTAAGTCTGTTAAGATCACTCAGCCTCATAGCTCTCTATCGACCTCTGCTGGCCAGCCAAGCACCTGCAGGTTCATGATGTGATCACTTGTTGCCTCCGTGATGCTCCACTGGTTCAGGGACTGTGTTCGGTGTCACGTCGGCAGTGTGGGGGGGAAAAAAAGATGGTTTGTTGTCACAAGTGCAATGACATCCTACTGAGTGTGCGAGAGAAAGGTCTCCCGAAGGGCTCAACAGCATAGCTCATTTTCAGTGGGGAAAAAAACTGGGTAAAAAAAAATATACATCACCAAGCCTGTCGAGGCAAGGCCATTGCACTCCTCTGGGGTCAGACTGCACTGTGGAGGGAATATAGCTGTGAGACACAGGGCCAAATTTCAAAATGAGACTCCACTCCTGCTGGGAGGTCCTGGGAAACGCCATGTTCTGCACCACAGGAGGATTTTTTGTTTATAATACTAATAATAAACGTAACCACAGCAGCACACAGCTGTGTGTAAAAATTATGGATGTGAAAATTATGAGACTCACATGCAACATGTCACATAATGTGATTTGAACCAGTCATGTTCCACACTGTGGAGAGCATTTGATTGGCAGCTGGTTGTAGCTCCACCCATTTTGGGGTTCATAACACCCCATTACCCCATCACTACTGGAAATAACATGGAATGGAAGACTCTTGAATGTTTCTGCTTCGAAAAGCATGGGCAAACACAATCATTCATAACTCTGATCTGTAGGAATGTGCAATGTATGAGACAGAAAATACATTTCATGTGGTGTCATAGTGGTTCGGCAGTGTTGGCTTCATTGCCAGATGATTAAACCAGATGCCAAAGGTCAGGTGACCTCTCTTCTCTTGTCAGGCCCTGAAGGAGAGTTTCATCAAGGCCATCGGGACAGGACTGGGGTTCGACCTGCAGAGGGTGGAATTCCACATCTCTCCCCTGGAGATACAGGAAGGGGAGGTGTACACCAGTACCAGGATGCATCTGGATTCTGAGGAGGAGGAGGACTGGGTGTTTGAGGTGAGCCTGGGCTGAGGTCTCATGGCCATCGTATTTCAGGATCAGGACTTTTTACAAACGGGATAAGGTTGCATTTTTAAATTGCCCATCGGTTTGTTTGGAAGGACGTATCTCCAGTCACTTCACTAGTAATACCTTATATTCATGTACTTGTAGAAGAGTAAAGTTACTTTTAAATTTAAAAAATAACATTCACTAAAACAGCCTTCAGAGGTGTTCGTTTGAATGTAGCACCAAGGAGATGCCCCTCACAAAGATAATTTAATAACAGTCGATGTGCCCAACCAAATACTTACCCTTGGTGTGAAATTGTTCATAGAATAACCCTAGGTGTACTTGAAGGTCGTTGAGGGTGTTTCTAGAATTCATTATGTTTATTTATAAGGTTGCAAGGTTTGCATAGAACTCCTACGTGACTCAAATCTCGCCTTTGTCCTTATCAATTCCAACAACCACTGCATGTGAGAAGAGCAGTATAAACCTGATGCTAATGCGCTCTGAATTATGTGCGCAGTAATGTCACATAATACACGCCCAGCAGACACCCCCCAGCCAGCCGTATCATTCCAGGCTTTCATTAATTCCAGCTATTAGTGACTGCTATACTGATCTAAGATCAGTGCCCTGATGCAGCTGAAGGCTGTCACACCGTAGAGGGGAGAGAGTTAATCTCTTAGCGATTGCCTCCAGTTCCTCCGAGCTTCACCTTGAAAAGCTCGGCAAAGTCAGAGAAGAAGTCGGAAGTGCAGATTGTACCCAAGACAAATGCAAGACTAAAATACCAAAAAGCTTCTGTTTTTCTTTGTTTTTGTCTGAGGGGAGTGTAGAGTATGAAAAATAAAAGTGCTTTAAGGATGGATTACCCGTCTCACAATCATTATAAAGATTAAACACAGAAAAGGCGTAGCCCAGCATCATGAAATGCAATTAAAAACCACTCCGATGCTTCTGGTCTTGCTCTGCTCCGTTTTCGGAGCTCTGCGGCTTAACGCTGCGTAGACCTGTGGCTGAGAAAATCGTCAGGCGACACGGGTAGCGGAGGAGAGACAGGAAGGTCCCTCGTCTGGCCGTTCTCCTCATTCCTTTGAATGGAGGGGTCAAGCTCCAGGCATCCAGGGGCAGACAGCAGTGTTCAATTAAACCTGGCTGTCAGCTTCGTTTAAGAGCTGTTCAGCAGGCATTTTGTTTTCCGGGGGCTTGTTTGTGTCTGTTTTTTTTTTGGAGGACCTGCTCAAGTAGAACAACTCCTCAGTGATTGGTGGAGAGCTTCTGTTCACAATCACAGGCTTTCAGCTCCAGCCCTGTCACCATTAACAGATAATGGAAAAGGTTTTCAGCATTATTCTCTTAGTAGCTGCTGTGTTCCTGGGTGACTTAGAGTCCAAAGGTTGTTATCTATTTGGTTAACTTTATATCTCAGTAATTGATTTAGATATTAAAGATGAAAATATTTTAAAAGATAAAAATTCTTTTATGTCCAAGATTTGAGCCAGATAGCCTCTTCTTTTTAGTCATTTATTTTCTTTACTTATTTCACAGTAACTGTGTTTCATTTTTAACATAAATTCACCTGTTTATATATATTATACAAATGTGATATATGACTAAATATATCAAATTAATTGAATTCCCCCTACAGCCTACTGGCCAGTCATAGCACAATACAGGTCATATAAGTCTTAATTCTTACAGATTGTGTTGGTAAAAAGTACACCACAGGTATCATATTTACTCCAGCAGTTGCAGTGTCTCTCCCGACTGAACGGGACAAAGTCCCTGCTATGGGGAACAGGGTTGGATAATGCACTTTGTGTTGTACGCTGCTCTGGATAAGAGCATCTGCTAAATGTCTATAATGTAATGGATGTAAATATAAGAATATTGATTTAACAATGAACATAGATAACAATGCTCAAACATGCTTATGTCTCCTGAATGACAGAATGACAAAAATGATCTCTGTGCTCCCTGGTTACTACGGTTAATGGCAACGTAAAATTTCAGCTGGGTCACCTGTTGGCACCAAATGTTGTGCTGTTAAATAAGCTGTAGGGCAATGGCTTGCACAGAAAAGAGCGTTTGAGGAAACTTGCGAGGTGACTCCCATCGCTTGAGAGTGATAATTATCGCAGTTCTCCTTGAGTAAATGCTCTTTAGCAGGAGAATGGGATCAGAGGTCACTTTCTCTCCTACAGTGAAGGACAAGTCCAGATTTCACCTCTCCTGTCCATGCCACACACACACACACAGTCGGACTCGTGCCAGATCGCTTGTGGAGCTCACCATGGCATTAAGTTACAGATGGACATAGCAGTACATTATGAGGTCGTGCTACTGGCAAAGCTGCACTTTAATAAAAGCGACGAGCAGAGGGCAGGGAGAAGACGTGCTGTTTAATTGCGGGGCAGGATGTAGTGACCCGTACAGCAGACAGCAGACAGGAAGCTGCCGCAGTGCCGCACCAGAGAGCCGTCTGATGGGGAGTGCCGTGTAACGCTGAGCATGTCTGTCCGACCGACACCGCCACGTCTCCAAAAATAATGAGCTCCACCATCCCCTGCAGGGAGCTTTTATTAATAGCGAGTGTTAACATTATCTCTCATGTAGGTTATATTTTATGCCAGGATTACTAAAAGGGGGGTGAGAAAAAAATCTTTATTATTTTACTTTTTGACATTTACAAAGTGTGTGTAATGACTAGGACCAGATCAATAATGTATAAAAGAGCAATGCTTGTGATCATATTTTGAGACACTTTTTTTCCATGAGATTTAGACAGCTCATGGTAATATTGATTATTCTCACATTGTCACATAGATGTAGAGGTGTTTTTTTCTGTATTTTAAGTGACAAGTTAAAAACGTCCTGCTCAGGGCACTGAATAGCACAGTTCCCAGGAACAGAAGTACCTCACATGCTCTTTGTGTGTCCGCGTGTCCGCCTGCGTGTCAGACCGGCTTTGCACCCCACATTCCTTCTCTCTGGGGGTACGCTCAGCCGCATCGCCACAGGAAAGCAGAAACGATTTCCTCTCTCCGACCCGCTTTATCAAATCCAAAATAGAACTCCGGGCAGAACTGCAGACATCGGGCTCAGAGAATTATGTCCAATAAAAGCGCTTTTTAATAATCATGAACATAATGGAAATGAGTCACAGAGGACAGATGCCACTGTCCAAATGCAGTTCTGAAACACTCAGTGAGAGCAGAGGGGAAATTTACCCTGGCCTAGTGGGGTGGGGTGGGTGGGGGGGCAGTCCTACTCATTCTGGAACCCCCCCCGTGTAAAATAGATATTGAGTGCTTTGTCATGTTGTGTGAGTGTGTTACTGTCTGTTGTGGGGGGTTGGGTATTGGGGGTGGGAGAATTCAGCATACTGAAACAGAAACTGATGCATCTTTCTTCAGGTGCCTGGGCTTTCACAACCCAGATCCCACTGGAGAGATAGGGCCAACAGAAACAAAACAGCGGATCACAGACGGGGAGATCACAAGTGTCTGTTAAAGGAGAACAGAGAGGAAAGGAAGGCTGTGTATTTGTGTGTGCCAGTGCGTGTGTGTGTGCATGCGTGCATGGATTTTGTGAGTGGGGTGACCCTGTAGTAGGTGTGGTTTTTCCTGCCACTGATCCCCCCCCCACCTGTGGTGACCTCTCCCCTCCACAGGAGTGCCTGCTGGATGAACAGCACCATGTAGCCGTCGCACTGGGGAAGCAGGAGAGCAACATGGGTGACGTAAGTACCTTTATTACTGTCTCGCACAGCAGCTCTTCCAGTCCTGGCAGCCAGCGGTTCAGCAGTTTAGACAGTAGAGTCTCCACCCGACCTCCCAATCACAGCGACAGGTGATCTGAGCCTCCAGGTACCCCAATTAAGACAGTGAGACCTGGGCTGGACTGAAGGCCAGAGCTTCGCCACTGCGAAACTGACAGCACTCTCTCCCAGACTGCCCTTAGGTGCTCAGCTACTGGCTCGATTTCATTTCAATCCTAATTATCACGCTCCGTCTGTAATGGAATGTTAATTGCTATAAATCAGGCACTTGCAGTACAGCGATATTCCCTCCAAGGTTACATTATGTCAGTGACAGGTGTGTGTCAAACGACTGAATTCGTTCACTTTCCCAATGTGTTCATTGGCATAGAAAATCTTTTTGAAGATGAAATTTTCTTGATTGATGTGTTGATTTATGATACAGGTAGAACATCATTGAATTTATAAATGACCCAAAATAGGACCAAACCCTCTACAACTGGTTTTAATCAGCTCAATAATCTGCATAGTAGGCTGGCATACAGCATTAGGAAGATCAGCTGTTTGGTTGTAATGTTGGGAAGAACATTTTGGCTGATTTCATCACTTTTGGAGGACCCATATGTTGCTGTGCTCCTTAACAAGCTGCAGCAGTGGGCCAGCCCTGCTCTAGCAGGCAGGCACTCTGAAGACCAAGACACACAGAGCCTAACGATCAAGAGCTGAATTACTGAGAGGGCTGAGTGGAGACTCATTGTCTTAATCAGTGTGTAATTGTGCTGTGTTTTATTCAGTGTTGATTGCAGTATTGTGTAACAGAATCTGTTTATTGATGTTAATGATGGCAATCTGCGTGAATGTCCTAAGATGCGGCTGTGAGAATATGCATTAGCGTCACATCATGGCGAGATCGTCTGGGTTCAGCGTCTTCCTCGCTGAACTGAAATGTCTTACTGATGGTTGTTTTGTGCGTTTAGGATGAAGGCCCGGACGACCCCCACAACTCGCCCCCGAAGTTCAGGCTGCTGAGCTTCAGCGAGCTCGTTTCGGGAGCTGTACCCCTCGCTGAGGAGGACACCTCGCACTGGGAGAGCTTCCGGAAGAAGCAGGAGGCCCCATCCCGCCAGAGAACTGCACCCTAATGAGTCATGGCTGCAGCCTCGGATAGACTTACATGCACACTATTGGAGTGGGGATGCCATCCCCTTGTTAATAAAATGACCAAAATGCATCCCCCTTGTTAACCTGCCACCCCCATTTTACACGTTTGTGTGATGGTTGGTGGTGTGGGGCCAGGGGGGTGCTTCCAATCGGCCATCCCCCCTGTTAAAAATGAATAAATCACCTACTGATTACATGGCTGTACCTCGCCCGGTGAATTACATTACATCACACTGAAAGACTCAAGCCACTGGACTTTCTACTGCTGTATGGATGAGGTTAATCATTCTAAATGTTGCTTATTCTTACAGTATTATATTTAGACTGATGTCTTCAGTGCCGCAGCCGTGTCCAGGATGTTGTGCCGTGAGGTTTGTGTTTGTGCTTGTACACAGAGTGTGGTGCTCTAACCACTTCACCCGAGTGCTGGAGGGGAAATGGCTGTGATTCAGTTAAAACCGACACGGAACAAAATGAAAATAGTAATTTACAGGTTATGTGTGTGTCTCAAGCCATTGGTGGAAAATAGCCTTTCCATTAAAAGGACCCTTTTTTTTTTTTTTCTCGAGGAGATTTGCCATTCTTCTCCCAGATCAAGGACATTTATGCCCCCTCTTAAGCGATGACGGTAGTCTGCCTCGAGTTAAACTCTGTCATTAGCAGCGGCGGTGACATGCTGTGTGCTGCGTTCCTGTCAGAGCAGCCAGTCGAGGTCACAAGACAAGGGTGATACCGTGAATGAAAATGCACTGATATTGCAATAATCTGCTATTGAGGGGAAGGAAAAAAGATGTTTTTCTTCATCTGAATTTTCTTGTTCAGTGATCAACTTGTCTTTGCATAGCTTTGATGATAACCCCTGCCCCCAAGCCCCCCCACTTTGTTCAGCTCACTATGTCAGCAAAGGCTTAATGCGAAATCAAATCAGTCAAATCAAATTACTGTGTAATTAATTATTCCTCCAATCCTTCTTCTCTGGCCTCTGTCTCTCTGTTTATCATTCTCCAGCTTCGTACTTTTCATTTCCTTCCCGTCTCCCGCCTTTCTCCTCCACGGTTCTCAGTCTCTTCTTTCTTCTCCCTCATCCCTCTCCCTCTCAGCTCCGTTCGGTGTGCTTTGAACGCTCCATCTGCCACTGAGTCTATTTCTGTCTGGGAGACATTTTGCGGGCCATTAGGGGTTGCAATGGGAGGCTCTGCCGCGAACGGACCCGCCCCACACTCTCCCGTACTTGGCGGCCAGCGCTGCGTTCTCAGCTTGTCCTTTTGAGGCGGTGACTCCCTCGCTCAGGCTCTGCTTAGTTAGAAAGGCCCTGGAGCAGATTCCCAATCACCAAAACTCGCTGCGTTTTATCGCTGCGTTTTGAGTCACACCGTCACTAAGGCCTACAGGTCCTGTGACCCCCCCACACCCCCATACCACCCAGAGACATACCTTTGTATGAGAAATAGGAAAGGATTTAGACAGTAAGAAAGAGGCATTTGACTTCAGAGGCACCTTAAACCCTTCGGCACTGGTGTGCCTTAATGGGGAAGAATCATTTTCTTTTCGCCCCCCTTCTTTCAAACAAACCAAATCTCGTCCTGGTTCATTTAGGCCTCATCCTAACTTCAAATTCACTTCCATTAAAACAAGCTGGGAAACCCATATAATATTATTAACATTATTGTTTTTAGTAGTAGTAGTAGCAGCAGTAGCAATAGCAGTAGCAGCATAAGCAGGAGCAGTTGTGCTTTACTGAAAGTCTCCAGGGACAGTTTTGAAGTATGTTCCAGCACAGGACTGGAGTCCATACAGAATATGAAGATCAATAACACTCAAAACGAGAGAGAGGGTTATTGTCTGTACCCTGTGAAAGTTTCTCAAGGTTCCTTGATTGTGTCTAAGACACAAAGTGGCAGCTTTTGTTGCCGTTTTATACAGATGTGCCCGCTGAGTAGCAGGTCCTCAAGGCTGCGCAGATGCCAGTTTGATGCCAGCATCTTGAGAAGTAGCATGTCTGGTGGGAGATATCCTCAGCCACGAGACAATAGTAACATTTTCAGTGTTTCTGCTATTTATGGAGGTGGCAGTGCAGACTCTGTATACTCGCACATAACCTCACATATAAACGCACACCAGTCTGTCTAATAGTGTCACCATCTTCAGCTCTCCTGTCTCAGGAGAGTAGATAACCTCTAAATGAAACTGTAAGATTTGTTGAATGATGTAAAATTCAGAATTCCATCTGGTGCCGTGCAGTATACAGGAAGCTGAATGAATGAGAGGCCATGAGATCGGTGGGTGGTACAATCTTATACTATTATTCACAACAGCATGGCTTATAGGTACTGACTTTATAGGTATTTTTCCCCACTGCGCTGAAGAGGATTATAGTGATTCAGTGTATTTCAATTCCCATCCTAGGTATGTGAAAGGGAAGCATGGGTTTTATTTGTGTCTGTGCTTTCCCTGCGTTTTCCATGCTGGTGCACCACCTCTGGCAGGTGTGAGATGTACCATGGTCCCTTGCTGCGGCTGTCTTGCAAAAAGTACCCCATTACTTCAGGCACAGAGGTACACTAGGGGTTGTAAATGGTGAATTTGTAAGGGAGAAGAGCCACGTGTTTGCTGAACAGAAGACCTGTTGATTTTTACACATATAAAATGATTTAACCCTAAAATATGGAAGAATATAAATAGAATGATTTCAATGATCTACTCTTCCAGAAGTTAACCTGCAGTATAGCATCAGAGTGACATGGCATAGGGACAGGATAATTGCCTGGTGCAGCTAGGCTAGCGCATGCTTGAGGTTAGAGCTTAGTTTCAGTCTCTTCAGTAAAATATCCAGCTCTTTAAATGGTTTCCCTTGTAAAAGTGACTCTAGTGCCTTTGGTCTGCCAAGAATTTGTAATAATTCAGTCATTGGAAACCAGGTGTCCACACTTAGGTGATGAGATGATGTAGTTTGGAGCTGGAAGCAGATCTATATCCACACTACTATTTCTATTGCTAACCCCATCAGCTGCAGCTCAGAGCACAGAGCTCTTTTTTTTTTTTTTGGTAAATCTTGAGCATGTTGTCAGTTTGTTAGTATTCTACTGGTTCTTTCTGTGGAAGTATTTTAGTTGGAGCTGACAGTCCATCTTAGTTTTGAAGTCTTTGGTGTCAGGCACCTCAGGGTGGAGCTGTGTTTTTCCAAGCCATATGGTGCCGCCAAGTAAATAGTGCAACAGATAAACACTCTCTGCCCCATTTCAGCCTCTGTTCTGTTTTATTCTGTCTGACATGTTTTTCCCCATTCCTGCTTGTGTCTTTTTGTCATTGTCTTTCGTGCTTCCCTGGCCGCCCCTGTTTCTTCCTTGTGCCTGTTGAAGGCTCGGCTTTGTGCACGAAAGCTGAAGGATAACCTATTTTTTTTTTTTTTTTGACGGGTTGTGTTTTTCTGCAGCTGGTGGCAGGTCGGATTTTCGGCTTGGCTGGTGACACCTGGCACTCGCTGCAGAATGAGTCACGTCTCACAGAAGTGTCTGTGTGCACATGACACAGCGAGATCTGTGTCGTCAAGCCATTGTGCCAGTTTCAGAGTTACAAATGTAGCTGAAACAAACTGAAAATGGCTACTATCAGGGCCAGATCGGTGCCAAAATCATACTGTTTGTCCCAGGCTTAATGGCATAGAAGTGATTTTTTTTCAGAAGGAAACCAACCTGAATAAGATCTGAAAGCAGATATTGTATAGTCATGCACTGGCAACATTTTTAAATATATAATTACATCATGTAAATGTAAAAACATTACATGTGCTCAAAATCTCAGGTTCTGCTGTAGTCATATAAAAACAGTCTTAGACACTGTGCGATCAGCGAGGACAAAGCCTGTCTCTGAAAAAAAGGTTTTGATTTGAAATGGTATTTCAACTTTGTACTTGTCAAATTGATATACAGTGTTAAAATGAAAAATGGACATTCTTAAATAAGAGAGGAAGTCACCTCTTGGCAATCATGTTGGAGGGGGAATATGATTTCTTTCTCTTTTATAGAGTCATGTGATTAAGATCAGCTGTTGAGGGACCGGCTGTCAGTGGCTGGTTTGAGTTATGAGTGAGGATAATGCGGCACGCTGTAAATTCTGTCTGTCCTTTATGACATCACATCCCACCACCCCCCGGCCCCCACCCCCAAAATCAGTGACCTTTTGTGTGATGTCAGCTGCATTGTCATGACAATCAGGAGCTAGAAGAGAAGCTCTCTCATATGTCTGATTTACTAGGAGAAGAATGCCGTTATTAAAAGGCGTAACTTACCAAACAGGTGTAGAATTTTTATGTGCCGTGAGGCTATACTGAGAATTAAGAGTATCCCACCAGGTGAAGCTGACATAAGCTTGGCACTGCCTGGATATCGTTAAAGTTCGTTAAAGAATATCAAACTCTTCAGAAGCTATGTGCTGGTGTCTAAACACAGTGACCTTGTAATAGCTAGTGGCCAAAGTGAGCCTGTTGTGATGTACATGTGTATAACTGTGACCTGTACAACATCGCTACCCTCGTAGAGGAGAAATGTCTGTGTTCGTTTAAAGAAACTAGTCATTCTTTAATAAAAAAAAAAAAAAAAACATAAAACATATTGATTGTCTTGGCAGTGGCATGACAAGTTAGATTAAAAATGACTTGGCAGTACACCATATGTGCTTTAATTTTAGACTCTTCGGTACGCTGGGAATCCGAAATTGGAAAGGATCGTTTTGATCCAAAGCTGTACGCAAGAAACAAACTTGACTGCAATGCGAGAGAATGGAGCAGCGTGGCTTATCATATCTCACAGTATTACTCTGTCCCAGATGTCTCCCAACAAATGTCTTTAGCACAGTTAAAAGCAATTAGTGCTAGACAAATGCATTTTTACTGCACCTGCTGTTTTACAGCATATTTTCCATTACAATCATATTTTTCATAAATATCGTTCAGGCTGGATATGGGGTTTAACTTTATCTGTCTTGGACAGATAAAAACGATAAAGCCAAATTCTTTCATGTCTTTTTTTCATTTTATGTTTGTTATGTTAACCATATTTTCTATAAATGTTGTCATTTAGTCTGGGGTGAAGTTAAACTGATAATATTAGTTTTGGGAAATCCATGCGGGGCTATTAATATCACTCATACGTAAAAATATGCTGGACCAATCATCATTATAAGTCACTTAATGCATTTTCAGTCTCAGTTGCCATTTTGTATTTTAGTCTATCTTTCTCATAATAAAGCTTAATCTTACTTTTTTGCCTGTGTTATACCGTTATGCAACAATATTATCCATCGCCCTGCCACGTCCTCAGAACTAGCATCTCTGACTCATGCTCAGTTGGTCTCTGGGCAAATGGCTGAAGAGCAGAATACAAACACACTTAGATTTGAGAGACCGAAGCTCGCTCTCTCTCCCCGCCTCTCCCTCGGTGGGGTCCAGTCGGTAACATCCCTGCTGTCCCTGGGAGCCACAGGTGAGATTTGAGTGACTTGCAGTTCACCTTCGCTGTCTGTAAAAGACGAGGCTGCTGACAGATGATGAAAAAGCCATCTCCTCCCAGGACAGAACGCCCTGTTGAGTTTGTCATAGACTGTCTGTAAATTAATCAGTCAAATCTTCATATAGCATTCATAACAAAGGGATTTCCACAAAACGCTTTGCAGAATATAAATTTACCGAAACAGGTGTAGCTAACATGAAAGAGCAATTGTACAATGACAACAGAGAACAGTCACCGTGAGTGATGGTATTAAAAAAGATACACAGAAGTTATCCTAGCGAACAAAGGGATAGTCAAGTGACAGAGAGACACTTTGAAGATGACAGCTTGGTGTTACCCTGGTGAATCTGAGGCACAAAAGAATGTGTATCAAGTTTCTTTAAAGGCATGGTACAATCGCATCAGATGCTTTTTCTGGTGGAGCTGCTTTATGAAGGAGGATGCATTTTTGATGAAGGTCATGTCAGAGGAGCACACTCCAACGACGGATGTCTGGGTCTTTGGACCATCAGAGCTGTCAGTGTCTTTTTCACATGTTCTGGCACAAGATGACGGGCGACCCAGAAGAGCATCAATCGATCCATCTTAGAGGCCACTAGCCTTGAACTGCGCTTTGACACAAAGGGCTGGGGCACATCTCTCCTCAGTTTTGTGGATCACACTTTTTCATAAAAAATCCAGAAGCCAGGAAAACAAAGTTCAAATTATAGAAAAAAAGTAAGACTGGGAGCTAATCAAACGCACATAGTCTCTTTAAAGGCATGTGCAATTCAATCAAAACAGACTTTTGCAAGGTATTTTCTATCCTGTTGCAGGCAAATAAACATGTCCTCTCGAGTGTCTCTTTTCATTGTAAAATAGCATAACATGCTCATAACAACTAAATTCCACTTTGATTTAATTGCATATGCACGAAAGGGTTTGTTTCTTTGACTAGGTCCCGGCCTACGATTTCAGCGTGCAAACATGTGTGACTAATGCTGTTACCTACAGATATGATCAACGGAGATAACATCAAACGTATGTCTCTTTTAGAAGAGAGCTTGCACATGCCAAAGCTACCAGCAAAGGAATTGCTTGTGTATGAGTGAATCAAGTCCTGCTATGAAGCCTCTATCAGGCCTCTGGAGGTTATCTATCCCATAAATCCCTGAAAGCCAACCATATAACTTATTTTTATTGCCCTGTCTTCTCCTGTCATCAGTCTCAGAGAAGACTGTTCACTTTTGCCATCCATCAATCAACAACAATTCAACCAATCAGTCAAACTTTATTTTTTTACAGCACATCTATATACAGATGTGAATAGTCTGAAAGCACCCCTACAGCACACCTATATACAGGTGTGAATGGGGTAAAAGTCAACAATATTATAACTTTCAAGTAAGAGATCAAAGGAACATTCAAGCCAACATCCATTCACCTTTTCTTTGATGAGTCAGCTTTAGATGTCAACAGATACATTTTAAGTACATGCAGTTTTCAGTCTACATTTTCAGGATTATTTTTTTTATTTATTTGTTTTTGGGTGGGGTAGATGATCTTGATCTTATTCAATTTAGTTTCAGATAGGTTGGTCATCTGACAGAAATATTGTTCAAATAGTTTCACTAACCAGTGTCTATTCAGCGAACACATTCATTTCAGAATCAATAATACTTTCTCTCCATCAAAAACACTGTAATATGTCCTCTTTTACCAGACGAAATCAGTCTTTTGTGGCACAAATTGCTTCATGCACGGCGCTGTTTGCAAAAACCTCTTTCTAAAATGTACTGTAAATACAAGGTTGACATTTTCTGTCCCCCCCCCACTTTATATTATATTTATTTTTACATTTCAGTCGGTGTCAGGTGTCAAGACTCATAAGAAATTTTCTGCGATGTTCTGTGATATTCCCTGGATGTTTGATGGGCCCGTTTTGCAGTGAAGATGACATCCTGTGGCAGTCTGGCGTACCCCGAGGACGCTGTGCGTCAGCTCCCGTTTTTTCAGGGGAGTCAGACGGAGCGGCAGAGGCCAGGCCAGGATTTCTGGGGCTGTCATGTTGTCGCCCCCCTTTTTTACAGTTCCATACAGCTGCACTTAAGAGCAGCTCAGCTCGCCTTCGCCTCCTCCCTAGTGTCACTTATTTTTACAGGCAGCCGTACCTTCCCTCCATTAGAGAAAATTTGTCGCTCGCAAAATCTTCTGCTGCCGATTCACACACACACACAGCTCAACCTTCACAGCCCGGCCACCGTGGAAACTGGAGCAAAACGTGATCTGTCCAGTCAAGCGGACTAATTCAATCGAGCCTGCTGGCTGAGCGCCCGCGCGGGGCTGGGAGAGACATAACCGGGGAAAAACAGCACACAGCATAAGCATCTGGGCAGAGAAATGATTTCTGCTGTTTGTCAGCGCGCACAGATCTGTCGAGTCCTCCCCTCTGCACCGGGACCGCGGCTTTTCTGGCATGCGCCCATGCGTCCCCTCAAAGCCCCCAATCAAAGGCGTGCCTAGGCGGCCGGGCTTGCCAGACCCCGTCAGGACAGCACCCTGGAGACCCGCGGGAGAGTAATGACAGTGCATGGGAGAAGCAACTGGATTACAGCAACTGAATCCAATTTAAACCCCCGCCGCCCCACCCCCACCCCACCACCCACCGCATCTCCTCCACAAGCTTGTTGCAGCATTGCGAAGCAGATAGAGCTTGCACAACGGTTATGAGGGCATATTATCTCATTAAGGAGCTGCCGTGTACAGTTCGGGTTCTGATGACATTCATAACAAAAGCACTGTTTATGTGACTTTTTTTTTTCTTTGTCCTTCGTTACCAGCATGAACAGAGGGGTGGTAGAGAGGGACAGAACAGAGAGAGCAGGAAGAGGAAAGAGGAAACAGGTAGCAGGGCTGAGATGAAGGGGACATTTCACCCATAAGGATGGATGCACACCACCGCTGTGTCCTCTGAAGGTGTGAGTGATGCAGAGCTACCTGACTCAGTCCAGGTAAAGGTGTACCAGTGGCAGAGTTGTATAGCTGTTAATGAACTGAATTCTAAACTAAAGGATGGGGAAAAAGATGCAAATCTCAGCTGGGGGACATGAGCTACTCCATCCTTGAGAAAGAGGGTCAACCAGAACTGCTTCAGCAAGTATATCCAGTTACATAAATGGATAATACCTAAAAATAAATCAAGCTGTGTACGTTGGCCTGCCCTGGATTAGGGTGTTTGCCTGGAAAATATGGCATCCGTGCCATAGGGAGAGGTCATGACCTGAATGAAGCATCTTCTGGCTGGGCTATGCGCCAGCGCAACGGGAAGAGGGGAAGTAGCAGCAGCCTGTTGGACAAATCACCAGCCAGAGTTAGCATGACCAAAAATAGATGTATTGACATACATTGTGCTGAAAAAAAAAAATTAATTTACAAAGGATTTGCAAGGATCATTCAAGGATATAAACAAATCCTTGGAGTCTAGGGGTAGAATTGTGTCATTATCGTACATCTTGTAATAAATATATGGGCGCTTAAATTTGCGATGCCTTTGTCATTCATTGCATAATATGCTAAATATGCTAATTAAAACTGCTGTCTGTACATAATTTATATACTCTGCACACGTTTAAAGTCTTCAACCCAAGAACAATAGTTTCTTGATAAACAGAAAGACCCTGTTCTTTTTTTATCCACTGCCTGGAAGGAAAAGAGGCGTGCGAGAGGTGCCATCTGCCCTCGTTGACATCATATCTGTGAAGCTGTCAAGCCAGAGGGATGTGGACGCTTTTGAGGATCCTCTGCTGGGTTTATTTCGGAAGCGGGCGCCGCGTCCGCTTCCCACGGGAGCAGGTGTCACAGTGCATCAGAGCGCTCATCGAAGACATTCCCACCGGACACGGCGCGTTCCTGGCCGCGGCGAGAGCTTCAGCGTCCGCCGGTCGCACGTAGGAACCCTGCCTCCCTCATCTGGAAGTCATTTTAAATCTCCACAAACGTAGAGCGCCAGCCGACGTGGGATGATAGTGCAGCTGGTTGCGAAATATCGCCAAGTTACTGTCGGGATCCTGGCCTCTATTTCCTAGCGTACGTGTCTGAAGAAATAATGAATCAGGAAGCAAAAATAGCCACGACATGTACAGATGCACGGATTGCAAGCCCTGAAACAAAATTAGGTACCGTTATGGCTATTCGTATAGTTTTTACAGATTTCCCTAAAAATATCCAGGATGTAAACATGAAAAATCGGGATAAATCAATTAAACACAGATTTAACACAACTGTTTACATGACATTACTGGTATATTCAGGTAAAAATTGCCCTGTCACGGTCAAATTCAGAATACAGAATGAAACACAACGTAGCCGAGATTTGAACTCTCTTGAAAAATGCCTTGAAGAAATGTTCGGTAAACAAAGCCTGTTCAAGAAAGCAACGTTTGTAAATGTTTGAAATTAAAAAACTATTTTCTCCCAGCAATTTTCATTATTGTTTTATAATTTCAGTGTCACCCGTTTTTAGGCTGTGGCATTTTTCATCCATTTTTGTGTTTATTTATTAAAAAGTAGATAAATAGTGATTGTTTTTTTTCTGAAAGAATGAAACCCTAAAATGATGAGTCTTCTGTATCATCAACACAGATGGCACTAATGATTGTTAGTGCTGTGGAATTACCTCACTCATGTTTCTCTCTGCTCCTGATAAGCGCTCCATGATACACGGTAAGACATGAAATATGATGTTAATCTCGATAAATGAAAAACCATATATCTAAAAGAGGAATTCAATATGTCCTCTGCAGCAGTGAGAGGCCTTATTTTTCAAGAGGGAGAATGCTAATTCAAAGATGAACATGAAATTAATATATATGTGCGTTATTCATTTTTTAATTTCACATATGGGTAATTACTTTCCATTACAAGCAGTATTTTTAAATGAATGAAAGGGCTTACTCACCGAGCTCGCGCTCACTGTAAGAAAGCTGATACTCCCCGCCAAAGTGCCTCCTCTCCATTCAGGACAGCAGTTCAATAACCCCACCGCGGATTCTCAAAAGGCCCATTTTATTACAGGGAGATTATTGTTTTACATTCATGATTAAGATCGGTTTCCCACACGCTCAGCCTCTCTCTCTATCTCTTTCACTCACCCTACCTCTTTTTTCCACATCTATTTTATCTATCTAGTCATGTGCCTGACTAGAAAATTTTGATGTTAAAGTATTTAAATGCTGCGTCTCCACTTCTACCTACATACAGGAAGTCCCCTTTGCCTTCATCACCCTCACTTTGAATTCTATCATTCATCCAAGTGTTTTGATATTGAACAATGAATTAAATCCTAATTAGGTGGAAGACAACAGGCTAAAAATGACCACAGAACTGAGACTACCCTCCCTGACCTAGTCTCAGCAAAATTGCACATTGTGAAGTTCACAAAGCTGATATTTATGGTTGAACACAATTTAGAAAACACTTGTAACCTTAACCAATGTGCAAAAAAACCCAAAACATGCCTGAATGAGAGAAAAATCTGGACTTCTAAGCAGTGGTAGGAGGTAATAATGGTCTCAAAAGTGACCTTTTACTCTTTTCCACATATTTAGATGGGTTCATGTTTGGAGAAAAGTAAAGGAGACCTTCAGCCCATCCTTCTTCCAAACTGTTAGCAAGATGGTGGGTCTGTTATGGAATGGGAAGCCATCCCATAGGAGCCTCAGAGTCTATTACTCTGCAGCTTAGAATCACAGCCAACAAGTACCGGCCATTTTAGGCTACAGGTACATACTGCATTATATTTATACATGTATATAGCCTTGAAAACACACACACATTGATTCTGAACAAAATAATAAATCCCAGAATTTATTCTGAGCAGATGTTAAAAACAATACTATGCTAACCCTCTTAGATAGCCTTGCTGTCCAGCAGACAGGGCGACAGAACAGGCTGCCTCTACACAAAGAAGCTGCTTGCTGTCAGTCCTCTGCAGTGCGTCCGTTTGCCATTGTATCTGATTGAGACAGAAAGCACAGCGCATCCTGTTGTTTGTATTTTTCTGATCTGTGTCTGAGCGTCGGAGGGGGACAAAAGCCAGCGATAGGATCAGCGGCGGCCGTGACGAGGATACGTGAAACTGGAGAGCTCAAAGTCCGAGGCAGACGGACTGAGGCCTACACACCTCGGAAAGGAAACCGCAGATTTGTGCAACAATAAAAGCGGCCTGTGGGTCTGTATGCAGATATCGTACAGGCCGTACTGAATGGTATAAAACATTTCACCTGCCAATTTTATTGGCTCAACACATGTTAGGACTGCGTAACGCTCAAAAATATTCGGCAGGTTTAGGTCATGGAAATGTGTACTCTGTCTGCAGACGCTCCAGAGCTCTTAATAAGTTGATGCTTCCTGTGTCACTGCGCTCCAGCCTGGGTCACATCCTGCTGCTCTGTTTTGTCATGGGTCAGCCGAAAGAAGGCAGAGATGATCTCGCGGTGCGTACACACGATTCAGAGCGCGCTGTTGTCTGCCTGCCTCGGCCCGTTTGACGTCCTTACCCATTCGACACGCCGCACAAAGGAAGGGAAGCTTTTTTTTAATGAAACCTGGCACTGCAACACCGGTCTCTGAATGCCGGGGTGACTCACAAAGCACGCTCATTCTGTCACATCCTCTCCTCAAGCAGCTAGAGCCCCTCCATCAGGGGAGACCAGGGGAGGCCAGCTGTCACACAGGTAGCATGTTACTCCCCAACAAAACCTACTTCATACTTAAAGAGCGCTGGAAGTGCTTCAGCTGGCACACAGAGTGAATGCATCCTGCAGCAGGTCGTTTGAATCCCAGCCAAGACTATTACCAGCCAAGGACCATATTACCGTGGTAACAGCTGCCTCAGCCTCGATGTGGTGATGCAGGGGATAAGTCAGTTACACTCACCAGCCTCTTTGCGCTCTAGTGGCCTCCTCTGGCCAGCCAGGCTACTGCAGGTTTGTGAACTGATCGGACTGTAATCTCGCTGGGCGTGCACACGCTTTCAATCGTCCCTGGTCTATCCCATCCTGTCAGTTTACTCCAGAGTACATTCAGAGAGAGTATCGACATGGCAACCGCAAGAGTTCTGAAGTGAGACGAGGATGGAGGAGACGGTGGTGAGTAATGGTGGGGCATCAGTGGTGACTCACAAGACAAGATTAATATAGAGGGTCGTATTTGACTGTGGGAAAGACTTGGGCTGACTCACCTTGTCAGAAATGAGTGATGGTGTGGCCAGTTCTTTACGTCCAGTAAATCACCCATGACAGGAATAAAACGCCTCCGAAAGGCACGAACGCTTAGCCTTGGGGCCCAAATCGATTCCCAAACCCACTTTTAAATCAGGATTTGTTCTCACACTCAGCCAGTTTTTTAGCACTTCATTGTGCTTTAAGTCCAGATGTCCATTGATTTAGCTCATACATTTCAGCATGTTTTTATAGCTTAATGCTTTTCATTGTATTCTTCACTGGAGTGAAATTTCACAGTGAGTGGAAACTGGAAAAAGCCTCATGGCTTTGTGGTTTTTGGACAGGCATAAAGTGCTGGCTAGCTTTTTATTTTTTGTAAAATAAAAATCCAATCTGTGATTCATAAAATTGAACAAAAGAGTAGTTTTTACTGATCAGAAAAATTCCTATAACAAACCCAGAATATTGTTGACTCATTCCTCATGGTACATTACTTAAAGCACAGGAAATAAGCAGTAAAGTTACCTTGCAGCACAATATTATTAACAGCACAATAGCACAGGTCAATGAGACTTTCCAGGTTAAAGCCTTTTTTGGGTAATCAACAATTTTTCCACATCTATTCATCAATTTACCAACTGCTAGCCTGATTACAGCAGGCGGGGACTGCAGCAAATCCAGGAAGGGAGGTCTCCCTGTCAGCAAATGAGCCACAAACAGCTTTGTGGAAAGGACAGCATTGACTGTTGACCAGTCCTCTCAGTTAGCCCATATCCTGTCATCTCAAGCTAGAAATGTGTGCCTTTGGAAGCCTGTTGCCTGCAGAGGCAAACACCAACGCATCAAACACTGATCTCGGTCCTGCATTGACTGCAGAAACGATAAATGAAAGCATAATACCAGCGTTCTACCAGCATAATAACAGTTTACCAGCATTTCCAGATTACCAAGGTCCAAATTATTACCGTATATTTGCACACTGTAGGTTCTACTGTGTATTAGACTATAACCCTAACCCTAATCACAAATACTAGGTAGAAGTATGACTGTAAAGCTAGGCCGCCACATTCCCTGCCTGTTCCTGAGAGCCACCATCACCCGTGTTCTAGAATGCTGTTACCATTCCCTGCCTGTTCCTGAGAGCCACCATCACCCGTGTTCTAGAATGCCGTTACCATTCCCTGCCTGTTCCTGAGAGCCACCATCACCCGTGTTCTAGAATGCCGTTACCATTCCCTGACTGTTCCTGAGAGCCACCATCACCCGTGTTCTAGAATGCCGTTACCATTCCCTGACTGTTCCTGAGAGCCACCATCATCCGTGTTCTAGAATGCCGTTACCATTCCCTGACTGTTCCTGAGAGCCACCATCACCCGTGTTCTAGAATGCTGTTACCATTTTCACACACCATACACTGCTGCCCCAACCAGTGGCCCCCCAGGGAAGAGCTCGGGGGGGCTGTCCTGTTCCCCAGGCTTTTAGAGGTGGTGTAGGAAGAGCCTCACCATCTCGCAGAGCATCTCATCGGCAGCATCACGCCTGGGTACCTTCGACGTTAAGCACTACCCATCGTCTAGAGAATTGAGTCTCCATCCCGCTCTGCAGGAGGCTGCTAAACCAGAGCTATGTGGGACAGGCCTGTAGATTCCCACTGCGTGACTGGTCATGTGCGTTGATGGTGGGGGTTGAAGGGGCGGAGAGGCTGGTCATGCAGCTGGGATTAGGAAGTCACATTAAGTCATAGAATGACAGACAACAGAAAGTGGAATATGTCTTGTGACTCATGAAAAGACAATTGGAAACTATTACATTTTTGTAAATATTTACTTCTGAGGTAAATTGTTCTTCGTATAGTTTTTTCATATGAAAGAAATTCAGAAAAGTTCACATTTTGTGCATATCAAAAAAAAACATTTGAAACAAGCAGGAGTCTTCATGCCTTTTAGCCATTCTGTTCCAAAATATAGTTTATGAATAGATTCTATATTTTTTGTGCTGAAAAAATACCAAAGGATGAAAGGATGAAATAATAGTTTAATGTTTATTTTGTTTGTCAACATGCAATTTTGGGCTAAGTGGTGCTTGTATCAATTACACTGTAAAACACAATCAAGAGTACTTTATAATAATAAACTGATCTACTTTAAATTATTTTAATTGAAAATGGTGCCAGGGGTTTGTTGATAAGGTTAAATAATAGATAGCAAATTTAACGGTTATAATGGTGAATAAGAAATGAAGCCGTAGTGAGGTCGGTATACTATAGTAGTGTGATATACGCACAATCAAACTGGAAGAGGCAGAGTAAAAGATGACCTTGCATTTGAATCTGAGGCGAAACGGCAGTCGGCACAAAGATCACGGTCATGACAGTATGTTTAAATCAGGTCTGTGACTAAACCCTTGCAGATTCACAGTGCACCTCTGGCTCGGTGTGGAGCAGGCACTTAATATTGACTTATTGACATTTTGCTCTCATTGTGAGGGTGTGTGCGTATGTGTATCCCAATGTTTACCGTGCCAATAATCAAAGCTGTCACCCTGACTGTGACACTTCTGGATCCATTGTGACAGGATGAGATATTTGTCAAGAAACCAAACTGACACTGTACATCTCCGCAGTAATTATGTAGTGAACTCAAAACCAATTGCCAGCAGGACATCAATACATCTTTACAGAGCTGACAATCATTTTCCAGGATGTTGGCAAATACATTCGTAATTACTTGATGCATTACAAGTGGATAACACATATAGTAAAAAGGTATTTATGATAGTATAAACAGGTATTGCCAACACCCTAAAAAACACAGTACTGTGTAGTACTATAGTACTGTGTTTAAAAAATATTAATATCAACATATTTAACTGTAGGTTGTACATCATGTAACTCAGTTTGGCCATGGGATCCTAAACATTTGACACATTCATGAATAATTAATTCACTCAGACTTGCATTCATTCACAAAGGTGCACTGCTGCTCACTCTTCTCTTCATTCAGCCATTCACAAATCTGAAAACAACAAATGTATGAATGTGTCTGTGACTCACACAGCTGCATGGAGGCGCAGGATTGGTTCTCAAAGCTTCCGTCATTTCCAGTCAGACTTGGGAAGAAGACCTGTCAATCACCTGAGCAGCTTTGCCACCATTGGCCAGTCTGGACAAACTGGATCCAGCCAAAAGGTGGAATGTCTGGTGACAGGACAAACTCTTATGGATCCTGAGGGTATTTGTGGTGGGAGAAACACTGGATAAACGGACAGAGACAAAAGAGACAACCCACATAGCCGTAATGGAGGTGGTTGGGGAAGGGGGGGGCGGGGTCGATGATGGTCATATCTCCAACTGATCTCTGAAAGACACCCTATGTCTGACCTGGTGACAGTAGGACTTTGCCATTAAGCACTTGCATTGGCTTAGCACTGCCAGTCACTGTCATGGTGTTCATTCAACACAAGGCCATGCTATAATCTCAGTGGCAGAGTGAACACCATCTTCCATTTACTCACTCTCCATTCTGTGCGTGGAATCTCAGTGAAGATCGGGGCCTGAGCAGGTAAATGGGAAATATGTCCAACATGCACAGTTTAATTCACCCTGAATAACGAAGTCATTGGAGCAGATAAAGAACGTAATGTGATTAAGGAAAGCAGGAAACAATGAACGCTGGAGATTCATGTACATCATGCGTACCTTATCATCATTCTCAATTACATGCACAGCAGACCTCCATATCCAAGGCAACAGCCACAGCCGAGTGAATGATGAATGAAGCATTTTCAGGCCAGACACTTCTGCCCTGATCCCTGCTCCACACTGCTGCTCTGATTACTGCTCCACACTGATCACTGCTCCACACTGCTGCTCTGGCCACTCCTCCACTGTTCTGCTCCACACTGCTGCTCTGATTACTGCTCAACACTATTCACTGCTCCACACTGCTGCTCTGATTACTGCTCCACACTGATCACTGCTCCACACTGCTGCTCTGACCACTCCTCCACTGTTCTGCTCCACACTGCTGCTCTGATTACTGCTCAACACTATTCACTGCTCCACACTGCTGCTCAGTTTACTGCTCCACACTGATCACTGCTCCACACTGCTGCTCTGATTACTGCTCCACACTGATCCCTGCTCCACACTGCTGCTCTGATTACTGCTCAACACTGATCCCTTCTCCACACTGCTGCTCTGATTACTGCTCAACACTGATCCCTGCTCCACACTGCTGCTCTGATTACTGCTCAACACTGATCCCTGCTCCACACTGCTGCTCTGATTACTGCTCAACACTGATCCCTGCTCCACACTGCTGCTCTGATCACTGCTCCACACTGATCCCTGCTCCACACTGCTGCTCTGATCACTGATCCACACTGCTGCTCAGATTACTGCTCCACACTGATCCCTGCTCCACACTGTTGCTCTGACTGCTGCTCCACACTGATCCCTGCTCCACACTTCTGCCCTGACCACTGCTCAACACTGATTACTGCTTTACACTGATCCCTGCTCCTCACTGCTGCTCTAACCACTGCTCCCCATTGTTACTCTGAAAATTGCTCTAGAATACTGTACGGATTGTTCAGGACATCATTATGATCACTGCACTGTGATTCTCGGATCACTGCTCCAGGCTGCTTTCCTGCTCACTGCATCACAGAGCTCACAGCTCCTAAAGTTCGCACTCCAGAGGTGAGCAGAATGGGTGTTGTTCCAGGTGGCCTTGCAGCAGCAGTGACAAACCACACGCACATCTCAACCTTTTCTCCAGCTGAGAGCCACTTGTCAGTGAGCTGCTTTTCGCTGTTCCATCAACCACTTTAATGTTCTCTCTCTTTCTTCCTCTCTGTCTTTCTTAGCTGCTTTATCCCGGCATCTTGTCACAACTGTAATCTATAACTGGAATGAGAAAGACATCACTTTAATTCAGCCCATGATTTGTGCGGTCTTCCGTGCGATATGGCGGAGGTAAATAGAAGAAAGCAGAATAAAGCTACTGTTATTAAAATATGGTATTATCTCATTGGGGCAGCCTGTAGCCTAGCGGCTAAGGTAAATGACTGGGACCCTGTAGGTTGGTGGTTCAAGCCCCAGTCCAGACACAGCAAAAACACCACTGCTGTTGGGCCCCTGAGCAAGGCCCTTAACCCCACATTGCTCCCAGGGAGTATTGGTCCTTGGTTAGTCTAATCAACTGTGAGTCACTTTGGATAAAAGCATCAGCTAAATGACAGCAATTAAATAAATTAATTATTGACACAAACATGCACACACTCACAACTGAAGGTACTGTTTTACCAGCCAATCACAGCATTGCTTGGAACAGACCTCCCCGAGCCACAACAAAGTATCCAATCATGTTTAAACGTCCTTGAGCTGAATATAAAGGCCCATTATATCCAAAGATAAAAGGTCTGAGGGCTGGCAACTTAACTCAGAGCTTGCTCCAGGTACAAAAAAACACATTTGTCTTGAATTCTTTGAAGCACTGCTCTTCAAAGGGGGTCAGTGCATGAGGCATTTGAATGAGTCAGTGAGAGGACAAAGTGAGCAAACCAAAGTGTCCTGTTCTGACCCCCGCAGAATGCCACTTTTGTTTCAGTCACTCCCAAAACACGCTGTGTTTTGCTTCGTGCCGAGGCCAGTTTATGTTTTTGATCATGATTTTCCATTCATTTCTCTCTTTTTCTTTGACTTCTACACCTGAATGAATGTACACCCATATATTTTTACATCCTGGTATAGTATGTGGCCATTGAGGTTGATTAGGTCAAGTACTGCAAGAGTTCACTCTGCCAAGAAGAATGAAAGGTCGTGTCTGAGCTGTTTTGAATTGCTGTGCATGTGTGTATGTTTTAGGTGTTTTAGCTATGTTTCACAGCATCCCTATCAGTAACAGTTTAACTTTATTCTCCTGTGCATCCATCGATCAAGGGTATCGCACTTTCACAACGGAAGAGGAATGAGGGACTGCTCATATGTCAGATCCAAGTCTCCCAAATAGTTAATAACGAACGCATAGATGTTGACAGTGCTTTTGAAGGTCAGCATGTGAATGCGCTGTTTTCCTCCTCTGTTTTCGTTTCACACGGTGCATCTGTGTGCGGAGGCCAGGTGCCACCGCGCTGAGCGATGGCGCTGGCATGAAACCAGGTGAAACCAGGTAATGCGAAAAATCAGGATGATTAATCGCGTCACAGCTGCGGCTGACAGGAGCGCCCTACACTGCGTATCTGCTCCCGTGGTTACGGGCGGAGCATGAATTTCTCAGCTGGTTTTTCAGAAGTCATGGGAGGCTCGCTCGGGTCAGTGGCTCTGGTTTGGCCCAGAGGCTCATGCGGATGAAAGCTATCAGCAGCACAGGGGGACACTCTTTCCCACATTCTGCCATTATTTAAAAAGATCATTGTGTATAGTCCAGTTAATTAAAAACCACATCCTTTTTCAACATGCAGTAGATTTTCCACCATGTAATCCAAGTTAATCCTGTGATCCTGTTTTGCTAGTGCAAAGTTGGGAGAAAGACAAACAGAATGTAAAACATTACAAACACAGCTAATGCTATTTCTGAGCAGGGTATTTATTTTTTGCGGTACAGAAGCTGAGATTCCCAAGGGAACCTCATATGGTAAGTTTTTTTTTTTCCTCAGCAGCTAAATTAAACGACATTATGTCTGAGCTGAGTTTTCTCTGCATTAGTCTTGATCAATAACACTGACAGCGCAATGTAATCTTAGAAGAAAATCTGACACACGCTGAGTTTAACAAACACACTCGTCTCTCTTTACAGCCCTCCGGCTCCCTGGATTTTAACAGCTTATTTTAAAATATTTACCCTCCTTTTTTGCCCACTGATGAGTATATTATGGTAAGACAGTCGTAATGATGCGGCCCGGCATCCACTCTGTCTATATCCTGTTTTTCAAAACAAAAACACATCTCTTCTGCATAGGGTCTTTAACCCCCAGCAAAAAGAATATAACTAGGACCCAGTCAAACAAAAGTTTTTTCAAGGGTATACACTATTCAATCAACACAAACCTTTGTCATTTTAAAGGTACTGTATATAGTATTCTATTTTACAATGAAAGAAACACGTTTAAAGAGAAATGTTTGCCTGTCACCAATAAAATAGAAAATACTCAAAGACACATGCTAGTGCTCTTTTTTGATTGGATTGCATGTTGCCTCAAAGAGAATAAGTTCATTTTATTGAATCCCAGCCAATGAGAGCCTCTTCCAGTGCCACACTCCACATCGCCACACCTCCACATCCCAGCCAGGGTGCATTCCAATAATCAATTTTGTCTCCTCCTTTCCTCCAATCCTTTCCTCATTTCCTCCATGACCCGGAAGCATATCTATGAGTCCTCCCTCCCTCCACTGTTCCAAAATGGTAAGAAATGAAATTTTGCCTCCTCCACCTGCTTCCTCCTTTCCTCTCAAATGAAGGATATATGGATGTATCATACTGCAGAAGTCTTTTCACATTTCTGGGTGACATTATTGTGCTCACAACCAGTCAGATTAAAAGACCATCCCACAGACAAATTTTGATTGGCTTAGGTATCCTCGGAATCAGTTGAAGTTACACGACTTTTCATCTCCTCGTTTCTTCCTCTCCTTCACTCCTTTCCTCCACATATTTCAGGGTACGAGAGGAGGGGAGGAAATGAGTGGAGGAAAAGAGGAGACGAGAGAAAGTATTGGAAAGCACCCCTGGTGACACTTGAGGGCGTTGTGCTATCGGCACAGTAAGTGAGGGAGTGCGCTATTTCATTACAGCGCACATTATTCAGATTACACAGGCCTCTTAACATAGAGGCTGATGAAACAGCTCTAGGCTCCTTCTACTGACAGATTCATGAGTGGGGAGGAGACAGCCAGGGGCGTAGCTACAAATTCTGGGCCCTGTACACAGGCAGGCTCTGAGGGCCCCTCCACTCTTTATAAACAAAAAAGATTTTCATGGGCCCCTTAAAATCCTTGGGCCCTGTACTCTTATTCCCCCTGGTGCTACGCCGCTGGAGACAGTGCGGCAGAGCAAGTGAAGGAACAGCATGGAAGGACGGCAGGGGATGAAGAACTTCTGCTGCCCTCTCTCTCTCTGCACCAGGGGTGTGTTCACCAGGGGTGACCAGAACCGGAGAGACTGGAACTTACAGACCCCTGAAGTTTTGACTGAAGAGAAGAAGCTGACCTGCACCTGTAGATAGAATCAAATGGACCCAATCTCTTGCCTTTCAGCAGCACTACAAAATAAGATCATTTCTAGTCTTACATGAAGATGCGTTGGCCATTTATTTTCTTTTTTCTTTCCTCATGTGTGAACATGACCTGCGGTAACCCATGAGCAGCTGCTTCGTGAACTTACAGCACAACTGTAACTCAACCCTCCTTTCATTAGGTTAATGTGATCATGTATATTCATTGCCCTCCCCCCTCCACACACACACACACACACACACACACACACACAGGATATGGATGAACAGGCATTGTGTGGTAATTTTCATTATGAGAACAAGCAGCGTGTCTGTTCTCTGTGAGTCACAACCTGTCATGCCCGCGCCCTCCCAAGCGCGATTCTTTACGAGAACACGGCCCGGCATGTAGTAATACTAAATCTTCGGTCGGGGCAATTAATCTGATTGGTTCATATTTGCATATGCAGATGGCCCCTGCCATGCCGACACATGTTTAATGTCTCTGATTGGCCGTGCGTGACCCCGGCAGCGAATGGAGGCAGGCCTTAAACACAGGGTCCTTCAGCACAGGCCAGACAAGGCCCGCCCGGAGGATGAGACTCCATTTATCACCATAATTACGCAGCTTCCCTGCACCTGAACTGAAAGCCTTGGCATTTTGCTGTGGTGTGACCTCTTTCTAAGTGGGCCAGACACACACACACACACAGGGAGAGAGAGAGAGAGAGGAGAGAGAGAGAGAGAGAGAGAGAGAGAGGAGAGAGAGAGAGAGAGAGAGAGAGAGAGAGACCAATCTGAATGCCACTTGGTACCTCCACAGCAGAGACATAATAAGGCAATGAATGTTAAAATGGGAGAGGAATGAGTTTGCCTCGCCTCTCCCCTCTCCTCATTGTTTTGAGTGGACTCATTTCCCAGAATTCCTTCCCAGAAGAGCTTTCTGCCTGGCATGAATTTAGAAGTGGGGAGGGAGGGGGGGGGGGGTGGGGAGTGGGCCGCAGGACTGGGTGGAAACAGGCACACATTTGGCAGGGCTTTTTTAGACCTCTGCTTTCATTTTAATTTGATTTTTCTCTGTGGGGGAAAAAGCAGCTTGAGGGGGGTTTTGGGGGCAGAGTAATCTGATGGCACGCGGTGTTTTACCGGCGCACAGCTGTGACAGACAGCGCTCGGCTCCGCTCTGACATCTCCTCTCAGAAAGGCCCAAAACAAAGCCGAGCATGGAGGGGAAAAAAAGAGAACGGACAGCTAATGAGTGGGAAAATCAATCGATTCAGCAGGCCGAGCGAGCATCAACGGCCCCAGTCAGTCACAGAGGAGGACGCCCGGATGGGGATGGTAGAATGAAACTACTCTCATTGTAAAAGACTCATTTAATCTTTTTTACCATTTTATATTTCACACCACCAGCTTCTGAAACCATTTTAATCACAGGTAAAGAAAGTCATTTTCAGTCGACTGGAGACCCTTTAATAAAGACAGAATGACCAAGTCGATGCCTTGTACAGCTGTACACACATATAACTTAACTCCATAGGTGTTATATATTTGATTTATTTAGATAATAAAACCCTAGAGACTGGCACACAGTCTGATACACTGTCAAACAACAAACATACACTCACCGATTGGCTTTCACACACAATGTATTGTCTCACGCACAGGCACAAGCAAATGGCATTACATCTGCCAGGCCATACATCCTGGTGCTTCAGGAAATAAAGGCTCAAGCCTGTCTGTGGTTTTTCCATTAACCTTTTTCCAATCTGTGCACAGATAGGTCAATGTAGTAAATACCGTGTGATGCTATTGGTTAACAGTGAAGGAGGCGGGTTCTGCCATCCCCTGTTTTTCTTCTCCATTTGACAGCCAAGAGAAAATTCATTCCACAGAAAAATAAAAAATTGAAATAAATCAAAGACACCAAGAAGGAATAACGGAGTGCTCTCAGCTGGCCAAATATGCCATGACTACCTTCAAACCCCAGCTAACTCAGGCTATATTTTGCCCTTTAAATCAATCACTCGTGTTTTTCTGTGGAAAACAGGGGCCATGCCCTTTCTGAGAAGACCTCAGTACCTCTATCCTGACTTCAGCATTTCCTATCATCACAATCCATCTCTACTCTGTCTCCATCAGTCTGTCTTCATGTTACACTCTGTCAAACCTCTCTCTTCTCCACTGACAGATGTCGTAACATTTCATTATCGACTTATGATTTACACAAGCCTATTATTACAAGCCCCGTTTGTTTCTGGTTTTGTCACTGATAGTGCCAACTCTTATTTCCGTATAGAAAAACATTAAGACATTTCATATGGTCTTCTTTGACAACAAGATTCCAACCTGCAACACCCACAGCACAACCTTTTGCAAAAACAAGAAACTGCAATATATTCAAAATATATTGGAATTATAATTGCAATATATATACAATATACAGCAATATATTATGTTTCTGATTGATTAGCAGACCATCACTACCTCTCCTCCTCATGTCTGTAAGTACAATATTTACTATAATGTGCTTCAATTTCACAGTAGTCTTCAGTGCAAACCATATCAGCCAGAAAACCTTTCCTCTCAAAGATATTTATCAGCAGGCGCTCTGTGTTGTTGATGGAAACGAAGCAGATGCAGGGATCTGAAATGCAGACGCAGGCCGTGCAGACGTGTGTGTGTTTACTCAGCTGCACTGAGCTTGCTCACTGTGTTTGGCTCACAGAACAACTCGCTATGACCAAAGAAAATGCCCTGGGGCCAACGGGAGGCTGTGAAACTCCCTCACACATGCGCACACTGACACGCACACACAAATGCTGTGGACATACGAACACGCAGGTGCAGAACCTCAGGATCACAGACCTACACTGACGGACACACAGACACACAGTTAAGCACTGTTGCACCCATAATAATGGACAGACACACACACACACTCACACACACACACACACAGACACATACGCACACACACACACACACATGCATATACCCACACACACACACACACACACACACACACACACACACACACACACACAGATGGGGGACACCCAGTCAGAGCAGTCAGTGAGTGTTAAAGATCATCTAAAAACAGTGTGAAGATGAGTCACGGGGCGGTCCTTCCAGGAGACCATGATGCTGAAGGATGCAGATGGAGAAAGACACAGAAAATATTCCCACAAACAATCCCGACCAGAAGACAGACTAGATTCACTCTGTGAAAAACGGGACTGTCTGACTGACAGAGAAAAACAGAGAGAGAGGAGAAACGTACAGCATGTGTGACTGAGGACCAGATCTCTGCGTCAGTATGATGAGCCCTGATAAATCACACACACACGCACACACAAACACACACTCCTGCACTTCCGACCGCCCAACTGACAGTCCTCCAGAGACCTAGCCAAGCCATCATTTCAGCCCGTTTCACCTCTGAACATGACTAGCTAAATAAAGTGGGGGGAAAAATAGCTAGCCAAAGAGATTAAAATAATAAGGCTTCAGTCAGGGATGTCTAGTGAGGCTTTGCCAGAGAGGCAGAATGAGGGCGATCTGCCGGAGATATGCCAGTGTTGGGGTCCTGTTCAAATCCCTCACACCCCATGCGATGGGCTATTGAGCAGGGTCTGACCGGGAGATCTGCAGCAGCAGTGAGAGCGTGAAGCTCTCAGGTGCACTGTGACCAACCGCCCCCACCACCCGGCCCACCAGCACCCCCCACATCCTGCCACACAGATAGAGAGAGGCGCTTCACAACTGCCATTACACCGGGTCCTCAGTGATGACACATGGTTGCTAGGACGCAGGCTGCAGGAGGGAGGGAGGGAGGGAGGGAGGAAACTGAAGCAGGGGGAGAAAGAGCAGGGATTCGTGAAAGATGGATTGAGGAATGAACGAGGAGGAGGCACAGCAGAGGGATGGGAGAGACAGAAAAAAAGGAGGAGGGGGAGGAGGTGGTGGAGAATAAGGGAGAATAAGAGGATAGAGTAGAGGAAAAGAGGAAGGGAGAGGAGGTGGGACAGGAGAGAGATGGAGGAGTACTGACTCTGAGTCAGTGTCATTCAAAAGCCACACGTGCAGCACAGCATTTGTGATGTCAGCACACATCTCCATAACACACAGTGACACATGGACATGCAGAGAGGCACAAAAAAACTGAGAATCTGACATAAACAAGCACACACACACACACACACACACACACACACACACAATACAAAGGAACACGTTACCCACAAATGTTCATGCACACACACACACACATTCAGTCACAGATTCAGTCACAGATGTGCACAGAGAAACAAACACAAAAACACCCAATGTCAAGCCTTTTATTTTATTAAACATATTTGGTGATGTTTATTTACATATATTAAGCGTACATGGTTGCATGAATGTACAGTACAATATTCTGTCCATTCAAACTGCTGTTTGACCATTTTAAAAGTGCAGCTATACTGTTCAAACAATTGTTTTACATGAAAGGAAATACTGCCAATGAAGGGGACAGGAACACAGGTAAATAGAGAGGAAAAAACATGAATGTGTGCAGTTTGGGAAATTCCTCAGACTAAACTGGAGACTTTTCCCCCAAAAGTACGACAGACTAATATTTACTGTATATTTACCCTAGAATATATGAAATATATCTAAATTGTACATATTTCATACAGGCATGGTATTTTTTCATGTCTGTATTTAATTACATTACAATTTACACTTTGAAGTTCTTTGGTACAGAACTCCTGCTTGAAAATGTAAGAATGAATTTGGAGCCACCAACTGAAAATTCGACTTGGCAAACAAATGGAAATACCTGTGCTCTTCAGACACATACACACGGAAACAGCAATGCTGAAAGGCTGGGGTTAGAGTAGGTCATACTGATCTACTTCCTGGGTCATAGCAATGCTGAAAGGCTGGGGTTAGAGTAGGTCATACTGATCTACTTCCTGGGTCACAGCCTTGAGAACCAAAATCCCTTCCATGGACCATGACATCCAAACAAAAAAAATATAGGATGTGAGAAAATTTGCAAACTAGGAATTTAATACATGGCATTACAAATACATCAATTATGATCAATTTCATACATTTCATATATTGTAGTATTTATTGTAAAATAAAGATTTCTTTATACAGTCCACACTATATGAATGAAATTGCATATATAAAAGTGATAATAATTGATATACTTGTGTTAGTGATTCTTGACAAATGTATTCTTAATATATTATACTGTATCATATCGCTTCTTCATTCCGATACCTGCAAACACTGGCAAATCTCACAGGTGCAGAGCCTGAATGGCTGCCATAAGGGAGCAGGAGCCAAAATGGATTCCGCTGGTGCATTCATGGGCCAGCTGAGACTGGAGAATTACACAAGTGACATCTCTTCCTGAAAGCTCATAATCCAGTGTACGACTTCAATATGCTCCACACTCTCGGCACACAAACAACGAGCCCAGCCAATAACACAGTAAACTTCACTTTAGGTCCTATGGATCTTTGTAAAGGTGGTTGGGAATGATTTCAGTGATCGATTGGTGCTGCACTCTATTAAAAAAATAAAAGGAAGAAGTTTCATATAGTGGATGGTGTAACAAAAGCATATGGAAATTTATCAGAGTTATAATAAAGCGGATTGGGCTTATGTTTCTGGACAATCCTGAACACCTACCCAAGGGGGATGATATTGGAGGATCAAAAGCTGTCCCACGCAGAAAGCCGCTAAATCTGCGATTGAGGACAGATATGAGATCGCCGTGCAGCTACCCTGAAAGCAACCAGAGAGTCTGACAGAAGCACAGACGTAGCCAAATGACGTGCGTGACCCTCGCTGCCGTTAACGCATAACAAGCGGCACGAGTTCAACAGGGAGCAACAGAATGTCGCATCTTTGCACTGAACTCAATGAAAACTGCCAGGTCACGTCACAGGGAACCGCTATTCAATTTTCTTTCTAAACTCCAAATTTATACAGCATGGCCATACAAAACCCCCCCTTTGAGATGGATTGCCAGTTCTCAGAAGTCGCTTTATTGTTTATTGATTTATTCATGATTTTTATTCTTCTTTCTGTTAAGATGACTTGGTCGTTTTGACTGAAGCTGTGGTTCACGCCCAGATTACATCTATTTGCACCTTGCTTTGCCCTTGGAAACATATTTTTAAAGGTGTTTATTCATCTATTGTTTATTTCTATTCATTTTTATTGTCATTATAGTCAACACCACCTGATTATGTTGTGCATCAGCAACAACAAAATAATAATGCAATGTTACCATTGATTTAAACTTAGAGCTTATACTTAAATCAATATCTTTGACTGGGCTTTAATCCATTAAGATGTAACCTTGCAAACATGCAGCAATTAAAATGATGGCTTTATTTCTCCACAGGTCCTCCACAGCCACAACAGGCTGAACCAAACGGCTGAGCACAGGTAGTGAACAGGTAGCGAACCACAAAAACCAGTGTTCAGAACAGTGAAGGGGTTCTGGTTGATCTCTGGTGCCTTCCAGGACTATAATGCCTGTTCACGAAAGCGCAAGTGTCCACAAAGTGGTTTGAGAAGTGTAAACATCCGTTTATCATGGCCATCTCTGGCACAGATTTCAATCCAATTAATCACATAAGGGATAGTCTGGAGGGACTGCTTAGACAGTATTTTACACTGTCATACCAAAGTCTGAATTTTAATTTCCTGTCAGAGAAGTGATCCTCTTCTAGAGAAGTAACACTCCATAACTGAATGTACATATAGTTCCACATGTCACATATAAACCTTACTGGACTCATTCGTCTTACCTCTGTTTAGGAAAGACATTGAACAGTGTTACTGTCACTTCTCAGTGATGCGTAGAGACGCATTAGCTCATGACTATAAAAAAAAATTATACAGAAAATGGAAGGTGTACAACATAAACATTTTTTGTTCACTACCTGTATTAGCACATAGTATGCAGCTAGTACCTACCCATTGCTAAGAGCAACCCCTTTCCTTTATCTGTTAAGTTGCAAGCAGTGGGTATTACAAGGCCATATTACCAACCCCCCCCCCCACCCCACCCCCGCGCCTCTCCAAGGGTCTGCCCCCACATACACACACACATTCATATTATTTCCCCATCTATAGCCTTGAAATAGGATCAAATGAAAATAGGTACAGGCGGGTATGGTCTTTTCTTTGCCTACTCAATGCACTGCTTATTGCTTTAAACTGCAGATGGTGTAGAAACGGAATCCTGTACAACATTATTTTACAGTGTCTCTCTGACAGAGGGGATCAGATATACACTGCAGTAAGAGCCTCTCCATATTGCTGCCATCATTATGACATCATAATTTAGATCCATGATGAACATGTAAAGTGATATGCATGGAATGGAAGTTAATCAGAACTCTGAAGCCGAAATTGATTCCATATTCTGTCTTCGCACCGTGCAACACAGTGATGCACTGAGAGAGCCTCAAACATCAGGAGTATCTTTGCCTTCTGTAACATCTGTTACTATCGGATTTTGTTGTTATTGTTGGTTTATTCTCCCAACAGAAAACAATAGTGTGATGGCTGACCATAACTGGCCCTTTGTTCCCTATAAAGGAGACAATCGGAGTACATTGTTAGTGACATGGGTTCAGCCAGTGGACCAAGGGCTTGCTTTAATTGAGCTAAAGGGAGGTTTTTAATGGCTCTTAATGCAACTTTTCACTCTGTTCTTTTTATTCCTCATTAACAGGCCTAGATTTAACTGCTTTTTAAATGCATATGTTACAAATCAAGGAAGAGATTTTAAAAAAGTATAACTCTATTTCTTGTCTAAACATACTGGCATTCAGTACTTTCTCCACATACCACTAAAATCAGTTACTTTTTTTTTTCGAAAGCGCCTCTTCTGTCATTGTGGAAAAGCATGCAGTATTAACATGGTTCCCCTGGCCTTTCCTGGAAAAGAGGAAGATTATTGAAAAATATAGATTTTTGTATGCAATGTTTTTAATGACTCCAAATAGATGTTCTGTCAGTACATTAGCTGCAAGGGCCATAAAGCTAATGAGCTCTAATCTCCTCCATTTCTGAACGCCTCTTGCTGGAGAGATAGTCCATTTCATTACGAGTAATAAAAATGTATTCACTTGTTCATTTATGTGTATCTGCATATATATATATATATATCTGAGAAGAGAGGTCTAGATTAGAAAAATAAAATGCATTCATTCTTATGATGCATAACATAATGGAGACAGAAATGGCCTAGCTGTGCAATCTAGCTCAAAGTATAGCTTATTCAGTTGAATATATGTGATATCTATGAGGTGGGTTTTGGAGGAGATTGACCAGGATGACACAAGGCATTCTGGGAGAATGTGAAATTTCTTGGCAACCCACTGGATCAGACCATACCACCACTGCCATTTCACAGAAATACGATCCTGAAAAAAAAAATAACACACAAGTCCCAGGTAAAGAGGCGTGATAGAATCAGCATCCGATTCAAAACCAGTAATAAAGATTAAAATAATAATGATTATAAAGTAGGAACACATTATCAGTAGAACATAATGAATACATATGAAAAATGATTACTTGAACTATAGGGTTGTGTTTCTTGAATCTCATGACACCATGATAGATTGGTTGGGGAAAAAACAGTACCAACAATTTTGTTTTTCAGTATCAGTATTAATATAAGATATTGATACTCCAGAAACAGAATGGGTATCACTGATCAAACATACAGAACCACTGTGCTGATACAGTCCCATTCATTACGCCCCAAAATGGATCTCTATTTAGGGGACCTGGTTTGACTCTCCATACAGGCTTCCCAGCAATTCGGCCGAGCAAAACACACACACACACACCCTCACACACATGCACTTGCACACACACACGCACACACATTCGCACACACACACACACACACACACTCGCACACACACATGAACTCGCACACACACACACACGCACTCACACACACACACTCGCACACACACATGGACTCGCACATACACACACAAACACACACAGGCACTTGCACACACACATACACACACACACACTCTCACACACGCACACAGGCGCTTGCACATTCACACACACATACACACACACACATACACACACACACACTGCATACTGTAGCTAAAATAAAGGAGAAGTTAATTGGATCTCTGTGGTGAGCTCGTCCTGGAAACCAAGAAGGATTTCTCTGAGGACCAAACGGTAGTAGCCCTGGGAACTGTGGCCTGTGGTGAAACAAAGGAGACGCTAATATTGTTTAGACACAAACGGCACAGTTTTTTTTTTTTTGTATGCTGTAATATAATTTCACCAGGTCCAGTGGGGTTTATGCAATCTCACACACAGCAACAGGAATGGTACACACTGTTCTTATCCACAGGTTTACAATTCAATCTCCCCTTAACCAAAAAAAAAAAAAAAAAAAAAAAAACAAATCCCCCCCCCCACTATAAGTTGCAACCTATTTTTGACTGGGTGCTTCGATAAACTCTGCTTTCTTGAGTTTCTATGGGTCCTTTCTATGTTGCCATCCAAAATAAAATCACACTTAAAAATAAAAACATGGAAAGAAAGTTATTCAAAGTTATGTGAGGTGAGCATGTGAGGCCTAATCCTGACTCCTTGGCATTCTATTTCCCATCTGTAGCTCCATCCACCCCCAAACACAAAGGATGAGCGCGAGCCAATCAGGGATAGGCAATGAGCGGACAGACAGCTGGACAGAGAGGCAGGGCGACTGCATCTGCCAATCGCGGGACAGGAGGCCAAGGGGGTGTGCTTGAAGGATCCCCCTGCCCAAACCCGCCGTCCAGGGTTAGAAGGCACCGAATTATGCAAATAATATCTTACACCTGCGATGCTGAGAGAGCTGAGTACTTAGATACAGTTTGCTATGTTGCAGGGCAGAAGGCTTCTATGTTATTGTTGTTATATTTTCTTCCCCCCCTCCCGGTAACTTCTAAATCTTCTCTCGGTCTCCCCCTTTCCCTCTGTTCACGTTACCTGCTGGCAGCCTCGCGCCTGCCAGTTGATGGCTCGTCGAGGGGGGGAGAGAGAGACTCGATAGCCAGCGCTACCGCTTTTAGCAACACTGCAAATGCTGTCTGTTACGCTGTCAGCGACGAGATCCTCTCTTAAGCTCGGGAGGCGGGCGTTGGGGGTGTTGTGGAGGGACCTCATAAGCTGGTCTCTCTCAGGAACATGGTGCCGATGCTGTAGGAGACCTTGCGGATCGGTGCGGATGAGCTGGACCGGGAGCTGGACAAGGAGGCATGGCTTTGAGACTTCCCGGCCTCCAGGAAATAACAGATTCCCGGGATCTCCTTCGGAAAGTTGTCCGGGAGCTCCTTGCGAGATCGGGGGATAAAAGTAAAGGCTCGATCATCCTGCAGTAGCCTGGAAGAAAGAAGAGAGAGAGAGAGAGAGAGAGAGAGAGAGAGAGAGAGAGAGGGGGGGAAGAGTTTAACATTGCCCCTACAGTTAATGAATTATTTACATGCTAATGAAATCATTGGTACACTGGGAGGCAGCTGGGACAGGTTGCTGTGGCCAGGGAACAGGGTGAGCCAATGAAGACCTGTAGGTTTCAAACCCCTGTACAGCTCTCCTCTTATAACCCTGTGCAAGGCACTTAACCAGAGGAGTTTCAGTAAATATACAGCTGCATGGACATGTCAACTGTAATCTATATATGTAATTAAGTATAAGGGTAAGTAAATACTACTTTTACTACTACTATGACCATAATACTATTAAAAATATGGACACAACAACAAAAAATAAACAAATAACATATAATAACAACAACAACAATAGCAATAACAATAATAATAATAATAATAATAATAATAATAATAAAATCTCAATTGCCTAAGCGGATGTCTTGAAATGTCTCCACCGGGATTCACTGACAGGGATCAAAGGGAAATTTCTGGACTACTCAGGTACACGTTCAATGTAATGGTGGCCAATCAACAATTTTTTTTCATTAAAGCTTAAAATGTTTTCTTCATTGAAATAAGTGCGGAACAAATTTTCCTGCGGATCCATTCACAGCTTCTGAGATGTCGACTTGAAGCTTAAGTAGAAAAGCTGGAGGGGAGCTGTTGGGAGTCATCCTGTTATCGAACGATGAAGATCCAGCAGAAGGAACATGTACGGTCCTGCCGGATATCTCACATATTGGTGTGAGACGCTGTCGTCTGCAGTGATGGCTATGAAGTCAATGTAAAGGGCAGTGGTTTTCAGTTCTGGACCAGGAAGACCGCAGATACTAATCAGTGCCTACTAAATTGAACAAAAGTGTACTGCTCTTACGTCAATGAAGTGCCTTCTTCCCCAAGTTTTCAGACATACTACGGTCGCTATTTTCTTCAGTCTGATAGCCGGAAGTTTACAACTGATGTACATCCGTCATCACACTTCACAGAACTCTGCCGTCTCCTTCTTTGGTATCTATCCACCTAAAGGGCTTGTGGGATAGCGCAGTGTGCAGTCCTCGCACACTGCAGAATTTTGACGGAATCAGTAGGCCATCCGGGTAACACTTGCATACTGATTCAGCTGGTTTGAGATCTCAGACACACTACATAGTACGCATACTGATTTTTGCCCACGATACAGGGCGTAGTATATGGTTATGGATGGGGTCTGAGTAAACGGTCAATTAAGCGCTGAATAACAACAAAAACCAGAGTGCCCTGTGGCAATCCAGGAGCTGAGAGAGAGACAGAGAGAGAGTAAAGTCCACTGATATAGGAGCTGCCTGAGAGAAGAGAATGAAAGGTAGAGTTTGCCTGTAAGCCATTTCCCCATTCATATATCCATTACCATAATGTGGCGATTGTTTGCTGGCTGATGAAATGCACAGCAGACCTGTGTTGTTGCTTAATTAGCATTCTTGATAGGGGAAGGGACCTGAAATTCCTCGCCATGCTCAAAAGACTGATAAGCCTCATTAATGCCTCCAACACACTGGGGTTTTTTTTTTTACACTCCCAAAGAGGAACAGCCTGATTATGAGAGGGTCCGTGAGAAACCTGTGGCCTCCAAAGCCCACATTTTTGAGAGCCCATGCCATTGTGTATGTCATGCTTTGACATACAACTAATAAAAAAATCTAACTGAAAAAAAAACCCGAATATATGTGTTTGCTTCCTTAAATAGGAGTAATTGTTTCTGCATGTTGTTCAGTTTTAACTCCGGACTGCAGGTTTTTTTTTTTTTTTTTTTATCAAAGCACTGGTTAGCAAAGTGACCCAAAATGATGCTGCACACAGACTCCATATGTCACATCAGCTCCTGCTGGGAAGATCTTTCAAAGCTCTACAGGAGCAGAAGATACAACCAGTGTGAGCAAGACAAAAACCTTTACACAAGCCAGGCTTTGTAGAGGAAAAAATAAAGATATTAATACAGATATTCAAGAACATTATTTTTCCCGTGTCAAAAACTGTGTGAATGGTGGAACTTTTTCTGGAGGTTTATTTACAAAAATCAAGATTGGAGAATATATACATTTTTTGATACAGTGTGGATTTCCACATTACTGCTGTAAGGGTCTGATACATGTATGTGAGTGTTTTTGAACTGAAGGCACATCCAAACCAATGATGGGCGAGTGGACGCACTGTTAATGCAGGCAAAGGAGGCATACATTCATGACAGCTAAATGTCACATGAAGGCAACCAACATACCAAAATATCACGCCAAATAAAACAAATGACCGTAGACTCAAAATCCAATGGCAACATACATCATGTTAAATTCCATGGTCACCAAACACAGAGCAGAGAACCATACAAGCGCAGAAACCAGCGCAAAGCTGCAAGAATAAACAGCATGGCAACCAAGATTACCACCAAGCCAAAATAACATGGCAACCAATACAGAGCATAGAGCTAAAACACCTCAGAAACCAACACTGTTCAACAGACCAAAACACCAAGGCAACCAAGACAATGCAAACAGCCAAGACACTGTTTGTAGCACTGAACACCTAGCCAAACCATGGCAATGAACTTGTACACAGCCAAAATACAACCGAAGTCAACACAGTCCATGGACTTCGAAACCATTGCCAGTATCAGGGTGTATCGAGCTAAAATACCACAATAATCAACACCAAAACATCATGGGAACCAAAACCATGGCAACAAGGACAAGTAAAAATTCCATGGCAACCAATACAGAACAGAGAGCCAAAAGACTGCAGCCACCAAAACAGCGCAGAGAGTCAAAATACCATGGCAACTAAAGCTGAGCTCTGAGCCAAAACACCACGGCAATCATTACAGCACACAAAAGCCAAAACATAACAGCAATCAATAACGAGCAGAGAGCCAGAACACCAGAATGTTCACCATGGAACAGTGAGTCTCTGAACACCATGGTAACCAACATAGCGTGTGGTTCAAAAACACCAAGGCAATCAAGACATTACCAAATACTACCAGGTTTCTCCTGCCCCTCCCTGCCCCCCACCACCCCCCCAACACACACACCCTTCCTGAATTAGAGCACCCTAAAGAGTTCAACTGAACAGCTTTTAGAAGAATATGTATAAATAAATAATTTCACAATAATTCACAATCCTTAGACCGCACTGAACCTGCACAATTATCGTTTATATTTTTTTACCACTATGGTAATGAATGCCATCAATGAAGAGGCTGTCCTTCAATAATACAAATAAGAGTGGTTACCACAGTAACGATTTTGACTTGCTCATCATTTCAGCATAGATATGGGTGCAATAAACATGTGTGGGGGGAAAGAAAAGAAACACTGAAAATTGGATTGGGCTCTTGTGATGTCTTTGTCATCCTCAGTGAAGAGTGGGCAGCTGAAAGCAGCTTACCATCACAGGGTTTTCGAAATGTGTCTACATGGATGGTTTTTCTGAGCACCAGCGAAAGCATCGTGGGACACAGGAAAAATACATGGCAATGCACCTCCTATAGGGGGTGCTGGAGCAGGTCGCAGGAAGTGTGAGAGCTGCGATGGTAGCACGCGAATACTCGTTTCAAAACGCCACCAAATTTCCGATCGCTGCCACAGGAGAGAGCTGCTGGTTTTTTCGCCAAATTCACTTCGAGATCTAAGAGCTGAAAGGGAAAAAAAGTCACTGCTTCAAATGGTTTAAATAATTTAGTGACGGAAACAACATAAGTGCTTGGCTTTTCACTGGGGAAGGAGGCGTTGGGAGTTTGAGGGGGGTGTCTCTGGCAGGGTTTATGTGGAGGGGTGCCAGGTAAACACACAACAGCTGACAGGAGGCAAGGGTCAGGAGTGGCACCTGTCCAGATTTCAGAGGCCAACCTGTGGAGTTTCCCCCGCTTCCTGTTTAGCAGTGGAATTCACCTCGTTTTGAAATGCTCCTCCCCTCCCCATGGTCGTTTTCATCACGTCAACCTAGCCACAGCTAACGCCCGTGCGACGTGCTTCCTGCCGGACGGGACGCGGGCGCGGACACGGGGCTCGGGGTGCAGGGTGCGGACGTCACCGGGAGGTGCCGGTGACGGGGGCTGAGCAGACCTGACACTTACTGCTCTGCCGCAGCGGGGGAGATGTCACAGCAATTACAGGCGGATCTTGGATCTAATCCCCCCCCTTCCCCCGAAGTGCCAATCCCTGTCCACTGCAGCCGCACATCACTAAGGAAATCAATCAGTTTTTACACTCCACTTCCCCACACTGTGGCCACCCCACCTGGCCATTCTGAGGTGCAAAGTGATTTCACTTCAGCCCAGCAGAGATATCCCAGCTCCCTCACCCCCACCCCCCTCTTCTCCACCCTCACTCTCCTCAAGCTTTGTTTTCACGCTCTCTCTCTCTCTTTCTCTCTCTGTCTCTCTCCTCATCCCCTTCTCTCCTTTTTTCTGTCCTCAAAAGCTTCACATTTTACGCACTCTCCAGTGGAATTGACGACATGATATTCAATGAAACAGGATATGTTTAATAAAAGTATGACACAACGGGATATAAAAGGTCATTTCAAGAGTTATTATGCACATACATGCGCACACCCAACATGCGCGCATGCACACATCATAGTCAGACACTCAAACACAGTGTCTCTCTCACACACAGTCTCTTTCTGTTTCTCACTTGCTGAAACTCAAACACAGTCTCACACACGCTTGCTCTTTACACATGCACATGTGTGCTCAGACACACAAACACATTAAAATACATTGTCTTACACACTCTCTCTCACACATTTATATACAAACGTAGACACATGCTCAGGCACATACACACTCGCACACATTCAAACACATTGTCTCACACACTCTCTCTCTCGCCCGCACACACACACACACACACACACACTTAAACTCACACACACTTAAACACATTGTATCACACACACTCTCTCTCTCTCACATGCACACACACGCACACACTCATTCACACATCAGAGCGGGCGCTGTTTTGGGGTTACCCCAATAGCGCTTGAGTGGTGGAGGTGTGAGCGCTGGGGTCTAGGGCTGTCTGCATCATGCACTCACTCTGACCCCAGCAGCTCAGCGAGCCACATTGATCCGTGGAAAAACACCGAGGATCTGAGCGTGCTCAGAATCATGACCCCAAAGGGCCTCCCACTCCCCCTCGCAGCTCCAAAACAACACCTGCCCTCTGGACCGCAAAAACCGACCCGACTCCGTTTAAAGAGATGAGACATATGGATACTCCATCGCATCCCTGCTATGGCCTCCCCGTAATCCCGCACTTCAGCTTTACAGCTTTACTGTATGTCCCATAGCAAGCTTTATGGTTACATAAAGCTTTACGCCATATCCTGGCTTACAGAATAATGCATGTGCAGTATGTAGATTATGGCACTGTATCTGCAGGTCAATCCCACTCTGAGTAAATGGAAAACGCTGGAGCATCATTAGCAGATCAGGAGTCAGTACGCGCTGGCTGCCTTTAACTACACACACATACATTTACACTATCGACTGCTTACCAACTGAGCAGAGTGTCCCTTTGTTATGGAGAGGAGAGATAGAAAGCGAGAGAGAGAGAGACAGACAGAGAGAGAGACAGATAGACAGAGAGAGAGAGTTTTACATGTTTCTTGCCATGCTTTATCACACCAATGCAGCACTTTGAATTTTAATTTGAGTATGAAAGAGAGGGAGAGAGAGAGAGAGAGAGAGACGGACAAACAGACAGACAGAGAGAAAGACGCAGCTGAAGACCAGTGACGCAGCTTTGCCAGGGAGGAGGGGACCATCCTAAATTGGTTTACCCAATTTCCAAACCACTGTGGTGACTGAAGAAACACCATGCTGACACAGAAACCAAACCACATGGGCCATTAACCCGAACATACCCTGCCTCTGCAATCCAGGGTGTAAAAAGGGCTTTCAAAAGCCTCTGCAATAAATAAAACACAACCACAAAAACCAAACAGGTACCCAAGAAAGGGGAAAGATAAAGGGTTGGGTTCACACTTACTGGTGTGTGGTGGGGCTGACGTTGATGCAGCGGGGATGGCTTCCAGATTCAAACTTGCTGGCCAGGGTCACGTTGTTCCCAAACAGGCAGTACCGCGGCATCTTCACTCCCACGACTCCAGCCAGGACCGAGCCGGAGTGGATACCGATCCGCAGCTGGGGGGGGGGGAGACAGATGAGCGAGGGTGTCAAAGGGTGCGAGTGTCAAAGGCTGGACATAAGACATAATGACATGATGGCCCAGTTATGCTCACCATCTACCTGGCAATCTTCAAAGTGTCCAGAGCTGCATCGAGCCTGGACTTGAACACTTGAGCAAGGGGCCTTAAAGAAGGGCTACAATGTGCGTTCACAAGTGACAGCAGTGATATGGAGCACAAGCTTGCTCAGAACGTCACCATTTTCTAGAACCAACATTACAAACAATGGTAAATTACCCCTACTACCCTTTTTGGTGAAAACCTAACTTTGAAAACGCAGTGTTAGGGAGTGAACTAATGGCTGCGTGTTAACAACTGAGAGGTAATGAAATAATGCCACACCAGTGCACACATTTACGGCTCAACTGTGGATACCAGTCCCTCTGCGAGGCTGGAGAGAGAACAGAAAGACACCTCTGCGAGAGGTTGGGGTGGGGCAGAGATGATTTGCGCAGTGAGAGCGCGCTGAATCGCTTGTCCCGGTGGTTCTTTGTAGCAGTTAGATTCATAAGCGGCCCATCGAACTGGCCATATGAATTTCTACGCAGCGTGTGATTGGTGCATCATGTCCACAGTCTGCTGGGGGGGGGGCAGGGTAAGTGGGGTGGGGGAGCTCCACTGAGATGCCTAATGGTCCACTTTAGAAACACTTTGCTGTGGAAAAAGGAGCACATGAGTGGAAGCCAACAGCACATGGTGCATCGGGCGTAACCATGGTAACTGCAGCGCGGAGGGTTCCAGAACCAGGAGTGAGAATCAGGGCCAGCATCGCTGTCAGAATTATCGCGGCGTGTTGACTGTTCTAATCACATCATAGCACTGCGTCGCCGAGCAGCAGGGGTACGGCGCAATAACAACGCAACGATGCAAAGCACCCGAACACAGTGAAGCAGCGCACGTACACAACATTAACGACACGGCAGCTCGATACCACCGATCAGCAATGAGCCGGTACCATTACCAGGTTACAGGACACTAAACCTTACTTACACTACAACCAACTATATTGCACACCATTTCAATGTACACTAATGCAAACATGCACAAATACATAAATCTTTCCAGTGGTAAACAACTGTAATTATTTTGGCTTAGTATTCTACTTCTTTTTTTGTGTATGAATAGTTTATTGAATCTCCTTACGATTTCATTTGGGTGAAGGAGATCCGAGCCAACATGGTCCTACCATAAAAACATAATAGAAACACTAAAAGTTATTCTCAGGACTGAAATTAATCAAAGAAAAAAGAAATGGTTCCAAAGAAATTGTTCTCACAAGTCTGTTTTAGAGGTCTCAACACATTTTCAGCAAAACTGGACAAGCATATTTTAAATATCTTTCAGTTAGAAATGGAAATTACTGTGCTGTACTGTAATTGTAACAACACATCTGTGTTCAAACTGGCATGTTATTTATTTATTTTTAATTGAATCTTTTTCCCCAATTACTGTCATTACTCTACTCATGCTTTTAACTGAACTTTTATTTTGAAATAACTCTATTGTTCCATATCATTGATGTCTGTGGAACACTCTCTATGACGACACTTTTCTGAATAACCTGGAGTTGATGCCTTCCTATGAACATTCCATGTAACTGTAACGCAGCAAGCTAGAGTCACCATTCAAAGACAGCGACACTCAAAAAGGAGTCAAGCACACGCTTCTGGAAACAATAGCACACAGGAGACTGGCACTAAGTTCAGACAGAGACTGTGTACCTCACACATACTGTAAACCTGTGCTGTAAAGTTCAGCTAAGGTGCCGCAGACTTGCACTGAAGCCAGAGAGGGAAGCAGGCCAGTCCCATTTGAGTAGGTCATAACAGCTTTTCCACTCGTCCCTGAGTGCTTTTATTCTCTACAAAGGGGTGTTTATCCACTGGTGCCGGCTATTTTGTGCTGAAACCCAGGCAGACAGCTGTGAGAGGTTGTGCTAATGAGTGACGGACAGCGCGGGCCTCAGCTATCATGGCGGAGTTGATTAAACAGCCAGCGCTCCCGGTACAATGCGCCGTCCGCGAACACAATAAACCCTCGGCGCATAAATTCCGCTCTAAAGCGGTAATCCATCGGACGGCTGTGGAGGAAAAAGGTCCATTAGCGATTTGCCTCGGTCTCATTACAATGGCGGCTTATCCGGGCCTTGGCATCGGTTCAAAGCAGCTCAGTCCACTCAGCAGCCACAACCGCCTGATTCCCGCGGGCTCTCTGCGTGCGACACGGCAGTGGCGAGCCGCGTTTAGGAGAGGGGTCACAGGGGTTTGCCGGCACTCAGAGGTAGGGTCTATAACGGTCCTAACAGCAGCGCTGAATATGCCACGCCACACCTGCACCTGCACGCCGAAGCTAGGTGCATTAGCACGCGAGAGCATCGATAGCGCTGCTGACTGAGGCGGTCAGTGCTCTGGGATGGGATGCGCTGGGCGATAGCCCTCACCTGCTGCTCTCAGCGCAATGCATCCTCGGTAAGAGTGAGGCGGGAGACCACTGAGCTCACCTTGCAGGACCTGGATCTGAGAGAGCAGGTGGAATGGAAGAGAGACCAGAAATGGCACACCTCATTAAACGGGCTGGTTACTGTACATGACTCTTCCTCACACAGAGGAACCCACAGATGGGTAGGTACAATCAAAACACCACATCCCACACTGGACAGCAGGGATGAAGAGCACTGGGTTCACAATGCAGGACCCAGATCAGCAGGCAAAAGATAAGAGAGACCAGGAAAAAGCACATCTCATCCCATGGGCTTGTCACTCTCCATGACTCTTCCTCACAAAGAGGAGCTTAAAGGTGGGTGGGATGAGGGTGACACCCCAAAATCGGTGTTCCCCTATTCCTACATATCATCCAATCATAACTCCACATTTCAAATTGGAAAGAAGGCATGAAGAGCATCAATCACTGGGTGGAGTGTGGGGGGGCGTGTAGGATCATGTCCCCGGAAAGAATTAAAGAATTAACATGTTAACCTTCCCATAATCCTCAGGTGAACGGTTTAATTACTGACAACAGGAGGTGCCCCGTCAGTAACCCGTGACGACGAGGGATATCAGTATACGTGCATAACGCATCATCCCCTCTGTGCCTGAGCACAAGAGACAGGAGCAGGATCTCAGAGCTGCCCTCTCACACAGTACCGCACCGTCAGCACCTGAACTCAAAGCTACATTTTATCAGTGCCTCAACACGTAGGAGCACGCTGTCACTGGGAAAGAAACAGAATGTCCCCACACTGTCATACTCCTGAAAAAGTGTTGCAAAGATGTACAAACAAAAAAAAATATATGACCTGACGGAGCCCCATCAGGAGTTAAAAACACTGTATTCATTCTTTGTAATACATTTTCTCGAGGGCATAACATAACAATGTTGGGACACTGTGTTCCTTTCTCATGATGCAAATCTGTCAGGCACCTGACTAAGCGCAATGTGCGAACGCGATTGCACTCACTGACAATACTGCACCTGCATTCGAAGGAATCTTTAACCCATGCCTTAACACAAGGGCGAAAGCTGAGCGGGGAGCTCCAGGGAGACCATCCGTCTGCACCGATACACAGAAAAAAAGGATTTCTGGACGGTACTAATCTGTGAGCCTCCCTAAAACAGCAACACTTAAATCAAGCAGACCCATTAAATATCAGTAAATCCGTTAGGAACTGCCCACTTTATCTACAGACCCTCAGAATTAAAAGGTGCCCAAGAGACATTGTGGGGAGAGGGTGTGCAGAACATTTCTCATATTCTAGAACTTTCTGCAGTCATTAACAGTTGCTGACAGCACACTGTACTCCCGTGGTCTTTGGCCTGTGTGGGCTCACTGTATGCACTTCTCTGAGCTTTTTCTGAGATCTGTGGGTAGGCTTTGAGAGAGCAGGTACCATCACGGGAGAAAGCGGTTCAAATCCCTCCCTCCTCTCGTCTGTATTTTGAGTCCGTCTCTCACACACGTACGCACCGCCCCATCCCTCACCTCTCTCACACTGACTCTTGGACCGTTTCCCGGTTCGGTCAGATCAGGTGAGAGGAGCGTTTGGTGCAGTGCCCCTTTCCCCTAACATTAACCCTTTCATCACTAACACCTCCTCCATCTTCTTCCCTAAACATACAGTTCACCTGCACCCAGCCAACTCTAACTAATTCTTTTAGAGAGCCTCACTCTACCCAGCAACTGAGCATTGCTAACCCAACAGCAGACCCTTACGAACCTAACAGCACAGTCTCACTAACTCAACAGCAGAGCCTTACTAATCAAAAAAAAAACAGTATCGCTTACCTTACAGTAGTATTTTGCAAGCACAACAGTAGAGCCTAAATAACCCAACAACAGAGAGACACTGACCCAACAGCAGAGCCTCAATAACCCAACAGCAGAGCATTATTAGCCTGGTCTTGCTGTGGAGAACCCAAAGCTCTACTGCAATGTTAGAATCAAATTTCTGTAAATGAATAAAATTACATAACCAATTAGTGTTAATCATTTGGTATGTATGTGATCCATGTGAAATTCAAAGTTGCTAGACTAGTCATTTAAAAAACTGGTCTCTACTCCTTGCAACTAGTTTTAATAACTGCTAGTATCTTGTTTCAAGGACAGGCAGCTGAAGTTGCAGAATAAGATGTTTCAGTGCTGGGACAATTTAGCTAAACAGCACCATATCATGCTTCTCAACAGCTAAAAACAAAAAAAGTGTCATTTATCCAAAAGCAGAACTGCCTAGGCCTCACAAACCCAGCAGACATCAGACAGTGCTGCTGCCCAATGTCATATCCACTCCTACCGGACATCAAAAAAAAAGCTGGAAAAAAACCCCACAATAAAACCACAGCCCTATATGTATAAATACTAGTATCAGTCTTTAGCAGTGCCCTTCCAAGTGAAACTAGTCCCTGTGTGTGTGTCTTATGCTGTTTTATCTGCCTTGTAGTGGATAAAACTTCTCATCTCATGCATGACCTTCGACCCCAACCTAAAGCTGGCCAGCTGTTATTCCGACCATTCTCAGCCCTTTGAAACTCAACCCTGTGGTCACATGTGATCAAAGGTAACCCTGCTGAGCCCGGGGTCGTCACGATGAGTGAAGACCAGATGCCAGCATGATAAATTACAGGCTGAGAGGGTCATGACACCGAAAGAGAGTTTCTCCTGGATGTGTGAAATATTAAACAACCGGAATGATATCTGCCAGATAGATAATGGTAAAGAAAGCACAGGACACATTAATATTTACTATACAGGATATTCCTGTTTTTTTAAAAAGCTCCGTTTCCATAGTGGGTCCTTGCGGATGGACACTCAGGAAAGATTGTGTCTCTCAGTGTTGCTTTTAAATGGGAAAAGTGTTTTTAGCCCTCCATCCATGCGATCAACAAAAGCAAGAGAACAGGGCTGGAGGCCAGACACGCTGCCACATTCTATTTCTGGAGAATCAGCCATTGAATAAATCATAACTCCAGGCAATTAATCAAAATATCAATCATAACACAGAGGCTTGGTTAATTTTCACTCTGAGCAACAAAAGTGCTAAACGCCTGTTTGGACCGTTTAGAGAGAGACAGGGAGAGTTTGGCTGTCATGGATGTCTTTCTGTTTGCGATGTCTCAGAAGAATGGTTTGTGCTCACCTGCAGCTGCAGGGTGAAGCGGTCCTGAGGCGGACCCACATTCAGTTCACACAGGTAAGATGACATCATAGATGGCATCGCCATGGGGACACTGGACTCAGAATTGCTGGTGCTTCATGATGCTCTTAACCAGATAGCTGCTGATGCTATCCTCAGACAGTATGAAAGGACAGAAAGAATTTCTCCATTCTGACTCTCTCCTCCATCCTTCTGTCTCCTGTATTGTCTCCCTTCATTTCATTCTCTCCCTCAAATTCTTCTATCATAATTTTTTCTATCCCTCCCCAATTTCAAAGAACAGAATCTCCACCTCCCTCACTCCATCCCTCTTTCTCTACTCATGACTCATCCCTCTTTCTTCAATGCTCCCTCACTCCCACTCTCCGTTTCCCCAAATCATGTCCTTTCATTCTTTCCACATCCCCAGATCTGCAAGGCTACTCTTTTTCTCCCAATCTCCCTTCTTCCAATTTACTCTCCTACTTTACTCTCTACTTTCCTTGTGTATCCCTGCAATAACTACAGCAATAACATCAACAACAACAATAACAATAATAATTATAATAATAATATCATCATCATCACCACAATAGTAATACAGTTCAAAGGGCTGCACAGTAACACATATGTAATTTAAAACTAGAATTGGACATAGGTCTGGTCCCCAGTCCTTTATTGACCCATTACATGTGTATGTCAGAGCATAGAGCTGGCCTCAGGTGTGACTGCAGGGAATGTCAGCTTTACAGGGTGACAGTGGGAGGCGAAACAGGTGAACAGACGAATGCAGTCACCGTACACGCCTCCTGTACTGCAAAAACAGCACCGCTGCTCACAGTATGATGCTCTGTCAGAGCTCGGTGTGATATGATTGGTGGTTATCCACCCTGTCAGAGCTTGGTGGGATATGATTGGTGGTTATCCACCCTGTCAGAGCTTGGTGGGATATGATTGGTGGTTATCCACCCTGTCAGAGCTTGGTGGGATATGATTGGTGCTTATCCACCCTGTCAGAGCTCGGTGTGATATGATTGGTGCTTATCCACCCTGTCAGAGCTCGGTGTGATATGATTGGTGGTTATCCACCCTGTCAGAGCTCGGTGGGATATGATTGGTGGTTATCCACCCTGTCAGAGCTCGGTGTGATATGATTGGTGGTTATCCACCCTGTCAGAGCTTGGTGTGATGTGATTGGTGGTTACCCACCCTGTTAAAGCTTGGTGTGATATGATTGGTGGTTATCCACCCTGTCAGAGCTTGGTGTGATATGATTGGTGGTTATCCACCCTGTCAGAGCTCGGTGTGATATGATTGGTGGTTATCCACCCTGTCAGAGCTTGGTGTGGTATGATTGGTGGTTATCCACCCTGTCAGAGCTTGGTGTGATATGATTGGTGCTTATCCACCCTGTCAGAGCTTGGTGTGATATGATTGGTGGTTATCCACCCTGTCAGAGCTTGGTGTGATATGATTGGTGGTTATCCACCCTGTCAGAGCTTGGTGTGATATGATTGGTGGTTATCCACCCTGTCAGAGCTTGGTGTGATTTGATTGGTGGTTATCCACCCTTCATTTCAGGCCTGTGTCTGTGGGAGGTGGGGGTGATCCATGGATCCTGCTTTGGAAAACACTCAGAAGGGAGGAGGGGGCAGCAAAGCAACCTCTTTAATGTATTGATGAGGTTTGTTTCTCTCTCTGGCCTTGCCGAAGAAAGCTCAGGTAAACTGCCATGTCAGTAAAAGGAAAGAAGGAAGAGAGAAGGTGCATGGAGATTTAATACCTGCGTAGAACAACCGGATTGGACAGATGGTGGTGTTTGAGTGAAGGGCTGTTTGAAGATCCTCAAATCCAGTCAATGCTGCTGACTTCATCTATTAGCTATAAAAAATTTGCTTCCTGGGGTGGTTGAATGTGTTTTAATCCCTGATCTTGGATCAGTACAACCATTTTATACTAAATGCTGGTGTTACAACCGAGAAGGGCTAAAGCTGACCTCGGATCTGTTGTTAGCAGCCTGTGGGTCTGGTTTCGCTCTCAGGGGTACAGTCTCGGCAGTAATTAGTGCCAGGGCCTGCTGGCTTGAATACGAGGTGGTGATAATTCAGCGGTGGCAGAACAATGTCGCACGCTAACGTTCGCACCCCATGGTTGTCATGCCGACAGCGCTGTCAATCACCGGTCCAAAGCCACAGGGGAGTGGAGGAACACACGTTCATAAATAATAATCACCAAGACTCCTCTCTGCCTCGACGAATTTGCGTATGCAGCGCACAGGTTCTGCAGCCCGAACATGAGCTACATCCCTAATGCTGCTCAACATTCACCTCTCAGAGCAACAGAAAAACATGCAGTTAATGAACAAACCATTTGCAGGTGTTTACACAAACATGCGCACCACCCCAGCCTGACTCCCCCTGTTAACACCCAGCTCTCTGCTCAACTAAAACATGACACTGCACTATAATCAGTCCCACTATAGCAACATTATCCTATAACAGTTTTTATTAATGTTAAAACATCTTTTTTATCTGAGGCTAACTGAACAATGGCCTCTAAGGAGCAAGGAAGGGAGAGATAGAGGAGATAGGGAAAGCGAGGGAAAGAGAGAGAAAGAGATGGGGGGTGTTATCACATACGGTTAATGAAGATGGGTTGTTTTTATTGTTACGCCGCAGGGATTGAAAGGCGGAGGTGAGCATGCGCCCAGCGACCGTGAGGCTGCTGCTTAAGGAGATCCCAAAGCCCACAGAACGATTACACAGAGCGGCAGTGCAGGGTTCGCCCAGGTCCAAACACACGGCCCAGAGGCAGGGAACATGACCACTACCGCGTCTGCTTCTGAACTTGGGCAGCATCCATCGCTGGGATCGCCACGTGACTCCTGCTTCCCCAGGCTATTCATTAACTCTGTGCGAGATATCAGAGCCTGACCCTTAACACACCCTAACACATGTACACATGTACACACACACACACACACACATGGGCACGCATGCAAAAAAAAGACATATATGCATAGTTGAATGCACACTAAAAACAACATATGCACACACAAACACACATACACACAACTCATATCTGTACATGTTTTCCAGTTCCTTTAAATTAATTCTCATGTCCCTTTCAATTAACACTTTCTGATCTATAAACAGACAGTTAGCTGTAGTGAATACCTGACCCAGCTGCAGGCAACCAAATGGAAAACGCTTCTGTATGACTCTACACTGATGCTTTAGTTTGCCTTTTGTAAACCCTGGTAAAACTCCCTGATATAGAGTGGTATCCATGGTACAGTATTTCTGCTTTGGACTCCTTAGGGCTTCCTGTTCTGTTTCTTATAACAATGACTTCAGGGCAGACGGGTGTGTGACACTGAAGTACACAGGACACAGTAGGCTGCCCCCCTCACCCATTCACCAGACGGACTCAATGTCACACCCAGTGATGTGAGGAGAAACAGCATTAAAGAAGCAGAAACAGGGGGAGGGAGAGAGAAGGGGGAACAGGGGGAATTAATTCAGGCTTGATTAATATCTTGAGCAGAAATGTTAGCAGACCTATCCATCTGGAGGTATGTGTTCGTCCAGACAACCTGCCCTCCTGCCCCTACCCTGTGCCCCCCCCCATCCCTCCCCCAGTGCCCTAACAACACCCCCCATACACACACACACACACACACACACACACACTCGTCTCCCCAGTGATGACTGGCAGGCTGGTGATGACGGAAATGAATGTCCAGTCACACCCCTTGAGAGAAACTTGCGGCTCTGCCTTCCTGAATTAAACAGCAGCACCAGAGAGAAGATCCAGCCACCCCCAACCCCACTCCCACCCCCCACCCCCGAGAGCCCCCAACCTCAACCCTCCTGAACAGCCTGCCGCATATTAACCTACTTTAAAAATGACATCTCTGGAAATATGTGACTCACATTGCAAAGCAAATAGCAGAAGTCTTTTTCTATTCTTTCTCCCGCCATCTGACCTTTCTCTCACTCTTTCACCCTTTTGACCAAAAGCATTCTTTACACAACTCATTCAGTCATTAGATACTATACCAGGCTTCTAGTGTCTACACAGAATAGACTCCATGTCCGATTAATTCAAGGATTAGAAAGTCAACCCTTCCGTGTTCTTCCTCCCATAAATCCTATACATTATCTCTCCCTATTCTCAGGTTCTCCTTCTAACTATTATGATTACATTGACCTTGAATGACCATGATTTCCATAACTTTTGAATGGGCAAGAGGAATTTGGTGGGTAGGTTAGTAATTCTCACATCCCCTCAGAGTTAAAACAATGGTCCTGAGGAGCTCACAGGCCATAACGCTGCAATTATCTAGACCAGTCAAAACCAAACAACATGCAGCTCTGACGCCGAAATCGTTTATCAGCCAAGCGTCTCAGAAATTATCCTGTTTGTTTTCAAATCCCATTCCAGCAATGACAAAATCAGGGAGATTTGCCTCCATCAAAGACTAAACCTTCACAAATATGCATAAATTGCTTTTTTAAAAATATATATCACTCATAATATTCAGCAGGCGGCAGAGGAACGGGTATGAGGATTGGTTTTAATCCCACGGCAACTGAATTCCAACATTAATCTTTCAATGCACGACTTGTATTATTCTGATACGAACAGGCTCATTAATCTCTGAAAACATGCGCGAGGAAACAGGCATTTTATGGAGTGGAGGATTTTGTTGCATCACCTCTCAGTGGCACATCTGACCTTAATCTGTGCTTGCCATTTTTTCCCCATGAATTAATTACACCTTATAATGATTCATCAGGACAAGGCAGGTAACTCTGAACAATAGCTTTATATTTACTTGTAGGGGCTTGTTACATTTTAATTGCGCATTGATTTAGGAGGAATGATTCCTTATGGATGCTTTATCATGAATTATTAATTATGGATCTTGACATATTCCATGACAGCTCATTACACAACCTAAATAACCCACCAACCATATTTCAAATTCATACATCTGTGACGGATAACACAAACATACATCTACGTGAAACTATCTCTGGATTGCCAACAAACCGGAGTACCTCCAAATTTGCAAAGGAACTGTGTGTTTTATCAAGTATAAAGTATGAGAGGGAATAATGGGGTAAAATGTGGCATAAGAGGGTACAATGGAGTATAGGTGACAAACTGCCCTCACCACCTTTTTGGGGCTGTTTTGTTATTCAAAACTTTCTCAGCGTGTGGTGGTATGATGTTAGCAGCTGAATTTTAAATAAATTTAGTTAAATGATCCTGTGTGGCTATGGCACAACATGGTGTGGTAAACGTGGGTTCATTTTACAATAAAATTAAATGTTCAGGCAGATTTCTGTGCAGTGGAATTGCCTTGTCTTTCCTTTTCTTTTGAGTGTTTCACAAAGAAAAACAATTTCATTCTTCAAGCGCATCTCACAAAGCATAAGCTCTTTGGCAATTCTTTACCATGCCGCTGTCTCACTTCTCTCTCAAAGACAAAGAAAGGGTATGAACACAACACCCATGTGAGGCACAGTGGTTTGAAAGAAACCTGAAAAGTTAGCAAATTTATTTTCTAATATCAAGAGACAAAATTTGCTAAATGAGCAATCCGATAGTGAAAATGGTCTCAAATCACTTTCTTGAAATCTACTATTTTATTGCAAGACAAAATTACCAATAACCTCATTTAATTTTTCAATATTTTCAATAATTTTTCATTTCAATATTTTGTCTTAAAGGAGAGCTTTGCATACTGTCTAATATTAAATTGTGAGCTCAAAGGAAATGTTTTTCAACTCATTTTCCTCTTTTACACTTCCTCTCTCATCAATTGTGTTTTTAAATATGATGGTTAATGGTTAAGGACTGGACATTGATTCATCCATGTCTGCTGACACAAACACAATATGTAAAGCATGTGATGATGTGGAAAACAATGTTATATAACATTAAGAGAACCCTGGTTTAAATTGAGCTCCTCGCAGATTAATTCCAAACATGAGCTGAGTTGGGCCCGGCTGCCTCTTTCTCTGCAGAGTGTATTCCCAGACTCCCAGAGTCGATCCGCCTCTGTTCACATGGATCGATGGGCAAAGCTATCCACCGACTTCAGTTCTCAACAAGCCAATTTGTAAAAGGCAAGTGCACAAACCTGCGAGCTGGCAAACATCGCTTGAAATTCAATACGGACACAAAGCGAAATTACTCGAATGGCTGAGAACTGTTCACGGTCAAACGACATATATGAGAACGTTTATGGGTTTCTATAATCCCCCCGTACTATGCTACGCCCTCTCCTTGTGGACCCAAATATATAGTCTGGAAACAGACTGCAAATTCGAGACTTAATCATAGCATGCATATGAAATTTGATGGAATAATGTGTAATTCCCAGCTACAATGCTGGAGTCTGACTAGAGGCCTCTCTTCAGAAGGAGTGGCTGTAACTCAGTGAAAAAAGGTCCATGGTCTTCCTCTGAATGACCGGAATACAATTACTGTATTCTGGACATTCTTATCCACTAGACTGCCCCATAGTCTGGTGGCTAAGAATGTCTAACATACATAACTGGGACCTCTGAGGTTGGTGGTTCAGACTCCAGACACCATTGCTGTTGGGCCCTTGAGCACGGCCCTTAACCCCACATTGCTCCCAGGGGGATCAGCCCTTGGTTATGTTAATGAACTGTAAGTTGTCGATAAAATGTAAGTTGATAAAAATGTAAGTCGATAAAAGCATCAGCTAAATGACTGTAATGTAATGTACTGAATTATATCCTGTCAGGCCACCCGTGAAGATGACCTCCCTCCCAATCGGATTTAACTGGGGGGCTTTCAAGGCTAGACCTGCTCCCTCCCTCCCACCATTACAAACCACACATGCAGGAGGAGACCAATGGCGCTGTCTGTAGCGCGGCTAATGCTCAGGATTTACCTATGAGGATCCCCTGCGCGAATGGGATTCAATGCCTGACTCTGCCATGTTTCTCTCCTATCAGCCCTTTTCATTATACACCTTTCAGCTATCCTACTTTCTATGAATAAATAAAAATACCTGAGAAATGTGCACTGCCTGCTCTCCTTTAAAAATAAACAACACCCAAGCAAGTTCCAGGCTGTCTGGAAAACATTAGACAGCTAAAATGTGAGCTCCACACGTTCCTCTCTCCCACCACTACCAAAACACACAAGTGAGTAAATTGAAAGTTGTCTGAAAAACATTGACAAAAATGTGAGATCCTGACAGAAAAATAAAAAATACTCTCCTACAGTTGAAATCCAGTTTGTTAAATGTCCTATATATTAACAAGGATGTTAATAAAGGATATTAATAGTAGGACCTTAATATTTCTCTTGGCATCATCATACATACTGTATTAATATTGGGGGCAGCCTATAGCCTAGTGGCTAAGGTACATGACTGGGACCCCTGAGGTTGGCGGTTCAAGTCCCAGTCCAACCACAGCACCACCATTGCTGTTGGGCCCCTGGGCAAGGCCCTTCCACATTGCTCCCAGGGGAGATTGGCCCTTGGTTAGTCTAATCAACTGCATCAGCAAGGCCCTTCCACATTGCTCCCAGGGGAGATTGGCCCTTGGTTAGTCTAATCAAAAGCATCAGCTAAATGACAGTAATGTAAAAGTAATGTAATGTATTAACTGGACACAATAAATGAGGAAAATCAGATGGAGACTGTGGCTGATTTCTGACGGAATGACACACACACACGTACACACACACACACACACACACACAGTCACGGTGTATTGGAACATGTGTCTCTAACCTTGATTGGTTTCCCATCAGGTGTCAGCACCTCCTCTGAGAGCTGCATCATCTTCAGGGCCATGAGCGCGATTGGCTTAGCATGGCTGTCGCTCTTCCTGTGTAGACCACCCGCCACGCAGTAGGCGTCGCCTATCGTCTCAATCTGGTTTGGGGGCGGAGGGGAAGAAAAGCACTTTTATATGTATATAAAGATGTAAAAACTCTATGTCTTCTCATTCAGAGCAGAGCTTGAGCAAAGGTGAAAAGAGTCCCCAGACACCTCTGCAGTTTGAAGCCACCCCTATTGGGAGCTGTAGTGATGGGTTTTTACTCTCTGGACATTAGAAGGAAAGTGACGTCTCTATCTGGGGGCTAAGGCTCACCTCCTAGCTCTCTCTAGACTCTGTCTGTGAGCAGGAGGGGCAACGGATTGATCCTGTGTGCATCCACAGTTAAACATCACAGACTGTCAAATGCTGAGCCATACAGTTTCACGAGGCCAGGTTGGTAAACTAGCCCACTGTAAGGTAATTTAGAAAACACAGAAAGGCAAGCAAGCAGCAATATACTTGAATTGTGATCATTTCTGTTTAGTCACTCCAGTTTTTTGGCCTTGGATGAACCTTGTTTTGTCCATTAGAGACACTTCAATAAACAAGGCAGAGGAATCCCGGTGATTTTTCCCTACATAGTTGGTTTTGGAAAGCAGGGGAACGTTTCCGGCGCTTAATGGACCTGAGCAGTTAGTGATGCATTCATCTGTTCAGGATGGATTGCCATTGAATGCGAGACTGCAGCTTGCACTAACACATTTTACAAAACAACACTATCTACAAAGCACTCCAATGAACAATACAGTATCATTGCACATTTTTTGCCACTCAGAGCAGCAACTGAAAAAATTATCATGCAAAACTTTTTGGAGGCTTTTATAAGTGTATTATTCTGTATTTTTCATCTCATTACTCAAAAGAAGAGCTAAAAAATGGAAAAATTAAGAATATAAATTATAATGAATACATTCTTCAGTTTATCTCATACTCAAGATGAACTAGAAACACTGGATTTGAACATTTTGGTGATTCTCCAGAACTGGCGCACACATGCCTGACTCAGGCCACATGTCAAATGAGGGGAAAATGAACCAGCTGCAGAGCAGTGTCTCACCTTGTAGACGTCGAGGACACCGCACTGGTAGTCGAAACGGGTGTAAAGCTCGTTGAGCATGCTGATGACCTGCATGGGGGTGCACTGGGCGCAGACAGCCGTGAAGCCCACGATGTCTGAGAAGAGCATGGTGACATCCTCGAACTTGCGGGCCTGCACCACCTCGCCCTGCCACAGCTGCTGGGCCACGTCGCCGGGGAAGATGGAGTACAGCAGGTCTACCGTGCGCTTCTTCTCCTCCTCCAGGGCCTGGTGCGTGCGCTCCAGCGTGGCCTTGATCTTGTCCATGCGCTTCTTCAGGCCGTCCTGCGCCTTGGCCTGCTCGCCCACCAGGATCACGTCCCGCGTCGCGTCGTGGATGGGGATGTCCGACAGGTGCAGCCCCCGCCCCATCAGCTCCTCCAGCTTGTCGACGCGCGGGGAGCCCAGGAACATGATGGAGTTAGACTCCGGGACGTGAATCATCTGACCCTTCAGCTCCATCACCTGAGAACGAGGGAGGGAGGGAGAGAGAGAGGGATGGGGAGGGAGGGAGAGAGGGGGAGAGAGGGAGATGGGGAGGGAGAGAGAGAGGGAGGGAGGGAGAGAGAGAAAGAGAGAGAGGGAGGGATGGAGAGAGAGGGAGGGAGGGGAGAGGGGGAGAGGGATGGGGAGGGAGGGAGGGAGAGAGAGGGATGGGGAGGGAGGGAGGGAGGGGGACAGAGAGAGGGAGGAAGGGAGGGAGAGAAAGAGGGAGGGAGAGGGGGACAGAGAGAGGGAGGGAGGGAGAGGGGGAGGCAGAGAGGGGGAGAGAGAGGGAGGGGAGAGGGGGAGAGAAAGAGGGAGGGAGAGAGAGAGGGAGGGAGAGGCGGACAGAGAGAGGGAGGGAGAGGGAGAGAGAGAGGGAGGGAGAGAGAGAGAGGGAGGGAGAGGGAGGGAGAGAGAGGGGCTAATAATGTTATTATGTTACTATGTATTTTCATTTTAATTATTAAAAACTATTCTGTAGTTGCCAATTGCTTTAGAATCATTACATTGTATGCATCTGCAATATGTATTTGAATATATGCCAATATATGCCATGGCAATTATGTATCTTATCTAAAAATTGAAAAAAAATGAGTGAAAGATGGAGAGAGAGAGAGACAGATGAGAGAAGAGAGACAGACTCCTAAATGTTTCCTTTACTGCACCAGGAATCTTGCCATATTACAGAAAAGGCTAACAAACATGGCATAAAATAAACAAATACATAAAATTGAAAGTAAACAAAATACAGACAGAAAGAGAGAGGTTTACTTTAAGGTTTCATTTATTTCACCAGGACCCTTGCCAAACTGTAAAAAGAGTAATGACCAAGACATAAAAAAAAATAAATAAAAGTAAACAAAACAGAGTTAGACAGAGAGCGACGCGAGAGAGAGAGAGAGAGAGATGAGAGAGAGATTTAGCGTCCTGAAGCTGTTGAGTAAGATTATGCAGGGACAGAGACTGTAAAAAGCATAAAGGAACATGCTAACATTACACACAAAACAGCTCCTGAACGGTCTGTTACTTCACAATGAGAAGCCATCGCTCTCGATACTGCATGGATACACACAGAGAAGCAGCTCGTCTCCAGAGATTTGGGTACTGTAGGTCATTCTCGTAATGAGTTCGGTGGACTGTGGCTGTCTAAGGCCTGCCGTTTTCTGAGTTACACTGGGGCTCGTGGGACCAGGCCTCGGTAATGCACTACAAATTACACCCTGTGTTACACTTAAAAACCTCCCACCCTGTCTATACAAGTGTTACACTTTAAACCTTCCCCTTACGTTTCCCCTCTGCTTAAGGGTATAGGAACCATTACATATGGCTTTTCTCAGGTACTCCGGGGTGACCAGGCCTTTGCAACGCACAACACATAAACCCAGTGTGACCCTTTAAATCCGCCTTGTTATATTTATACAATTAATAGGCCTTACCCTCGCCCGCTATCCCTGCATCTACCCCGCTATGATAGCATTTAGCCCATTATTGAACTGTTTCACTAATGTGCATATGGGTGTGTTTATGTCTAAAACTGCACACTTGTGTATGATGCAAAAATAACAAATTGTCAAAGCTGTAAAAAATCTCTGAAGGTAATGATGCATCTTGTCAGTCTTCACATGCTGGGCACCGTGTTTCAGAACACTTCATTAAAATTAATCAATTACATTTTTTGTAATATTTGTTGTTTTATGGAAGTAGCAGAGGGTTAAATTGCCAAGAAAAAGCAAAGGGTTGAGTTTGTTTCCCCTGTCACAGGTAACCAATACAATGAAATACACAAACTGCAGTACACGTGAGCCAGTCTGGGCACTCGATACCATCACTGATTGGATGATTTACACAACTGCTACAAACATCCAAGTTTTCCCTCTATTTGACAAGAAAGCGGTTCTCATTTCTGACACTTTAATCACATAAAAAGTAGCGTTCCTGTAGTACACGTTCTGTTCTGCCCGGCTGCAGCCAATTGCGTAAATCATACTCCCATTAATCACGTAAATCAGCCAATCGGCAGAGGCGGCCAGTTCTGCCTGGCCAGTCAGCAGGGCTCTGCATCTGTGGGGAAACCCTCAGGCCCACCTTCCCTAAAAGGCAAATAAATGGTAATATATCTCAGTCAGGCTATGTGAAGCAAGCGATGACATACTCAGTATAAAGATATGAACTATTACTGCTATATACAATGAGGCTCAATCTCTTCCTATTGCATTCCACCTCCCTGGAGAATGGGCAGTGCTAACCCAGAGGCATCCTGGGTAGTGTAGTCTATTTCTGCATGAATCCCCAGATGAGGGCAACCAAAACACCTGAACACCTGGAGAGAATTTTTATCCCAGGAGCTAAAAACAGACTTACAAACAGACACAGACTTACTGTCTGTGACAGGGATTGAAAGGAAAGTTGAATGGAACACATGGACCTTCCTGAGATACTTGATTAAAGGTGTAGGTCATTGCAACAGAATTCATGTTCTATATGATCATAAACTCCAGACGCACCAGAGACGCAAAAGGTGTGGCCTTTCTGTTCACTGTGGCAAGCTGTCAGCGCAGCGTCAGAGAAAACAGCTACATCAGGGAACCGTCAGCACAATGTGAGAACAGTCTGGTTATAGTCAAGACGTATCTCTCATAAAACGTGTGTGGTGTTCCCTGAAAATGACACATTTTAACATTTGTTTTTGATAGTGAAGCTCTATGTACTGCAGAAACAACACTTCGCTTAGCTCACAGCCGTCTCATTGTTCTAGAAGCGGTCAGAGGTGAAAAAACTCCGGAAGTAAAAGTAAAACCATGTATTTGTTATCTCACAGGTAATTTCTACTGATCAGTCTATCTGCCCGGCTGAAGAGTTGTGCTAATTAGAATCAGGTGGTTTAATGGAACAAATAAGGCAGGGATCTCCACCTCTGGATGTGGTGTCACAGAAATGTTAGATCATGTGACTTTTCAAAAGATCTTGCTGGCATTGCTCTAAACGTATCAGTATTCATGTGGAGCAAGAGCGACTTGTTTGGTATTTAGGTGTATGTGGCTAGCTGAAGCCCATCCTTTGATTTTAGCTTTGTCAGTCCACAAAAAAGACAGGTGTGCATTCTGTTAAATTCAGAAACAACCCATGGTTTGCTTTAAGGGTTAAAGAAAAAATAATCAAAGTCCTTTGTCTCACAGCTGATTGGAGGATATCGGGGGCTCTGTGAATTCTTTTCTTAGCCTTCAGTTGCCATGGTGGGATTCCATCGCTAACGTCCCTGCTAAGCCTGCAGCTCACCACACTACCTTGCTGCGATTCCCTGCAGGGGGGGAAAAAAATCACCTTGCCCAGCAGCGTTCGCAGCGTCGACATACCACCTTCAGTTCGTTTGTCAAAACCGGAGTGCGTGGGTGTGGGGGGGTTTGGAGGGGGGAGTTTCGTTTTTCATGCGGGTCCACCAGCACACACTCCCATTTTTATCATGAATGTTTCATGTGCTCGAAGCGTGTCATGAACACAGACACATGCCTGAGGGTTGCCAGGTGCAGGAAAAAGGGGGATTTAATGTGCAGAGGGGCCCCCAGATACATATAGCTATCATATAGTGTGTTTTGAACACTAACATTGACATACATTTATCTGATTGCAGTGGTTTACAGATTCAAGCAGATGGTGGTTTAACACTTTTTTTGTTTGTTTGTTCTCTGGTCATTCAGGATTATAACCCCCCCAAGGTCCCACCCCCCAACAGTAAAAACTGGGCAGCTTCTGTGGGTTTTAAATGGGGTGGGGGGGGGGGGGCGATCCTGGATACTCCTGCCTGCCGGAGCTGTTTGGATCCAGAGAGCTGCAGTCCAACAGTCCTGCTTTCACAAGCTGTTGTCACAAAAAATTATTCCGCCTCTGAACAAGCGGCGACCGTACAAGGCACTAGATTATTTATAGAATCTCCCATCCTCCCCTTGTACTGCATTATACATGCAACCTACATCGCTGCGGGTTTGCAGGGGTAGAGACCGCGTGTTTGCATAGGGGGCCTAACCGACAACATACATACACACACACACACACACTGGCTGTTTATGCTAAGACATATGGATCATTCCCTGGAATCTGAAAAATCAGCATTTAACTGCACTGAGAAACATGTCTCAGGTCCACTGCTCCACACAGTGTAACTGACCTCAGTGCAGTCCTGAATTACTGACAACAAAAACACCTCTCTGCCTTTTTCACTCTAATATGAGACAATATGACAGACAGTGTATGAGAGAGAGAGTGAGAGAGGGATAGAGAGAAAGAATAAGAGAGGGAGATAGAAAGAGGGATTTAGAATCCTTAAATGTTTTCATATAGAAATGATGATATTATAACTGTAATAAATCAGGTATCAAATATGGCTTGATGTGAAATAATAGCATCTTGAACACATACAGTGGTAATCAGAAACCAAAATCTGAATTATGAGAGAGGACAGCAGGCAGGGTTAGAAATGCGGGAGCGCTGCACTGTATTCAAAGAGAGTTGAACACACGTCCCTCTCTCCCTGACCTCATTCTGGGGAACAGTGCAAGGTTAGGTAACAGTGCTCATAACCAGGAGGTTGTAGTTCAAACTCGGGGTGGGGGGCAGTCTGCTGTACACTTTAGGATCTAGCCAAGATCTGCCTCAGTACAGAACCCAGCTGTGTGAAAAGATAAGTAAAGATGCCCCAGCAAACCAGATGTGGTTCACTAAAAGCTTTGTCACAATATTTTGAATGTTTTTGGAAGCGTTCCCTTGGCAGTAAATCTGTCCAGTTGCATTATCACTTCACACAGCATTTGTATTGAACTTTCTCTTATTTAGTCAGCAATGATGTCATCACTGCATTTGTTTTCAACAAAAGTTTATTTGCGGGACGATAGGTTGTTGGAACAACATGGGAATATCTCAAAATTACTCAGTGATTCTGACATAACCTGAGGTGAATGTTCCTTGGTGGTTGGTTTACAAATGGCTGTTTTCAGCATCAGGAAACGAACATTTCTTATCTGACATTTTCTGAGGAAAATCATTTAGAAAACAAAAAATACTCCTTAGATAACACAAGAAATAACATTAAATTGTAAGGCTGTATATGAATCGAAGTGGATCCCAATAACAGTTTGACCTAATGCTGTACACATGTTACAGTTTACTGGAGTGTGTCCGGTAAAACACCTGAGTTTTCGGGATCCCGTTGCTTATCATTCCTGCTGTTTGTTTCAGGTAAAAAACTTCAGGTAAAAATAAGAGGAGGCAGCAGTCATATAGAAGAGGCAAATCCGGTATGTGATGCAGGCTGAGGCCGTCTGTGTGTCACTCACCCGCCACAGCGGCGGGAAGGGAAAGCAGTTCGGCTGTCTGTACGAACCCAGCCTGTAAACGCCATCACTTCAGCGAACGCCATGGCGGACGGCGCAGTGGCGGCGTGGAAGTCAGTGACTCACTCCGTCCTCCCATGCAGCGACTGGGGGTTAACAGGCGGTAAGAGCCGCAGTGTTAGCGCACGGCGCACTAAGGCGGGAGAGAAGGGGCCGTATTTCCATATGGAAAAGTGCAGCACTCCATCACCAGCATAGAGGTCCCGGGGTAGATGGGACCGCCCACTGGGACCGGCACAGGCAAGAGGGAATGCGAGGTCGGGCACTTTACTCAAACTGAGTGGCAGGGGAAGAAAGCGGGCGAGTAGGGGGGGGGCGCGGGAGGCGGGAAAGGGGTGGACAGCAGAGCCGCCATCGTCCTGGCCTGGCCACCGCAGGTGCGTGGGCAGCACCCGTGTGTCTTGGCGTGGAGTGAGGGAGCAGTGAAAAACCCTGACGTGTCCAGGGCCAGCTGCCACCCGATGCGGTGGTGTGCATGAGGGATTAAGCGCCATAATCCCAGGCTTCCTGAGCCCGGCTCTCAGCCCGCGCTGCCAAAAGACCTGCCTGCTGGGTAAGGAGCATCTCTACACCAGACTGGGGACGTGTGAATGGGGCGGCGCGTGTGCTTTGGTTACTCGGGTGTGACACCTGGCTGCAGAAACACCTGAAAGAATCCGTCTCAGCCGCCCCTGTTAACATCCACCCACACAAATCAGATTTTGACTACTCTGACTGTTGAGGAACCTAACGCTGGAAGGCATACTATATGGCCAACATTAGCGGAGCAAAATGAGCGACAGCGCGAACGACAGGAGACATCCTGATGGTCGCTCAATAACGCTGAACCAGCCAATCGGAGGAAGGTAACAGCTCGCTGGTGGTTGCCTCGGCAACAGACAGATGTAGCGTCGACCAAACTTTGAACAAAACAGCGTCCGCCTTTGCTGTTTTTGCTAGCCGCACAGGTCCACAGAGAGACAGGTGTTTCATGCAGCGTTGCTGGCGTTGCTACGGTTCTGGGACCCAACACTTTGGAGAAAAAAAAAACTCACACAAGCTGCTGTGTGGTCTCCCCTTTAGCATAAAAAAATCCTGTAATTTTATTTCCTTGGTAAAATAAACAGCACTGAGAGCTCCATTACTGTGTCAGCGCCTATTTATACAGCATTACCGGGATAATCCGGGTTGTTAACATCTTTGACCTTTAGGGCAACATATGCTGGCAGAATGGACTTTTGGCACACTGCTGGTTCTCTGACATTTTTGCAAACAAAGCTGCGAGCAGGCTCTTCATTATGCGACCCATTTTGCATCTCATCTCCAGACCGTAGTGTACACGTTCGGCGTTCCTGTGACGGGAACAGCATTTTAACCAGGCCCCCCTTTGATCAGCCTATAAAACAAGCCCTGCAGCGGTTACATTCATTACTGCCACAAAACAGTTCTGATTACATTAAACAAATCAGAGCTCTCTCTCCCATTTACAGAGCTGCTCACCACCACCACAACTGAGGTATATGGCCATAACAAATCTATTCTTATCGATTCACTCTGCCCTCAAAATCGATACAGCCCCAGAGAGGCCAAGGGGGGTTGGGGGCTCGTCCGGGAGACAGGCTGTTCTTTTTTTCCATTCAGGTGACAGGCATAAAATGTTCCATCGGGAACATGTCCACACATAAGTGTTAGCACTGAGGACTTTGCAGGAAATGTGGTTGAATGCAGTCCTGCCCAGGCAGTGTAGGAAAGATGTCGATGGCAACTGCGAGCTCCCGTTTCCACGGTTTGAAACTAAAGCCAACCAACACCACCGCCACCACCCCCTTCCCCTGCACACCCTCCCCCCCCCCCCTTCATTCACCTGGAGAGCCAAACCTAATTTAGACAAGGCGGTGTTCCGACAGCGTGTCGGCCAGACGTTCCCGTCACACGCAGATGAGCGTGTCTGCAACACGACAGGCGTGAAAGGTCCGTGCATTCTAATCACTGTCTAAATGACGCAGGCGTGCACACGCATACGCACATACATAAATGCGCAGGCGTGCACACACACACACACACACACACACACACACCTATGCATGTGTATACATGCATACACACACACAGTACAAGTACTTGTACAGACAATTTCATACACATGAAGAAAAAGCACAAACACACACACACATACAAGCCCACACCCATACAGGCACTGTGTGTACATTCATGTTCACAGACTCATACTTGCATATATGCAGTAAAAGCATGAGCATGTACAAACAAACACACAGACACAAGGGGACTTGCAAATTTGCAACAGGGAGGTGAGGGGGGGCAACAAGGCCCCATAAATCCTGAGTAGTCCTGAGTAGCAACTAAGGCCAGCACCCCGCAGGTCTCCAGGACACTTGTATTGCTGACTCTACCAAGACCGACACCCATTGTCCCTACCTTCCTCTCCTCTGCTGACCAGCGCTTATCTCGCTGAGCTGTCATGGCGACGTTGTGTGTCATTAAGACTATTTCAGCACACCACACAGGTGGCGCTCCCTCAGGTTTGATTGCTTGGGAGACGTTTCCTCCAGGCCTCCATGCCCCCCTCAAAACCTTGGTTGCTATGACTGAAAAATAACCCATATCATCATTATTGTTATTTTCCTGCAATTCAGTACTAGTATCCAGCCAGAGATTCTGTGCAATGCCCTTGTCTGGTTTAGGAGTTGCACTCAGTATTTGTCTTTTTAACTTCCCTTTCATTTCCTCTGTATTATTTTCCTAATTACTTAATCTGGAAAGCTCTTTGAGAATCTCGTATAAAAAGCAGTTAATGTGCAGTTTTTGTTCATATGTAAGAATATTTTTCTATTATTCACCTTTGCTATTGAATTTGTTGGGCAGTGGTGAGCCCTGGTGTTCCGCAGAGCAGTATCTTGCTCTATAGATAGTTTTTGATATGGCTGTCCATTCAATTATAAAAGGGAAATGGGTACGGTGATACTCTCTCTGTCGGGGGCAGCACGTCCCATTGCACAGTATGATCAGACTGACAGAGCTGGTAGGACCCCTGAGCCGTCTAACGCCTTGCCCGCCAAGAGGTCAGCTCAAAGACACAGGCACAATCACCACTGAGAGACACAAAAAGAGAGGAAGGGGAGCAAGTGGGTGGATATTTTATATTCAAGGACATTTTCTGCAATATTCAACAAGCAATTGGCAAAACATTAGCCAAACTAATCTTAAATAGTTTTCTCACACTAGGCAATCACACCTCTGTGTGTTATTAGTTATCCTATGCCCTGCATAAGATTATATATAAACATGTCTACTAAACAAATTAAGAAATATGTGTATATTTTACTGCAGCTTTCCAATAAATACACATTCAATATGGCACACAAAGGTTCTTAGTTAAAATCGTGCAAGGGTTAAGGTATAAGTCCTTAAAAAGTTATGTCCTCTCAGTGGTAAAGAGGGCAGGGCTGCTCAGTCAAACGCATCTCCACTAATGAGTGAATAAAATACTGAGGTGAACGCTTGACCCTGGGCTCACTCTACATGACACATAAATTACAGTCGTACTTTCTCCAGAAGACCTTCTCTGTTCTGTTGTCACCCCCAGAACAGGGGTTACGGCGTACATGGACCAGGACTGCCAGACTTGGTCACCGACAGTAAATTTAGACCATAATTATCCTTCAGGATGTACAGTAGTGCTTCATTTCGGGAGCCAATACCCAAGAGCATGGAAGCACTTACCTAGGCTTGGTGATTAGTGCCTGAGGGAGCTTTAATATGGCAGTAAATGTGCTGGGGGAGGCAGCTCTGGGGGCCTGTTACGCCATTAAAATGAGACAACCACCCCATAAAGATCTATCTGAAAATATTACGCCGCATTATCCGGCCCGTCCATCTTCATAGAGGCGATACGTGAGGTCTTCCGTTGTTTGGCAAGACATAAATCATAAAGACCAAACCGCTTCTGCAGAAGTGCATGGAGAGTCCCCCGATGACGCGTACATGGTCTGCCGGAGCCGCTTCTGCTTCCCACTGAACATTCTGGGTTCAGCCAAAGCATGCTGACCCAGACTCCCAGCAGCACACGGTGCAGAGACACAGTCAGCTGCAAGCACAGAAAAACCCCTGGGATGGCTGGCTACAAAATATCAATATATGCACAGAACAAGAGCAAAAATAAATGTGCAAGATTTATTTAAAAAATTGACCTACTCAGCAAAGGTGCATACAAATGTTATTTAAGGAGACAGTTCACGACCGTAGCCCTGTCATTGACACAGGAAGTCAGAGAAAGACTCTGGCTGGGATCTAATTAAAATTTAAGGGCATATGAGGTTAAACCAAAATGGCCTTTTGTTTTTTGTTTTTTTTAATGAGCATACCCTGCCCTGTTTTAAAATGAAAATAACACATTCCAGAGGATGTCTGCAATAAAACATATAAATACTGATAGAAACATGCTGCAATGCAATGTCTGCTTTGATGGAACTGCGCATGCCCTCACAGACACTAAGTGCACTCACAGGCTCATTTGACCAGCCTGGGTTCTGTAATGGGCTCTTTAGTGGCCCGGACAGTGGAGGTGCTTCACTTCAAGAACAGACTGAGGATTGCATTTACATTTTTAAGCCTTAGCTGTATAATTATCTGACTACTGAAAAAAAGGAGTCCAGCACCCAGGCTGATTCCCAGGGTTAAACTGGGTTTATGGGGGGCTTAGAGTATTACTATTGGATACTCTGTAGATTGTAGGTACATGACATGCCTATCATGGCTGAATGGCCAGTTCTCATTATTATTTGTTGTTAAGTTGCTGTTAAATTGTTATAATATCAATTGGGTGTTTTTACTTGGAGATAGCATCTCTCCTGTAGTTCTGTGTGGGCAGTGATTTGGGGGATAGTCTCTCTTTAGTACATGCAAGGCCAGTAGTGTGAGAATAGTCTCTCCTGTGTGGCCTATAGTATGGAAAAATAGTCTCTCCTTTAGTACTATGCGGCCTATGATGTATGGGGAATAGTCTCTCATGTGGTCCCATATGGTTGTGGGGAATAGTCTCTCCTTTGGTACCAAATAGGCTATGATGTGGGGAATAGTCTCTCCTGCAGTCCTGTATGGCTGTGGGGAATAGTCTCTTCTTTAGTATTGTGTGGTGTGGAGAATAGTCACTGGTAGCCGGGCAGGTGCATTAGACGAGTGCTCCCAACACACTTCCACTGCACAGTCGCAGGTGGCACAGATGGGACTCCAGAGGCAGAACTGACAATTCTAAACTGAGGAGAAAAATCAGGTTGTGTGGTCACAGTCACTAGGCTGTGAGTCCCACTTTCTCATTTCCTGCTTCTGCTAAGAGAACAATTTCATCAGCAACAATTATTCCCAAAATTCTCCGCACATGTGGATCAACTTCAGCCAATGCCCTGTTTCATTAAAATAAGCTTTAGGTGAAGAGACTACGTCCATAAAGTCAGCAGCTCACTATGTAATGGTCTATGTGGTACAGACTGAAAGATGGTATGGGCTACACAAATTAGCAACATCTGCGCTCTCTGACTCTGGGGTTTGTTTAATGATTGCTCTGTTTGTTGAAACAAACCTTTACAAGGTGCTAATTTTGGGCAAGTGTGCATTTTTGTTTGTGTTTGGGAGGGGGTGGTGATTCTCTATTCTCTGTCATCACATCTGTAAGTGCTTCCCCAGACGTGCATATAAGGCTTATTTGAATTTGATTGTTTGGGGAAAAGGATGAGTGAGGCCATGAGGACAAGAGAAGTAAGGGACGGAGAATGATATGAGGAAAAGAGAAGCACGGAGAGCCGAGAGAAAGAGGAGACGTAGAGGAGGAAGGAGGGTGAGTGCGAAGCAGACAGAAGGGGTGTGAAACAAGTGATGAGAGAGTGCATGAGAATCCAGTCATAAGTGGAGGTCCAACGATAGCATACATGCAGAATTCTATAAATCTATAAATGCTTAACTCTGGTGCACCAAAATGCTTTGGATGATCCTAGTGAGATAAGCTAATAAACTACGCCATTTTTCAGAATACCAAACCAGACATGCAGGGCAGTTATATCACCATCCACCGTTAATGAGCATCAAAGAAGGTCATTAATATTTTAGACACATGCAAAGAGGTAAAAAGGAAGCACAGCTGAACCACCTGTTTGCAGTAAGGCCTTCCTAGATCACCTCTGTTAGGCGGGTCTAAGTCTCGTTAATCAGCTGACCACAAATAAAATTAACTCAAATCAATTTCAGATTACATCAATGCAGCTCCAACAAATGTCAACCTGATTACAGATCAAATAAAATACATCTTATTTGGAACTTTGGGACTGGGGAACAAAATTACAGAGTAAACTGCATTACTGCCTCACTCCTAAAACAAACGGACATCTCCTCACTGTCAGAGATATAGAGGCAGATTCTGGCCAGTTAAAGAGGCCATCGAGGCATGGCCATGGATGTACGAGGACATCAGCAGGACTGGAACTCCAGAGAACTGATCATCTGATCCAGAGGCATGGGAAGCATTTGAAAAGTGAGACAACAATGACAGTGTTGAATATAATCCTGAATGAAATTTAATCTTACTTTACACATAATCTGGACAGAATTGGGAAGGACAGAAATACATTTATAAAGAAAAAGAAAAGACAGAGAAATGCAGACTGGGGCACAGGGGAAGGCGTGACTGTTGTGCCAGGTTGTGAGGGGAAGACAGAGACACAGAGACCTGAATGAACGAAACCCAAAGGCGAGCAGGAAAATACCAAAAAATATATACCCAAAATAATAAAAAAGACAATCGCAAAAGAAACTCTCGCACAGCCAAGACGTGAAAACACAAATAATAAAAAAAAAACAACCCCCTTCAGCCTGGCTGTGCTTTTTACGCGAGGGCTAATGAAGGTAATGGCTGACGCTTGAGCTGATTGCAGAACCAGAGATTACAGCTTGCCTGTTTGTGGGGCCACTGCTGTTCAGGCTCCTATTGGCTCGCCCCAGGCTGGGGGAGGGAACAGGAGGACTGACAGCGGCCAAGTGGGAGGAGTCTAGACCCCTCTGCTCCTCCTTCCACCTCTCCTGTTGCCACAGAACACATAAAAGTTGTCAGTGAAACAGAGTCACTGGGTGACACAGCTTCACAGCTTCACCAGCTGATACATTTGTGGAAATGTCCAATAAGGCATAAAGCCATGTTTGGGTACAGTTATGTCATTACCATTATTCTTGTTTGATTTTCAATATCCAAGGCACACTTGGGTAATTTGAATTAAGAATACTAATAGGTATACATATGGACAACTTACAATAGGTTGATTAATTACAAATTGAACATGGTAATATAATATAATATAATATAATATAATATAATATAATATAATATAATATAATATAATATAATATAATATAATACCATAATCATGTTGCTGCCCTTTATCTTAAGAATTCAGGTGAGAAATCCTGCTACAATATAATTTTGTCAAAAAAGCCCTGATATGTCCATAAAAATGGCTTATAACATCTAGCATGTCCATAGAAATTTAACAGGTTTTAATTTCTACATATAAATTCTGTTTCATCGTTGATTTTGTACCATGTGCTTCCCATTTATAACGCTGTCTTGGCAGTGCTGTACACCACAAAATCATGCCAATGAAGCAAATCTGACACACGATTTGAGAGAGACGGAGAGGTAGAGAGAGAGAGAGAGGAAGAGAGGAAGAGAGGAAGAGAAGGAGAGGTAGAGAAAGAAAGGGAAATAGGAGCTCTCCTCCAAGGCGGTGGTGCTGTCTGACCTTTACTGTCCGTCTGCATTGAGTGACCAGCACCCTGGGGGCACTCAGCGAGACAATGGCCGCTCGGACGCGGATGGCCACAGGACCGTTCACCCTGGGGAGGGCGGTGGTTCAAGCAGTGGGTCGTCTGTCGAGTCCACTCGCTGCCCTTTCTGCTGAAAATGTCAGGCGATTCGCTCGCTCGCACACTATTAAAACTCCTGTCATTAGGGCCCTCCCCTTGGCAAACACATCTAATAAATGTGTGTTTGCCAATAACTGCAGCGCACCACTGACAGTGCAGCCTTCCCACAATGCAGTGGGAGACACTCTTTCAGGGGAATGGCTGCCCAAAACAAGTCGTTTCAATAGCTCACCAATCAGTCACTCCAAAATGGAGAACCTCAGGTGTCTCTACATAAGATAGAACACTATGTATGATTTTACACTGGACTGATTCTGAGGGATGTTCTCTTCCTCATTTTTTTTTGCTTTAATATAAAATTTATCCAACTATTCAAAAAGATGAATTATTGAAAATAGTTTGCAATGGTGCTAACGCACTTAGCTAACATCCATTCTTTTCTTTTGTCACAGGTCTGCGGAAACTGAATTAAATACCGGTGCAAACTGAAGTGAAAACCTCACGCTAATGGAACATGGCTAGCTTTGTTCACCAAGCACTGATACAGGCATCCTTTTAGTTCTCTACCCATTAGATTAAGTGATATACCACTGAATAATCTCGAAATTTAGCCCTTTTGTGCCTTCCATGCGGAGACATTTTCCTTCGTCATTTTATCCAATTTATAATTTAACACAAAATGATTTAATGGGAGCTGGAGGCACTGTTAATCAGTGCAACAAAGGAGGAAGAATGGCCGTCGTCTGTCAGAGTCGCGCAGCCATTTCAGAGAGCGTCATTCAGCGATAACATCAGCCTCTAATGAAATTCACTTTCTTTAATATCCCTACTACCACTTAATCAAAACACTGAAAACATATTTTATTAGTGATGGCAGAGAAGAAAGAACCAGTGGTAAAAAAAAAAGGATATGGGCACAATGATCACATTATAAAACAAAGTTCAATAAAAGAAGCCTCATACGGCGTTTAAAGAACGAGGACCGTACAACGTCGATATCTGACACCACTCATCGCAAGCGAATGGGTAACTCAGACATCGATTTCTGGCGGCCTTACGCAAATTACAGGACTGTACAGCGAAATTGATTGTAAATCCTTCAGGAAATAGACTAGCACATGGCGAATAATGACTTGCTTCAGCATTTCAATCACACGAACAAATCCACCTGTACATAATACATTAGCCTCTTGCATGCAGCCCAGCAAGCTACTGGCAAGCTGAAAAGGGTTTGACTGAAAGAGAGAGGCCTGCTTCTCACTTGAAACTGAAGCATCTGCTTCCAACAACATTTCCTGCATTTGTTGTATACAACGAGAAGTCTCTGAAGATATATCAACTATGCTCATACAAAGATGGGGAATCTACCAAGGTTATGGTAGAGAATTTAGTCTGGAAGCAATCAATTGCACATCAATGATAATTGATAATTTCTTCTCATCGGATGTAATGGAGATCATGAATTTTTATTTTGTCTCATTTTCCCAGTCCATTCTGCATCTTTAGTGAGAGTGTTTCTCTCTGCCTTTGTTATCAGATCGAAGGAAGAAATATGATTACATAACATGCTGGGGGAAAAAATGGCCACTAATTGCATGCAAAATACCTGTGACTCACTCTGCTTAATTACACTCTGTGTCAAGAGCCGGTGGAGAGAAAAGATCCCGTCACACTTCAAAAGCAATATTACAACAAGGTCCATTGAGAATACTGGGACTATTAAGGACTGCTTTGTGACAACTATGTACCCACATAATCGCAAGGGAAAGTTAAGATATCAATATTAGCAATCCAGCTGAATGGATATTAAATTAAAACACATATTTCTTTACATGTTATAATTAAGCCAAAAGCAGTCTGATGATTCTCAAGTAACTCGTCTCTGCTCTGCTGTGCTAGAAAATTAAAATTTTCCACCACAGAAATGTAAAAAAATCATGTGCTGATTAAGTATTGCGGGGTAGGTGACAGGGCTGGAAACTACAAAATGGAGAAAAGTGAATTCCTGCAAGGCCGTTTGAGGAAACGGGGAGAGGGGCTGTCAGTGTGTGTGCGTGGGGAGAGAGAGCCGGACTCCTCGTACCCGCGCTTTTGTAAACTGAAGAACATTTCTCTTAGCAATGCCGACACTAAAAAGCGAGGGTGGAAGAATGAGAAGACTGTGCCCCTCAAGGAGAGAGACATGGGTAAACCTGAAATTGACAATCTCTTTAGAGGGGATGAAGACGAGGCACGGCACTGTGAGGCCACAGTGCCGCTCTCACAGGCGGAGAACAGCTGAAGCGGCGGCTCAAGGGCGAGGGTTTCGAGCACCGGCAGCATGTCGTATTCACCACCACCTTGGCATTCATGCGGAGGCAGCGATAGCTTCTGAGAGCGCTAAGGAGAACACCGTTGCGTGTGCGCGCAGGCGGCAGACTTTGAGCAGCAGTCGTGCCACTGCTCTCATGATCTGACCAAAGGTGTAATGGGCTGTCAACTGGTGCCACAGCTCCGCCATTGTGCCCTTCAGCAAGGTACTTTAAGATTTGTATTTTATGTTCAGTGTAATTTCGCGGCCTGCTGCCATTTGTGCAGAGGTCTAGACGGATACTCAAAACAAAATGTAATAAATATGGCTTGAAATGTAGCTGGAATGCTTTAGAGGGGCCTGTTGGTGCGGCGTGGCAGCTTGAGTGCGTCAGCAGTGGGACCACAATAGCACGATAGCACGATAGCGAGGAAGCCCAGACACAATGGAGGAGTCCACATCCGCTGCACGGCTGCTTGACTCAAGGGGGAATTCTTCCAGAAGAACACATCTCAAAGCAAACACTGCACAAGCCCAACAGCTGAAACCCTTCATTTCTGTTCCACATCTACGTTAGCTTCATCTGCACTCAAATCTTCAGAAGGTTCACTCTATCTGAGCACACTAAATCAACTCCAGCGAAAGTGTACCGTACAATTATTTTTTATCTCTTGTTTCTGTTGATTTTTGAGTCAAGTATTATTAAAGGAATGTAGCGACAATGTGAAAGACAGGACAGGCAAACATAAACCGCTTCTCTTCCCAAGCATGTTATAATCATCTCCCCAGATTAACAAACTAAGCCTGGGTATTTGTTTAGTTTGTCAACAGCCCACGGCAATGCCAAACCCTCCAATTACACCGCCTCCAACGTGGATCTATACTGAAGAGAGAGCAAGGGCGAAGCGCGAGAATTATATTATGGGTGCGTGAAGCAGCAGGAAAACAATAGGCTGCAATAGGCATGTTAAAACATGGGAAAGCGAGACAAAAACAAGCTTAGCCTTACTTTTTCCTTGGTGTCCAGGCCCGTGTTGTCCGGCCGGGTCCTTATCGTGAAGGGGGTGGAGAGTCTTAGCAGGATGGCCTGGAATGAGCAGGCGATGCGGGGTGAGACGATCTCAAAGCAGTCGCGGAAGTTGAGGGTCCGGTGCGGGTCGCACTTGGCCTGTTTGCGGAGCCCCTCGCCCAGCTGCAGGATGACCATGCTGGGGTCCAAGACCAGGTGGAAGGGGAAAGCCCGACAGAAGGTGCTCAGGCCGATCCGGAGGTCCGGCGGCGAGCAGGAGAGCTTGAGGGGGAGGGGCTTGGGGCTGGCGGAGGAGGGGCGGGAAACCTTGATGAGGAATGACAGGCAGGAGGAGGAGGGGGAGGAGGAGGAGGTGGAGGAGGAGTTCCCGGTGTGAGTGCCGTCCCCGGCGGGCTTGGTTTCCTCCACCTCCACCTCCATGTGGTAGATCCGGCGGGCGGCGGCGCGGATGAGGCCGGGCATGGCCAGTCCGACGGCCGGTGCGGGGTGGAAGTAGTGCAGCAGCAGGCCCCCTTCCTCGGGGGCGTCTTTGCATAGAAAGGACGGCGACTCGGCCGAGGCGCGGCAGCCGCAGGACGCCCGCAGGTGTTCCAGCAGCGCGTCAAAGCCGTTGAAGAAGTCCTGCAGGTTGCTGCCCACCGCCCGTAGGACCCTCTCGTTCTCCTCGAAGCACAGGCAGAACAGCTCCTCCCCAAAGCGCTCCCGGAGCTCCTCAAACCGCACCCCTGACAGCAACACAAAAACCACAGGTACCAGACATGCTTCAGACGAGTCATAAACACAGGACTAATCATGAATAAACTTACCCCAGTCCACAACCCCCAAAATTTATCAATTAAAATGTGAAAATGCAGCCCTACATCACTTTATATGTGGAATCTTATATATGGAATCTTTTCCATTAACTATTTTCCACACACATACATACTTTACATTGTGTAATTTATGAGTGGGTGTTTATAAACCATCCTGGTGCAGTCCCCATATTCTCCTCTGACTCAGAGAAAGACGCTGGAGATGTTGGAACTTATAAGTCTCCCTATTCATTAAAAGAGAACGTGAAAACTTCAGAGCTCTGACTGCTCTGACTTTCAGGTTAGACCTAATGAAGTTATGCAGGTAAGGATCCCTTTGTACAAAATGTGTGCAACTGCAATGTCCCAGTGTAAAGGCAGATGCTTAGTATCAACATACAAAAGCATCTAATCAGCATCACAACAAGCATCTGAGGGACTTCACATCAGCATCTCAGAGGTCGTTCCCACCTCACCCCTGCAGCCCATACTCAAGTCTAATCACAAATCTCTCTTTTAGGTGGCCGCTTTTGACTGTGGGACAAACTCTTAACAGATAAAACCATTTTGTTAGTAATACATTTTGTTTGGTAGTTTACGCACACTCAGGGCTCTGTCTCCCTCAACCCTCCCTCCCTCCCTCCCTCACTCCCTCCCTCACACACACAAACAGCTGTCATCTGTTTGTCTAACATGGACTGGCTGTTCGGAGCTATTTGCTGAAAAAAGAAAAACAATGCGCGGATCACGTTGCATTTTTAGCATCAGCGTCGGCCAGATGCTGGATGGTTTGATTGCTGACCTGTGACGCACAACAAAGAGAACCACCGCACACAGTTAAAGCAACATTAATTCCCAGCACTCTCTCCAGCCGGAATTTTGGGGTCATGGACTGTGTTTGTACCCTCAGTGGTACGGTATCTGCAAAGAGAAAAGATTAAGGAACAGAGGAATCTTCTGAGGAGAAATCAGTATTTCCTGTCACGGCTTCCTTGTTCCCTACTGGTGGCTGCAACGGGGATGGGCTCCAAAAATGAACCCAAAAAAAAACAAAAAACAAAAAGGCCACATGAGCAGATAAGCGTAACGTTCAGATCCAAAAGCCCAGAGACAAAATGGAGCTTCCCTCCAGTGACATCACTTTTCCATCAGCTTTGTGTCAGGCTGACTAATGGACAAAAGCACCGGGATGAACCAAAACGCCAGTCTGCTGAGGCAGTCTTCTGCAAGGTTTTGTTTCAGGGTTTTTTTTCCCTGTCTTTTAACCAAGAGGAAAAATACAAAGGGAATAATATTGTAGCTTCAAAACAAATACTATGAGAGATTAAGTGATTAAGCGATTTAGCACAAAAAAACCCAGTGGACCCCGGGAACTGCTGATACAGGGGAAGGGAGGTAACGATTGTGCAGAAATAACAGCTCTGACATTAGCACTCTCCATGAGGTCCCCCGGCAAATGGGAGACTCGAAAAACAGCAGAACACTTTGCACTTTGACGTAATGAGTTGTGAGTTAGGGGGTGACAAAGCACATGACGATGATGGTTTCCACCATCGCAGAGAGAGAGAACGCAGGCGGCGCGATGCTGTCACGTGCCCCTGCCGCTTTCCCGCCCGTGCTGCCATGGCGACACGCGAGACAGACGGCGCCGCGGAAGCTGCCACGGGGCACGTCGCGCTCCACGCGTTCGCTGCAGACTGATTCGTCCCCGCTAAGTGACAAATGAAGGGCCCCTCTGTCCAATTTATGCAGACAAATGGCCTATCTGGCCCGTGTTTGCCCGCGCGAAGCCGCACATCGATTAGCTCGACGGCGGAGGTTCTGTGAAAGCATGGGGTAAAAGGCTCCACAGAGGATACAAACAAATCAAAGCGTCAGTCCCATGATTAATTAACAGACCCGTTAAAAGCTGGTCGATCACATGACCAGTTAACGCCGGCATCGACTCCAGGAGGCCAGCCGCGTACATCTACCCTCAGCCTATCAGAACAGCCTGTCAGCTCAGTGATGTGCAAGAACTCCTCAACAATTGCATACGTGGGAGTTGCATTTTTTTTTTTTTTTGAGCAAATGGTGAGATATCTTACCTCATTACCTCAGGTATCATTATCGAGACAGGTAGGTAGAAAAAGACTTGTCAGTCTGTAAAGCTACATTCCCTGGGGAATGCGTCATACATTTTTATGAATTGTTGCGCTGCCTACTCAAGCAGTCTCATCCCTGCTACATATCTCAAAAGCCAGCTATGAAAACATTGGGGATTTGACAGCAGTGAGCGCACATATTCAGTGCTGATATTATTAAAAACACAGGAAATAAAAGGAAATAAAACAAGAGCTGCACTCTTGTTTATGGGCAGACTCATCGTTAAAAATCATGACCCCGGAGTGTGAATGTTAAGAGAGACAGTTTTCCATCTTCAATCCTGGCAAATAGCCACTTAACAGACCACACAAAAGTATTGGTTACCATAGAAAGAGAACCCTATTAAGTTAATACATTGTGCATTGAAAATGATAGCACTTTGCTTGTGTCCAAGGCTAACGACAGTTAAGGATAAAGAGTCCATGATTTTTTTTTTTTTTTTAATGTTGAAAGGATTTACCAAGTATCTTGGCGGAGTACTGTAGAATTCCTGAGATATCCGTTTCCTCTTCAGAGCCTGAATAATCCACAAAGGGGAATCTTTCAGGCACTCCTCTTTCACCTTTGCCATCCTCACTGCACCTGGAAAACACATCGCTGCCATTGTTAACAAACAAACTCAGCACATAACATGTCAAAGTAAGTCTGAGGAAATGTCTATGTAAATGTTTAAATTAAGAACACAACTTGTCTTGTATGTTATCATATTTCTTATTCCTGGATTCAAATCAAATAAAACCTGAATATGATTAGCTTTGAGTATGTTATTAATATTCATATTTACACTAATAACAAACTAACAGTATAGATAAGGACTCAAAAATGCATTAAACATGAGTCATGTCTTCTAGTGAATTTAATATGTGAAATCAATTCACATGTCCAAAATAGTGGCTTATAATGAAATGTATCAAATAAAATAACATGATTGTTATATGCAGTCCAGAAAGACAACAGGAAAGAGTATGAAGACCATAAGATGTTTGTACTGACATATATTTTAGTTTTACCCTCTTAAAATTGTATCAGTTCAAACAGACCTGTATATGGATGGCTAATTTTACAAAAATATTGATATTTATTGCAGTGCCTAAAATAGCTCCACAATAGATCACAATGGGAAAACATTCTCCTCTATGAGAGGTCTGGAAAAATGTTAATACAATTTTAGGCTGTTAAACTGTTCACATCAGTCAGCTTTAAACTGAAAAACTGCATGGATGACACTCAGCTGGATGTGCCCTCAGTTGGCTTGCTATATTGGTGTGTATAGTCTTTGTTTTGCTTAGTTTGCATATTGCTTTCCTTCATCTATTACCTCATCCCTAAGGGATGAGAAGCCAAAGAATTCCAAATGGAATTCCAGATTGGAATTTTCCATTTTCAAATGACCGGATACTTCACTGGAATGACAATCTCCTGGCTCAGTCACTGCACAGAGGACGTTAGCAAGGTATGAAAAAAAGTTTTCTTCAAGTAATGCAAGTGTGTAGGTATTTGTTTTGTGCATCTGATTATGAGAAAGCATGCCAGCTATGTACCCAAGAGTCGCATTCATGAGGTGGATTCAAGATCTCCATTGTCCATTTCCATTTGTATTTTGAAATCCCAGTTTTGGGAACGTTAAAAGTTGATTGAAAAAAAGGCCCTGTTGTTGCTAATGCATATATACAAACTTAAATGAGAATAATTAACCAATTTAGGCCATTTTGTTCAATGGGAAAAAAAAGAAGAATGAATTCAAACGAGGTTCGAGCCTGGAACTTGAACTTGACAGCCCTGGGCCATGCAGGCTCATGTGCACGGTGACAGGGAGAGTCTGTTCAGAGTCTATGAGGGTTTACCGCCATATGATTAACGGCCACCAAGGGGCCCGCAATTGGCCGCCTGAACCCCAAGTGCCCTATTCTCCCATTACGACCGCGCAGTCATAAAATACGCCCACTCTCCAGTGGGAGAGGCGGACGAGAGGGCCCGGCTTACCTGATCTCCCTCTGCTTGTACACCTCCACTGTTCTCTGCAGCGTGAGCTGGATGGTCTGAGTCTAAAGGGAGCAGAAACAAAGAGTTCACAGAGGTAGTGCTTACAGCTTGTGTGTGCGTGTGCGTGTGCGTGTGCGTGTGTATGCCTGCGTGAATGTGCGTGTTAGCAATCAGGAGGTTTGGCATTGTAGTTCAATTTTTTTTTTCCTAAACACAGGATAAGTTTTCTTGACGAGAGTGAGGGAAAGGTCTCTGCCCAGCCTCACAACACGGCAGGAACAGAGACACACCCAGAGACAACACTGATGGCTCTGACCATTCCCCCAGCACGGCAGGAACAGAGACACACCCAGAGACAACACTACTGGCACTGACCATTCTCCCAGCACGGCAGGAACAGAGACACACCCAGAGACAACACTGCTGGCTCTGACCATTCCCTCAGCACGGCAGGAACAGAGACACACCCAGAGACAACACTGATGGCTCTGACCACACCCAGAGACACACCCAGAGACAACACTGATGGCTCTGACCATTCCCCAGCACGACAGGAACAGAGACACACCCAGAGACAACACTACTGGCTCTGACCATTCCCCAGCACGGCAGGAACAGAGACACACCCAGAAACAACACTGCTGGCTCTGACCATTCCCCCAGCACGGCAGGAACAGAGACACACCCAGAGACAACACTACTGGCTCTGACCATTCCCCAGCACAGCAGGAACAGAGACACACCCAGAGACAACACTGATGGCTCTGACCATTCCCCCAGCACGACAGGAACAGAGACACACCCAGAGACAACACTGATGGCTCTGACCATTCCCCCAGCACGACAGGAACAGAGACACACCCAGAGACAACACTGCTGGCACTGACCATTCCCCCAGCACAGCAGGAACAGAGACACACCCAGAGACAACACTGATGGCTCTGACCATTCTCCCAGCACGGCAGTCACCTGAGAACTACATGATACAGGGCATGAAAGCTCATCCCAAAAATCCCACTTCTGAATCTCGTTCTGCAGACACCTTGACCAGCTTAGCGGAGACAATGCCATTAATTTTAATGTGATCACCTGGCTGAAATGTTACAGAAGCATCATGACAACATTATGAGCTGAGGAAGAGCACGGGGGGGCTACCTTCTGGCCCTTCAGTCCCTGTGCACTGTGAGAATGAGCAAAATGCTGTATCTGGTTTATCTGAAAGCTCACTGGAGAAATGGCCAAGGTTGTTTTGTTCTGAGGGTGAGCAGCAAACAGGAATAGTTTGTAACCCTCGCCAACAATGTCACCAACAATGCCGCCATGTTCTTCTGAATGGCCTTGCCCGGGCCGTGCATTTACACCACACAATCCACATTTTCACTCTCTACAGAGACCACAAAGCATGCACACGCACGCACAGACATGCGCACGGACAAATACGTGGACACACACGCACACAATTGCGTGTACAAGAGATCTGGAAGGAGGATTTGGTTAAGACCTCTTTTTGGTCCTGGGATTTGCCTTCACATGCTTGTTCATGGTTATATCACACTGCTGCAACAGACTGCAACTACATTGAGAAGCCATTATGTGCTAGTTGTATCAGCAGGAGTGGGCCAACCCAAGCTTTCATTAAGCATAACTCAGGCGAAATAAAACCCATGTTTACCTTAAGCAGCTATCCTCTGGAGATAAATACCATCTATAATGGGAGGTATTTCAATCATGATACCTAATCACCTTCATTCAGACACTCACACACACACATGCGCACGCAGATGCACACATGCAGTACACAAACCAATATACATAGACACACACGTATGCTTCCAGACCCATATGTTACATATTACAGCCAAACCCACTTTCATTCTATTCTCGTCAGTGGACTTTTTGAAAGGAGGTTAGTTTTCTCTGCAGGGATTTGACACATCCCCTCCGTGTTATATCGATTAAAATTAAAACAGCACTAGAGATGTTCATTAATTGTAATTCACTTACACAAACCACTTTGTGCAGAAGGCCTGCTTTCACTGTCAGTAAGCAATTTTGCTCTGCCTTGAAATGAATGAGTTTCCATATATTTCCCATTTCCCTCCTCAAACTGAACCATCAGAGCTATTTTAAAAAACCACAGTGAAGTCATCACTGGTAGGGAAGACGAATTGAAAGAATATATTAAGTCAACTAAAGCTATAAAGGAAGTACAGGCACACGCACACACACACACACACACACACAAATGTCATCCACGAAATGGTGGTGCAATGGCTGACCTTGCAAATCTTGCTGTATTTAGCCTTTAATTTTCTCCCAGAGCGTGTCATTGTGTTAAATGTGTTTGAGCGTCCTGAGAGGCATCGTGCGCCCCGCAGTAAAAAGGCGGCAGGTTACTGTGACCCGGAGCGTGAGGCCCCAGTCAGCAGCGTGTGCTGCGCTCTCAAATTAGGCTATAGAAAGATTCCGCTTCCACTGCCTCGCGCGCAAAAATTCTTAACCCTTTGTGTTTTAAGAATCAAGCAAAACATGGTGCAATTCTAGTCATCTGTACAATGTCAGTATTTTGTGATCGTATTTGAGAACATATATGTATTTGTGCTTCGTTGCATCAGATGTCCCTGATTCGTTGGAATGGCTTTGTTTGACCCGTTGCCTCAGACACGTTCTAATCAGACCCAAACACTGCCTGTGAAGATTCAAACCGGCACGCCTGTCCATCTCTGGGTATTTACTGAATGAGAGGGGTACTCTGTGCGGTCAAATGTTTAGGTCTCCTTCAACAATGCATGAATGATTCATACTCAAAGATTAGGTTCTGGAACAAGTGGAGTGTAGGCTATATTTGCGAGGTTAGTGTAAGAGTGTGAGCAGACATACGCACAAATAATACATCAACAGTAAAATAGTAAATCTATATTAAAGACATACATTTTGACAGAAGAGATTGTACCATGACGTTTGACCCAAGACGTTTACTCTAGTGACGTAGAGGTCTATTTTCACAACTGTCAGTTTTTATAAAAGTGTTGCGAGATTCAAGCAACACTAAATAAATAACAGTGCCAATCATAATAATAATAATAATAATAATACCTCAAATATTTAAAAATGTTTAAAGCCAACGCTAATTGAATTTAAAATATCCCCCTTTCTCATCCGTAATTGATAGGCTAAGCCAGGTGTATCAACATTGCGAGGCTACATCATTTTTCATTGCTGACAGACATATGAAAGATGTTTTCGGTCCGTCATTCGTCACAATCCCTCAACCCACTAAAAAGTAATAATTACAAAAATAATTCAGGCGGCTCACAAACACAAACACATTACCGGGAATAAGCACTTCAAAAGTAATTATGTACGCTTCAAAACAGTTGCACTGCATAACATGCGCATGTAAATGGCATAGACTATTTCATGAACTTGATGACACTCGAGTATCCGTACCGTCGGAGATGTGAGCCTCCGCAAGCTCTCCCCGAGCGAGTCCAGGTTCACGCGCTTTCGCCTGGTCGCTCGCTTTATCCCCACGTCTTCAAATGGGCAAGAGAGCGACTCCACCGGGCTCTTCCCGTTCCAGAACACCCGCGAGAAGGGGCATTCTCCGTCGTCTGGGCTCTCGAGATAGTCAGATCCCATTGAGCTAAACGATTCCGATGAAATCTTCCTTGAAGACATGCTGGGTATCCAAAGGGATTCATTAGATTTAAAATGTGACAGTATAGGTGCACGCACAGGTAAATGAAGAGACGGCAGAATGCGATTTTAAATCCACTGGCGAATACTTGTACAGTGCTCCCATTCCCGACGAAACGATTGTGGGTGCAAAGATGAGCTGCAGCATATTATCAGGTACGTTTCATAACAAATGATTTAAAAAAAAAAAAAAAAAAAAAAAAAAGATTAACGTTTTACACCGTAGTTGTACAGTATTGTCACGAATCATGTATTTTCAGAGTCTCCGCTCTTTTGCCATATAATTGAGAGGCAGGCAACATATTCTTCATTTTCCTGCAGATTTATCTTGCTTGGTTGGCATCCATAAAACTGCAAATGCAAGCAGCAGCTGCTTTTAGAGAGATGGAACGGCTTTAACCCAGTCAAGCCTAAGAACTCCAGCAGCCACTAAGCTATGCCAGTCCCCACAACCAAGCATCACTATTCGTTTTTTTTTTTCAATCTCAGCGCGGTAGCCAATCAGTAATTTTCAAGGCTAACAACCTGCCCCCTTGATGTGATCCTGCAGACTGATGTGAAGTCTCGAGGCTTGATCGACGTAGACTGAGAAGAGGCGCTCGTGGAGACAGCAACGATATGTAGCATCTATTGGAGAAGAAGCAAGTATGCTGTAACGCGACTATAAATTCGATGAGAATTAGTTATATGTGAAATAGTAAGGGTAAGTAATTCAGGAAGTCTTTTTTTCGGCATAGTAGCTTATTAGTATTTATAAAGTTGGAATTGGTCGATCGAATTGAAACTAATTAGGCCATCGATGCTGGAATTTAATTAACCGACCGACTTAAAATAATTTGGTAGCCAAATTGCTGTATTTAGGTTCAGTCTTATGCAACAACATTTATAAATATTTTATTCAGGGGAAACGGCCGAAAAGGCTCCCAGTTCTATTTGTACTTCGCATACATATAAAAAATTAAATATTAGGCGAGTATCTGAGAAGGAAGGACTTGGGGATTGTTCTCTGAATAAATTGTATCAGATATGTGTTGTATAAAAAGACATTGCAATTGAGTTTGTGCCTGTGGTTAAAGTGAACAGCTCCAATCGATTTTAAGAGGCGCTGATCTACAACAAATAAAACATTAGGAGAAAAAATATTTTCATGACGCTGAACGCCCTTTTGTAAATCATATGCGCGCTACAGCAATAAATCAAAACGTTAACAACGAAGTATGTAATTGTAATTAGCTAGCTAATATTACATAAAAATCGCATGCAACATCTGTGTTGTAGATTGATAAAACACCGGCAGTGATTTTGATTTGTGGATGTATAATTTGAATGTATAGGCCATGCAGTCAGTTAGGTCTTATGACTGTTGATAACGGTAAACTCATGTATATAATTTGTAAATGAAATCTAAATGAAATCATATATGCATGCAATTGAATTTCACACTTATTACCAGGCGACCCTCTACCAGCCACCACAAACTCGAACGTATTAGCCTCAAAACAAGGAAACAGTGTTTTTAAACATCATATCCAGTTTGCAGCACTGGAGAACAGTCATGTGAAAAGTTCTGCATCCTGGTAAAAAATTTAAAAATCCTTGCAAAAAAAAGCCACTATAATTTGACATATCTAGTAATTATTAGCGTTGTTTTCTGTAAGTTTTATTTTCACGTGTTGCTGCAGGTTCCTCATTCAAGTTAAAATTTGAAAGCATAAAACTTTCTCATTTTTATCAATACGTAATATTTATGAGGATCTTATCTTCAGTTTATTAGAACAAATACCGTACTTCATAAATCTGCATGCCAGTGAGCAAGGAACTTATTGTGGGTTTCCCTTATTATGCGTGCAAAGGTCAAGATGCAGTGAATTCACGGAAAATATGATCCTTCACTTTTTTGGCAAGAGAAACCATATTCCATTCGAGACATATCTTTCCCAAGATTAAGACTTGCATCAAATTTTATGCCTCCCAGTTTGACTAGTTCGGAGGCTATTGCATAATGTGGGAAACAGGCACACGTCAGGTACACATTCGCAGCGTAAGGTGTTAGGGAATGGGGAGAGCAGTATGTAGCTGTAAAAGGAGGGGAGACTATTACCTTAACGCTGCTGTCTTTTTATATCACATTTTAACCACGCCCCCTGATGTCGAGCGCACTACAGCGAGGCCTAAATGATGCTGAGTCACAGTGCGGGGGGAGCAGAAATGCATTCGCACAGGTGCCTGAAGACATTTTCAGATGGCGCTCAGCTGATCTGACCCACTTTCTCTTCACTGTACTGTCCTTCATTACCAGAGAAATTAAAACTGGGAGCGACGACGCTGCGTTTACACAGCGCGTCGCTTGCGTTGCAGCGTTGCTAGTCAACTGCTCTCACACAAATAAAGATGCTGTTTTCAAGTTTATGGAAAGATCAGAGCAATTAATCCTTACATAACACCAATGTCATATGATTGCCGAAAATCAAGGGCCTCAATTCTTCTACGTTCGTTGTTAAAAATCATTAGAAGGAAAAAGTGAACAGCATAAAAGTGATGAAAGTTTGACACCTGGTAAAATACACAGTAGTTTATTGGCATTTTCTGAAAAACCATTAGCGTGAAAATGTGCTCTTTCAATCACGATTTATGGAGGTTAGCTCAAACCATTGCCTACCCTGAGTTATCACTGCTAGAGGCTCCAGGCTTACAACTGTAGCCTCACTGTCAACTTGTGACATTAACCAGAGTTCACACTGTACCACAAATAAGATTGCACCATAAATAAAATGAAGATGACAAGGCAGCGCAAAATAGCATTAAAGCTAATGTATGATTGTGCAGTGATATAGCGGTCTGATCTTTCCTGGGCTGCGTGTGTGTGTGTGTGTGTGTGTGTGTGTGTGTGTGTGTGCGTGTGTGGGGGGGTGTGTTCAGCCAGGCTGCCAAGAAGAATGAAGACAGCCTCAATAAATCTCACAGCAGTCCCTCTCAATACCCAGGAGGACTGTACGCTCACTGTCACTAATTCAGCGTTAAAGAAGGCTGTGCTGTTCATCATAGCCTGCCGCAGATCTTGACTGCCGGAGCAGAGAAAGCAGCTCTCCTGCTTCAGACTTGAACACAAGACGAGTGGCTCAATCAAAATGCATTGCTTGAGGATTTCGGTTTCAACCTCTTGAATGAGCATTGTGCAAAGGCAAATACACAAAGGTATCTGAGTATTAAAATCTGTAGTAAATTGATGGGTTCATGTTCATTTAAGGTTCTTACACAGTCAGTGCCCTCTAGTTCATTTTGCAGAACAACAATGTTAGCACTCCTCCATGGTAAGCAGTTAATGGTAGCAAAACACTTTGTCCAAAATGTCTGTTTTAATGGAAATGTGTGGGGAATTTTAATCATAACGGTGTCATAAAAAAAAACCCTAGACAGGTCAATATGAATGAACTGGTCTATGAGCTGAGATATATCTTGGCAAAACTACATTTGCATCTCAAAACAAAAGCATGGCTAATTAATCATTCACTTTAATTAATAAAATGAAAGACAAAAGAAACAAATGTACTCTTAGAAGGGCACCGGCTGACAAAACCAAGCAGTGGAGTGTGACAGTTACAGAGCTAATCTTGCTTCCCAATTGACTTAACTCCAGGTAAGACACTACTGTTAAACACTTGAACAATGGACATAACCTGCATTGCTTCAGCTAACGTACGGCTTTATAAATGGGTAACGTGTACAACTGTATACTGCTCTGCATAAGAATTTCTGACAATGTCTTAATGTAATTAAAGCAAGCACATGGCCATTCGTGTCTCTTGTCGGAGTGTCCTTATGGGGACGTTGATTTTAAAGGCCTCTGTATGTCTTTATTAAGGACTTCAATGCCTCTTAAAAAAAAAAAAAAAAAAACACATTATTCCAATATAGCAAAAATGTTTCAGCCTAAACAAGAACCTCTGTTAACACTGGAGTTCAATTTGTCCAACACTTATTAAGGAAACACAAGCTGATATCAAGAGGAATTATAAACCAGGTTTAATAATTTACATTAAAAGCTTTACACAGCTTGGGGGAGTACTTTATAAACTTCCGTGCTTTTCCAAATTTGCGCAGTTTGAGCTTGGGTGTTAATTCTTGTTTTTATCGCACATGACCAAGTCGTTCAGGATTTATACTGTGCAGGGTTTTTGGTACCATTTTCCTTTTTTTTTGGAGTGGGGGGTAGGCATTTAGAGGGATCCTTTACCCTTAAAGCCAAATGCATTTAAATGCCTTCAGGTGTACAGTTAGTGTTCTGTCCTTTTGCTTTTGTGATTAAAACTGCTCCACATCACTGAATTTGATTAGGTTTTTCCTCTTGCTTTTTGTTTTAGGGGCCGCATGTTTCTACAGCACCTCTTTGTGTTAGAGTCATATTCTTTGGCATCTCTGAATCTGCGTTTTTCTCTGATATTCCTGAGACACAGGCAGAAGGCTAGACTAGTGGCACATTTGCACAGTGCTCTTACTCATAATATTGTGTGGGCTGCTCCTATTAGCTGCAGCGGTGAAGCAGAGGACAGTTTGACACCATGTTTAAATTAATCAGCATGAATTACAGTAGGCCTATATGTAATAATAACACATGATTTATACACACATTTAGACAAGGTGTGTAACACATGTGTACCTGTAGAACGCAAAACATGTATACACACACACCCACATTTAGACATGGTACATAGCACACATACATGTAGAACACAAAACACCTATACACGCACGCACGCACGCACGCACGCACACAACACTATTTATCCGAGCTTATTCAGGCCAGATGTTGGTGTACTCAGCCGTTGCAGTCTGGAGGTGCAGTAATTCACATCTCTCCCCCTCAGACCCTGCAGTGAATCTTCAGTCCGTTCCTGCACAGAGTGCGGGCTGAAAGAATGATGCTTCTATCAGAGGCCATGACTCCCCCTGTTGGCATTCAGCTGCACCTGCCTGAGATCACTCACCCAGGTGCTTACACTCCTGTTTTTAATCATCTTTTTTTTCCCAGCGTTCACCCATATAAAGTCATACACGGGGCTGTGGGAAAAAAGAAAAAATTCACAATCGCACTACTTTGGCCTATTCCTCAGGATCAGAGACTTCACCTCAATAAACTTCACTGGAACCTGGGCGCTGTCAAGCGAAGGGTTAACCCTCCAGCGAGACAAAACTAAACGGGCCCGAGATCTCAGCTGAAAAACGTCCATTCACAATGACAGACAGAGAGGAGCAGTGGAGATCAGACCTCTTTGGGAGAAATATAAAAGAACCAATCAAGTGACTCAATGAGCAGCCCTACGGAGGGGTCAGAGGTCACTGATTGCCAAGCAGTGGTGTTCCCTGTACCTCATTCCAACAGGTTGCAGCCAATAATGTGGAGACACTGCCTGATAATAGAGCGGTGTATTTCACTCAGCCAGTGCTGAATGCGTCAGGGCAGTGCAGGCTGACGTTTCAGAGATGAAAACTAATTGTTGTTTATGCCATAAACATTGCAATCACTACAGTAAATGGTCTGAAAAGATTTGTCAACATTAAGCAGAACCAAAAAAAAAAATCTGGAGAAAAATGTGCCGGATCACTATTTTATGTACCCTCCGGTTTTATTACTGTTTTTGACAACCATACATGTAAATTCAGAATTAAAAGACATTGCAAGAATGTTTCAAAGTTTGACGGGGCCATTTTTGTATCCCAGCATTTACAAAATAAAACTCATCTGAGAGGACTGGTTAAGAGCAAGGCCTATATGTATCAGCTGTCTGTCTTGGTGCAGTCAAACGGCTTCCACCATTTGGCGAACTGGAGGACCTTCTTCCGCTGGTCATCAAAGTTCTCTCTCATTGGCTTTCGCCAGCGCCTGGGCTCCAGGTCCAACATTCCACCGATAATTTCCTAGAAATTATTTTAAAAAGTGAGACAGGGACCAAAAACATGATAGAAGAATACAGCATGCATGTACACTATAGTAATAATACAATATAGTAACAGTAATAATACAATAATTTTTTCAGTGGGGAAAAAGCATGAAAAAATATCAGAATGAAAAACATACCACTCTTTGTGATGACAGCCCTGGCCTGTACAAATTCAGTAATATGTGAAAATGTGTTGGTGGCCTTAGCGAATGGTTTACCTTTCCAAAGTAGTGAGGGAATTTCTGTTCATTCTCGATGACGTGAGCGAAACCACCCTGGAGTCCAAAATCCACAGAAAAATAAGGGAGACCCTTGGGAATCTGAAAGGAAAAAAAAAAATCAATCTGTTTCATATCAACTAATAATAACAAATCCTCCCTCCTGACAAAATACAAATACTGCTAATGAAAACAGTAATTAGACAATCCAGACAAACTCTGTTTTGTCTTCTGTTATATCTCTTTAAATAAAAACAAAAAAAAAAAAAAAAAAAAACAATTTAGGGGCAAAGCACTGAAGATGTGAGACAGCCCACTGCAATGACAAAGCTGGTAACGGTAATGGCAAAAAATCAGTTTAATTCTTCTTTCCATTTTAGGAAATTGTGCCTGGCTGATTTTGAGAAAACTGCACAGTTAACTCTTGCATAGTTTATGGTGGTGTTTTACCTGTCAGTTGTATTAATTTGGCTTACCTTGTGTCCTGTTAGTTGTACAGAAAACAGGTATTCAGCATGTACAGACGGATATGTTTAAAAGTTATAATGAAAGTTACAAAAAGAAAAAAATGGCTGCAGAAAGCTTTTAAACTTGCATGTTCACATCGCGTATTATAGAAAAGGCAATAAACTCCAAATAGTTTGGCATGATGTGGTGAAACTGCAAGTGCACTGACAGGTACAGCCCTTACAGCTGCTGCCATGTTGAATTGCCCACCATTCCATCTCTTAAGTGTACAGTGTTGCACTGATTTGAAACTAATGTCACTATACTCCTCTCCTCACAGATAACCAATCTGCCTGGTTCAACTATATGCTAAAATACCAGGTTTCCCTAAATGAGCAGTTAGTGATATAGTACATGAAAAAAGTAGGCTTTGATATTTCCGGCTTGAAAGTTTAAAAAGATAATTATCTACTCAAGCAACAAAAAGAAGACCAAGAACTAATCACTCAGTCCAGTGTGGTGTTAAATGGCCTCTTGACTACGCTAGACATTTTGGCAAAAATTTCCATGCTTTAAAAATAACTCAGCAGTATAATTTTGACTAATGTACCTGTGCACTCTGGTCTGTTCTGACAGAACACAGTGTGGAGCAGCTTCCATGGTCACTCTTATTGAACTCTTTTAAGTTTTAAAACACATCAATCAAACCCCCCCAAGAGTCTCCTCTCAGAGACTACAGAGATTAAAATTTCAGGTTTTCCTTTAAAAGTCATATATTAAAGAACTGGGATCAGTCTTACTCTGCTTCTCTGTGCCCTTCCTTCAGTTCTGTCTCATATATTTAATTGTTTGGTGGCAAGAAGTGAAGTGCTCAAAATGTGGTCGAATGCACTGCACAGCTCAGCCGTATCCAGGTTCATTATGAACAGCATATGCTAGGAAGCTAGTGAGCCTTTTCACTGCCCGCAACTTCTGTTTCTTGACAGATGGGCTTGGCAGGATTAATTTCCAAATGTAAAGCTTGCAACTGGAAATTCTGTACTTCGTATGTAATAGGTTTTATTTTGGAATTTTATTTATTTGGTGTCAGACTGTGTATCTCAGCTCCCTCCTCACTCTCATCTTCATCCATACTTGAAATTAAGCCAGCAAACAGCAGAGAAAAGTTAAACGGAAAGACAGCGTAGAAATGATAAACTACTGTGCAGAGATTACTCCTATGGCTCTTCAAATGTAGCTCAGCCAAAAAAACTTTTAGGCACAAGCAGTTTGATACAGAACGCAGGAGCGTAATGCCCTCTGTTTGGCTTTCCAGCCCTGTCACATTATAATGCCAATTTCTGAAAGCTACGCTTACCATTATTTATCAATATAAATGTAATCCTATCAAAACACTGCCATAATCTAATCTACAACCACACCAATGCTTTTAAGGAGGTATATTCTCTAGCTCTGTGCAGCCACATAAATTGTTGTATCTTTTTTATTACCAAGATAAAGAACATTCCCTTCACCGAGGAGCTATGTTATTTTTTACTTGAAAGTGAGTGCTTACAAGTCATTTTTTGTGCAAGACGGGTAGCTATGCTACTGGATAACTGGGATAACAGGCTACTGAGCCTGAAATTTAACCAGTTCACTCTTCATACCAAATGCCACTTCCAGGCTGTTGATGTAACAAACTTCACTTCAAATGTTCCCCTCTAAATCTGATAATAAAATTACGATGGATTGAATCTCTTGGTTTCAATGACGTCAGTGGGCTAGAGTGAACGAACTGCTGTGTTTATAGCACAGTGTGATGTAAGCCAGGCATAACAGGTGTCGAAGGGCAGTGAAAGGTCACAGGGCCTCCAGGGAGCAGAGGAGAGGGAAGATCACATGTGAACACACATTTGTGAGTTTAGAATATCCAATTGCCATGGGAGAAGACCTCCTGAGGTATCACTTACTTCCCCCATCTCTCCTAATCCCCCCCAGAGAAAACAGACAGGAAGGAAAGCGGAAATCTTCGTTCACCCTCAATAAAACTCAAGGGCCAGGCAGAGGAAGAGGAACTGGAAGAGGAAGGGAGACTCACAGCTTGACGAATGTCCTTAGACGAGAGATCCACCACCTTCTTGTTCATGGCCCACTCTTCATCAGACTCCATGATGGCTTTCTGGATGGGGGCGGGGGAGAGCACAGTTTAGGGGGCCGTGTTAAATTTATGGCAGAGACAGGATGGTGAGGCTTTAGGGGTGTCACAGTTTGAGGGATGGGGGCATTCAGGGGTCAACGGTATGACCTGGAGAGGTGTAGCAGGTACTTTAGGAGGTACTGTGTGAAATGGATGGTGAAAAGAGAGGAGGGGGGGCAAATGGGGGCGTGTGTGTGTGTGTGTGTGTGAATGTGTGAGAGAGAGACTTTAAGTTGATCTTAACTCCTTAAACAGAATTGATAACCGACAAAACTGTGGTTGGAGTTTTCCCCACAGGAGGTTGTGTGTCTGTAGAGAATTTTGAGGCGTTAATATTATGAATAATAATTAAACGCAGTTTAGTTAATTAGTTATTAATGACACGCTGTGATTTGGGGGTTAAAAAGGTTGACAAATGGCGGGCGGGTACCTTGAAGTAGATGGGCGCCATGTCGCCGAGCTCTCTGGGCAGGGGGACGCACTCGTACACCATGTGCTGCCGCCTCTTCGGATTCATGTGGGTCTCCAGGAAGACGCAATCCTGGTCTTGGTCCTCGAACATCTTCACCAGGGCCTTCCGGAAGTTCTGCAAAAAATGCGCCGAGATGAGCCTCACCTACCGAGCAAACTGCCACAGAGCTGGTAAGTCAAGGCTTTCGTTCATAAAAGCGAGAGGAGTTATAAATCTCTCTCTCGCTCTCTCTCTCTGAGATACTTGACATCAATGGCACAGCGGGGTCATCCTCATGTGAAGTGCACCCTAACTGCGCAACACTGCAGCAACGATGTGAGTGTTTGCAGCTCTTTCGGTCGAGTGCGTTTTAAAGATCGCCGTATGGGTCCTGTACGTCAAATGTCAGGATCTATCTTGTCCTTCTGTGTGTGGGTATGCATGTGCCCACTTGCACATCTCTTGCGGCGTGCGTGTCACCTCCACTGACTTCAGTGTCTACATCCTCTGTCTACAATGCAGATCACTCTGCCTCTACGTGATGTTTGTCTTTCTGTCCTGTTATTTTGTTTCTGTGTGTGACGCTGTGAATGTGTGGTGTGTTTCTCTCTCTGTCCTCGGGTTCTTTCCTCAGTCTCTCTGCTGAGCTGGACTCTTCATGCTGTGAGTTGTAATTAAGTGAGGCTGCTGTCCTGTGGATACCAATATCCAGCCACGTCACTCTCTGCTACAGAACCATCTAATTACGCTAATGAGTGCAAACCCTCGATAAGAGCAGGAAACACAATCAGACCGCAGACGAATGATCCCGGCCAGAGAAAACAAGTAAAACGGTTCTGGAAGCGCATGCTCTCGGCCATGGTCATTACACCACGCAACATCCATTATGGTTAACGCGCAGGAGACAGCGCAACAGTCCGATTACACTGCTACGCGGAGGACGACCCTGGACTACGCAGAGATCGATCGGAGCCGGTGACAGTGGAGAGAGAGCCGGGGTGGGGGGGGGGGGTGAAACGGGGTCAGCAAGGCGACGGAAGGTGAGAGGGAATGGAGAGGGGTTGGGAGGGGCGAAAGAGAGGCGAGGGAGGGTGATGCCTCACCTGGATCTCGCTCCACACGTCTTCGTCCAGGGCAGTGGAAGCACAGTGATGGTGTAGAGGGGCGATCAGGCAGTGGCCCTCAGCCAGGGACACTGAGTTCGGCAGGCACAGGTAAACCTGGAGGACAGAAAGGGCCACAGTCATGGGGCAGTGCAGAAAACTAAATCAGTAAAAACAGCCACTGTAAACATGAATAGCGTGTAGAGACGTAAATCTCAACAGATAAGATCGGCTAAATTCCTAAACTTAATGTAGACCCTGCAGCCAGTGGAAATAAATTACTGATGCCTTAGAATATCTTAACTAATAAATGGTAGCCTTACAATACCTTGATTTTGATTTGCAAAAATGTCCTTTCTTTGACCGGTGTACTGTGCCAATTAAAGTACAAGCCCATTGTACAGCTGGAAGACGAGGGGGATTAAAAATCCATTGTTTTGTCTGCTCACGAAGAGCCTGTTTTTCTCCCCCTATATTCACTTAAAGTTTAGAGGTCTGGCAGAAATTTAATGAAAGTCTCTGAGTAAGCACTCAAGGTCCACTTGTTTGGGTGCGATTGTTATTTTGGGCATGAGATAGCCTGGATCTTTCAGCTTCGTTCCTTTGTTACTGCTGTGAAATCAGACTTGCTGATGCCCTTTTGTTTGCAAATGAAAACACCATGTCCTTGGGTGGATGTGTTTTCCTGCTTAACCTGTGAGTATGGCTGAACATTAGGGGTGATAGATTGGTATTTCATACCTCCAGTTACACTATAGCACTGACTGGCTAGAACTTTGTTTCAGTAGCCAATGAGAATGAAATTGTGATGATGGCATCCTTCCATTGGCTCAATGCTGAGATTGGCAGGTGCCAATTCTGGGTAATGAAACAGTATAGTATGTACTGTATTTGTACATGCTATAATTTGTATGCGCCACTGTGTTCACGTGACAACAGAATAAACTCTCACGGGACTAGCTACAGGTCATTACTGCTGATGGCTTCATATAAAGAAAAGAATTAAAAGTCAACATGGTTTTACGCACACTGGCAGAGAGACAAGGGGAAAGTACCCTTTGCGAGCCTGAATTATTTTTCTTTACGACGCGTCTGAACGACAATATTTAGTAAGAGGAGGAGCCAGGGAAAGAGGAGGAGGAAAAGGATCTCCAGATGTTCCTACTCAGCCGGCCCCTGATAAGGCCAGCAGTGACTGATCACACATCACATTCGGCTCGCTTACGCCTCTTTTGGAAACGCGTATTTTTAACTCGGTGAAAGATGAAAAACCATGAGTACCGCCGTAAAAACTGAGCGTTTTAATCCCTGATCCGGACTGTTCCAGAACACTTGGTCTCAAGTTTGGCTTTCATCCTCCATCTCTTAAAGCCCTTTAAAAAAACCTGAACGCCATGACCTCTGGCAAATGGGTACTCTTAACAGGCCTTTCCTTTGTTCGCGGCACTTGATACTGATGTTTGGACCCGAGAGGAAATGATTACGTTCAATGTGAGCTGTCCCTGTTGAAATACAACCGGCTGTTTAAGTGACTGATTTGCTCCCGACAGTTACCCTGGGCAGACTGTGCTGAACCGCTGTGCTGCAGCTTGAGAAAAATTAGACGCTGATGGTGTTTTCAGTGCACTGCTCTCCACCAGACCCACTGCTTCACAGTTCCCATCATCCTCTACTCATTCCTCAAACTGTCTCTCATTTCCTGCTCTGACAGTGCTGCAGCAGGGCACAACTGCCAGGCTGAAGATAAAGCTCCATCTTCCCCTCTCATCCTCCTGGCTACTCCCCAAAATCTGCTCCCATCCCTGTCTCCAACCAGCCCTCCATATCCACCGCCCTTCATGTGTCACCAGACCTTTCTCTCCATTTCCCCACCTCGCTCCTCCCCCTCCCCTTTCCCTGTCTCTATTACCTTTTTTGTTATTACTCTCAACCCTTTTATTCCCACCCTGAACCCTCCTGCAGCAACCCTCTCTTGCCAGCTAAAGAGGAGAGGAAGCTATGAACATGTGGCGAATTGCAGACGCACCAGCAACTGTGTGTTGCCTATGCTGTCAGAAGATGATGAAGTCAGCATATTGTCTATTTGTGCACTGGCAGTCACCTAGATGGCCAGGAGTGGCCACTAGAGAGCAATGAGACTCACAACCTTAACCATCTTAAGGTCTGTCATTCCCCAGTGCGCTGTTCCAACTGCCGCCTTGTTAACGCGGACATCTGGCCAGTAGTCGACAGTGGTGCAGGTGAGAGTGGAACACCAAGTAGCACAGGCTCACACCTGCTTCCCGAGCACGCGTCTTTACTGCGTGAACCATTCGGAGGTGCCCCTGGGCCCCTTACCTTGACTCCGATGGCGATGATGAGGTGTTTAGGCAGCTCCGGGTTGTCGAAGCAGTAGGGGCACTTCGCCATGCTCCCGGCCCAGCGCCGGTGCTCCTGGATGGCCCGGTTCCGCTGGCGCTCCTCGTCCTGGCCAGACCGCTCCCTCTGCGCCGCGCTCGACACAAACATGTCGTCCAGGGTGTAGTTGTCCCCGTCCTGCTTCCCCATCATCTGCACAACGAGCCAGAGGTTAGGGTTAGAGGATTGAGATTACAGATTATGGATAGGGAATTGGGTTAGAGTTAGAAATCTGGATTTGGGTGCAATTCTTTGGCTGATTATTGCTGACTTCCAACTATGTACTCTACTGGATATAATTTTCATACATCAGGTCAAAAGTGAGAAATTAGATGCTTGGGGGCTGTTTTACCGAAGATAATTTCTGAAACCAATCAGATGAATTAAAATCACACATAAAAGTATGCATTCTCTCCATATAACTGGTCTGAACTTGCACTTTACATCCTGCAGTAGACGGCTTTGCAAGATGCTCCGTCAATCTCTTTTGCGACACCCCCAGTTCCTCTACAATGGTTCTTACAGTTTCTCTGGTGCTTGAATGGCACCAAACTGTACGCTAAAGAGTTAATTAAAAGAGAGAGGAAAAATTAAACCAGACTACTGTTGTGTGGCCATGGAAACGAGGCAAGATGTGGGGGAGGCGTGTCTTCTCGTCCCGGACTTGGATGATTGACAAGACCGAAAGTGTTGTGTGTTGTAATGAGGTGTGTGTGTGTAATGTGCATTTTAGGGGATGTGGTGGGGGGTGGGGCTGTTATAACGGGATGGGGCTGCGGTGGAAGAGAAGAAGGTCCCTGGGAACTACTACCTGGTCACTGGCCTCCGCACTCATACGCACAGGCATTGTTTGTCGTTTCTCTTACAGTGAATATACTGATACCAAATGCCAGCAGAGACATTTTATCAAAATTAAACATACACAGTATGAGAAGCATTATTTAAAAAAAAAAAAATAAACATGTCATAATTCTCGTTAGCAATGAATGAATGAATGAATTACTGGCACACCGAGTTAAAAATGCAACAGAAAAATGATAAATGTCCCCTTTCCATTTTGTGATTCATTCAAAGGTGCAAGTCTTCCGCACATTCAGGAGGTAATTACAAAATCATCCAATTAAAGAAGATTAGACTGATCTCTGTGTGAAGAGCTGCACTTCTCTTACAGCTGATCTCTGTGAAGAGCGGCGCTTCTCTTACAGCTGATCTCTGTGTGAAGAGCTGCGGTTCGAGAGGAATCCCCAGGTAAACTGCAAACTCCTCAAATCACATTTTAATTACACCAGCCAACTTTTTTTTTTTTTTTTAACCACAGCACTCAGCTACACACCGGAATCTAAATAAAACACAATTACCACCAAATCGTTCATGGGAAATGTTGAAAAAATAATCAGCTTTGAAAAAATTCAACAGATCCCCTCCCACACCAACCCCCCAAAAAAAAAAAAAACCAGGCAATTACTGAAACTGTCCCTCAGCAGTTTAGCCAGGAGGGTGAACATTTCGGTTGACTTTGAGGTTTTACGTATTCAAAAATTATATTTATAGACAATATGCCATGGTAACCAAATTCATATTTATAGATGATATTCCCTGGTTGTAGACCTACAGCAGAGCGGAGAAGATGCCATGGCTGAAAGCTAAAGGTGTAACGTTTGTCGCTTTAATTTTGAATCTCCATGGCAACACTGACGTCTTTGGAGTTTATTAATAATGCTTCGCCCTGAAGGATTTACACATATTATACACATTAATATCTTTGAATAACTTTCCTTTCTATATGCACAAAAAATAAATAAAGCATTTAAAAAAAAAAAAAAAAAAGATTCTCAGAAACATTAAATCAGTTTTTACCCCCCTCCTGGAATTCAACGGTTTTGCATTTAACTACAAGTCTCTCCTCTCCTGCTCTCTTAAAAAAAAAACCCTGTCACAGATGAGACAAATTCTCTTGTGCTGTTGAACGCAGCATGGTTACACCCATCTGTTCGGGTTAAATTCATCTCCTGTGGACGCGGAATTCTAGGCTCAGAGAGGAAGAGACGGAGCAATAGCGTCCTGTCAGGTCTGTGCGTCGATGAAAAAAAACATGCCGTTTATCTCTGCGTTCCCCCGGGCCAGGATCCAGGAGAGCACGTCTTTACGGAGAAACGCCATCAATACACCCCCATCGCTCACATCCCCCCCCTCCCCCAACACCATCACTGGCTAAAATTGATGTAAAGTAATCGAGAACGACCGCACATTGGCAAGGTGGGTGACAGCCAGAGAGGCCCAGGTAACCCTTACTTGAGAGGCAGCTGGGTCGTTAGGATCTGCCTGATACAGAGAAATGCTGGCAGAAGTTAATGATATATAAATCAAACACCAGCTACCTCACATCTCAACACAAAATTCAATGTAGGAATTGAAAGGCTGTGAGACAAAGAAAACGTGGCTTGAGTGTGATGCCCAATAGTTCCCAGTTTTGTAAATATCTATTCTTTGAGTGTTTTTCAGGCGTCTTTTGTCTTCTACACTGGGTCAGTCCAAACAACAAGGCTAAACAAAGGTGAGGCAAGATCCATGAATATCAGAGATAGTCTCTGAATGTATATCACCATCCTTCTACACACACACACACACACACACACACACATGCACACACACATGCACACTCTCTAACTCACTCTCTCACACACACACACACACACACACACACACACTCTCTCTCTCTAACTCACTCACACACACACACAAACACACATGCACTCTCTTTCTAACTCACTCACTCTCTCTCACACACACACACACACACACGCACTCTCTCTCTAACTGTCACTCACACACACACACACACACACACACACACACACTGTCACACACACACACACACACACACACACACACACACACACACACACACACACAGGAAAGACACTTTGTGCTGCAGTAATGAGGTCCTGAGTGTGGCTGAATCTTCCCAGCTCCGGAGGGGACAGCTACCTCCACTCTGAGAAATGAGGCCAACCTTTTCTAACACAAGGTGATAAGGAGAAATTCAGCTCACTTGTTGTTCCATTGTGCTACAATTTACCAAAGGGTTCTACAAGAGGGACACACACAGGGACACACACACACACACACAGCCTCAGACCAGTATGACGTAGAGAGTGTGAGAAGCACACAAAGCGTATGAGGGAGGGGGAGGTGTGGTTGTGTGCTGCTTTGTGGCTCTGCCAAACACTCCCATAGAGACTGCCATCTAAGGCTCCTGTTCCACATTCAGTCTGGCCTCCACACTGAGCATGCTCTATTCTCAGAAGCAGAAAAGTGCAGAAAAGGACCCAAGATCACACTTCAAAACAGGCACCCAGCAAACCACAGCACATTATGTCTAATTATCATTATGTGTCACTTCCACTCATACACTTTACCACTGTAATGCTACTACGACACCCTCCTAAATGCTGCTTCTCAGACATTGAACTTTGAGAAAATGTTCTTGAAGCTTCTTCATGACACCGATAAAAATGTTTTGTAACCTGTCACCACACACCATGCATTTCAGATTAATTCAGAGTCACCATGTACTACTAGAATATTCTTTTTTCAAGATATTGTCATGACATTCCAATGACCTCATGACCTTTTTAAAAAATATTTGTGGAAAACAAAGAGGGATCTTTTTCATGAGCAGTGATAAAACAATAATGTTGCACAAAGTGACAATACAACTGGACACATTTTTTGTGACTATGGAACGTTTCAAAAACATTCAAAACATCATGGAAGCCTTTAGGGACCCAAAGCAGTCATACCTGTGGCTGTTAGTGAAAATGGCACTGAGAATACGAAGGTGCGGGCATTTAGTACAATGTAATCAGCATGAGAAAATGAACACAGGACTCCTCCATTACAATGCATAAGAATCTGAAGTGTACACTATACTACCAGTATACTATACATCTCAGTATAAGCCCTGATCAAAACAGAAGCCAGTGCAAGCTCTTTTTTTATGCCGCCATGCTGTCTCTCAGTACGTCAGCAAACTGGGAATGAACACAACAGGGGTCAAAGGGCAACACACAGCACAGGCGTATGGAAGCAGACAGACAAGGGAAAAAAAAAAAAAAAAAAAAAAAAAAACACAAGTAGTTGCAAAATGAGCTGAAGGGAAAATCAATTTTTTCAACAATAACTAAAAATTCTTTATTTTGCCTTTTAGGACATCCTGCTTCCCCCGCTCTCGTTCCCTCAGCTCACCTCCCTGCCTCGGGCACACCGCCCCCCTCCCGGCACCTCCATCCTTTATCAAGATTGATAAGGTTGTACTCCGTTGTCCGTACGCACAGAAATTTATTTTTACCTCCAGTGTCCAAATAACAGTTCCAACCCCAAGGTTAAAAGCAAAAACACATACACATAATTCAATCAATAAAGACCCTCTGTATACGCCTATACATACAAAATCAATGCAACACCTGAAGCATACTTCTGAAAATTCTCACTCTCACTCACTCACTCACTCACTCACTCACTTACTCTCTCATATTATCTGTTTTTTTTTTTTTATTATCACCTTATTATTACCTCATTTCTGCATACTTTGAGGATGCTTAGACAACAACTTTGCCTGAGTGTAACCATTCAATTTCACCATACATTAAGAGAGAATTTGAAATGCAAAGAAGAATTTTTGGAAATGACCACTGCTGCATTGTTTGGCCGTGGGGGTGGAGGGGTTTCCTCATTCCTCCTTCAGTATCTGCTCAACGCTAAGACCGTCACTGTGCGAACAGACGGTACCTGAGATTATTGATCTGTGAGAAAAAAAATAACTCACAAGGTAACATCACCCAAAATGTGGCCGCTGCACAGCAGATACAAAATATCCCAGAATCCGAAAGCCTCTTTTCTAGATCCTCGATCGCTAGATCCATCACTGGATGAAAAACGTTACAGTAGAGAAATATGAGCCTCTCAGCAAAGATACTTAAGGAAAAAAGGAGCAATTTTAATAAAGTCTGTAACACAGTCACAGCCATCAGCTCTTAGGAGAAACGGGACCATTGGCATTAAAAACTAAATGACTGAGCGGGAAAGTTCAACACTAACTCAATGACAATACCCCAACTACACCCCAAATATGAATTTCATGCCTTTAGGACACGCATGTTTGAGTTTAGTGTGACACGGAGACTCACAGCATTGATGATAAACTATGTTTGCCCAAAAAACAAAAGTTGCTTCAACACCAACCCAGACTGTTTTACATGGATTTAGAAAGCATGTATTGTTGAGGGTTCTTCAGTTATTTGGGTAACTGAAGGCTAGTCCAAGCGGGTGGACTACAATGAAAATGAATATTATATAAAAACGTATGGATGCATATCTTGTTACTCTACTATACATGGTTTTTATGGGAATTTGTGTTTAAACTGCAGTTCAATGCCAGTTGCTGAAATCTGTACAGACTGGACAGTGATTCGTGGCTAATTCCCTCTGAATATCCGAGTCTGCTGCTGTACCCTTGACCTCTGACCTTCAGCGAGTCAGTGAATCCTCTACTGTGTATTCAGGTGTAGTAAGCCGCATATACTATTAAAAATGCAAAGAAGGCCCCCCAGGATACAGACTGTCTGCTGGGTAAATAATGCAGGCCTATATTAAGGCAGGTCCATCACACTCCCCCCACCCGCCGCCCCCTGCCCCCCCGCCCCACCCCGGTTCCCTGGAGCCCGCTGACGGGCAGACTGACCTTAGCCGCCATACGGGAGTAGAGTGCATTCTGGTCCTCGGCCGTGCTCATCTTCTCCCTCCTCACCATCTCCTGGAGGTCCATGCCATCATCATCCTGGAAGTAGCGCACACGCTCCCCGTCACGGTGCGTCTCGATCTAACAGGGGAAGATATGGGGGGGATAAGGAAGGGGGTGTCAGTCTGAATCTCATCTCCGCTGTCACAAAATGGCTGTGGGGCACCGCGCCACATCAGGCTTGTCATCAGACACACGCACGCTCATGCAGTAACGCAGATAATTCAGGTGTGCTCAAGCAGCCCAGTGGTTCGTCTATGTTAATGCTGCCATTTCTTGGCGTCAACCATTTCGTGTGTTCATTGCTTAAGGGACACCCTGGAATCAGTGAGTGAACCAGCTGAACTCGCCGAGTCACTGCAGTGAAATTATTCACATGTAGAGCTGGTCAGAAGGGCTGAGCAAGGGATTTATATTGTTATTTGTGGTTGTTGTTTTTTTTAGTACAGTGTCAATTATTAGGGATCCCTGGTTTGTTTGTTGAAAGATCATTTTTAAAAAAATTAAAATACATACAATTATGCGAAAATGCCTTCAAATGACAGACTACGTTGCTCCAGTTGCCATCATAATTTGAGTAAATGATGTACATGCTACAAAGCAACATTATCTGAAAAATTGATATTTGTAAAGGAGGTCAAAGTTATCTTGGATCATTGCTTTTTTATGACAGTTTTTTATCACATTCGGTCAGATTTTAAATAAGCCTGAGACCTCATGGTGTCCTCCTTTTCAAAAAGATAAATCATAAAAGTACAACACCGATATAACTTGTTAGCAAGATGAAAAGACATCCAATGTCTATAGACCATAACATACATATATACTGAACACGTTTGTTTCGATGCCAGATTTGAAAGTCTAAATACTTCCTGAAGACATGCCCGTAATACAGCAGGGAATGGCAACAAAGTGCAGATAATCTTTGTAAATGTTTAGTGCTGGAGGGTTTTCCGGCCTGCTGCTAGATCACTTTTCCACAAGCGCTTACATAAAGGCTGATCAAGGAGGGTGTGGATCTAAAGCAGGAAATTAAATATGAGCAGAAAGATCACAGAGCGGGGTGCGCCGGCAATTCCAAAAATTAATTCAGGACAATCCCATTCGGTCTTTGCAATTACGGTCCAAGAAACCTGCTTCCAAAGTGTTCTGAAAAAGCCCCTACATGATAAATAAACAAACGATGTAATAGAAATGGCAGATAGGGCAAATAAACTGAGGTCAAGTACATGCATTTGTTTGGAACCATATATGCATTTATGGAAACAGTATAGACTTAATCTCAAAATGATAGAAAGGTAGAATAAAAAGTCACTATCCTTCTAAACAGTTCAATGGCAATACCTTACGCTAGCAAATAGAGCGCCACTCTTTCCTTCTATAATAGAAATCAGGCACAACATTAAAGCGTTAAAAACATACAGCAAACAGTATAAACTTCTTTACGGAACACAGCTTTGAGGAAAAATCAACTCCAACGCAGCCATTGATTTGAGTTAGAATAAAGTTCTTGGATGCGAAACAGTAAATTATGTACGATTTTTACAGCTGTTTTATAAATTTGGCGTTCTTGGAATTGATCCAAGTTTGTGATGACCAGAATGATAGACACATTCCATACATAATGTCTAATGTTGCCCTGTTCTCTGTGGTTGGCAAAGGTTAGCCAAGAAGAAGGATCTGTAGAGTCACAGGGGAAGAGCAGAGATAAATGAACTTTGACCTTCCCACATCCTGTGAGGGGTATGAGACAGGAGGAGGAGAGGCACAGGCCACCTCATAAACAAAATACAAACAAAAGCGCAGGGGGCCCTGATTCAGTTAGACTGTAATACAATTACAGCTGAATTAATCCCGGCACAGCGTTGGTTTCACGTGTCAAACACTCCAACAACTGGCTTGTTCAGACAAGCTCCTCTGTCTGTCTAGTTTGCAGTCCATCAGCATTCACGCACACAGAGACATAAAACACACACGCATGCTCTTGTACATTAAAATGCACACATACACATGCATGTGTACAAAAGCACACAGTGACACACTCTCTCTCACTCACTCTCTCACACACTCACACACACAGACATTTACATGCAAACAGTCACTCACACACTCTCCTTTACACAAACTCTTCGCCCTCATGCATGCCCAAAATTTAGAAGCTGATGTCTTCTAAAAGCACAGCCTTTTATTCAAAGTGATTGGAGCCTGTTACTCACTGCAAATGAAATTAATTAATGGAACAAAGAGGACTGCGTCTGCAGCGCAGGGAGGCACTCCTGGGTCAGGGTGCTCCAGGATCAGACAGCGCCCCCGTCACACTGGGGCAGGATAAACAGGCTTACAATTACCAGATTACACAACATTCCACCCAACCGTGTGCCCTGAGTTAGCACAACTATAACACAACTACTAATCACTGAGCAATCACTGCAACTTTTGAATAAACACTAAACCAAAAAAAAAAATCTGTTTTATTTTGATGTTGTTTTTTACCTTGCCATTTAGCAGGCATCCTAAATTCGCGCGCAAAGTCATCAAGCTCACCCTCCAGATCTCTGTTTTCACAGTGACGTCAACGTTTTATATAATTTCTCTCACCAACGAATCAGACGCCACAGGAAACAGGAGAGTGATAGATGGTTAAATTGATGGCGTTTTGGGTGCCATAAAGACACTGATTAAGGAGAAACTACTTACTGAGCCACAGAAACTGAAAATAAAAGCGCTTCACTTTTTAATTGAAAAGGAAATCCATACTCTTTGCTTCAGATCTTTAACTAGGATGTTTTAAAATCAAAGAGCAAGGAACGAATAAAGCTACTAGCTGAATTACTCTTGTTAGTGCCATGCATGCATGCTTACATTTGGGCTGTGACTGGAGTTCACCCCTATCCAGTGAGGACAGATCAGCTGTGAGGGTGAATTCGCCTCCTTGCTTTAAGTGAGAAGAACCACCCCGGTGATTTCATTTGTGAGGTCAGTGTGCCCTCTCCGCCGCAGTGGAGAGGAGCCAGGCAGATGAAGGTCTGGGCTCTGCCTTTCACAGCTCCCCAGCTCCGGCAGCAAGCAAGCAGTGTGCCAGGACAGGCTACCAATGAAAAGAACTTCTGAACCAGAACTGAGCCGCGCAATAATGAATACAAAGCTTGTGGATTACAACGAAACATCTTGTTTTGGATGCTTCACCCCTGGCCCCCCTCCTCCACCCCCCACCAAAAATTATATTACAGCCCAGACACTTCACCGTGAAGCCTCTTGACAAAAGTTAGGGATAAAAGGATATTACTACTGCCTTCTGCAGGCTATTTATGAAGTAATGCACTGGTAGCGAATGCACTTACATTTAGGGTCATATATTACTTTCGCAAAATACACAGTCATGACATAAACACACTAGGGCCCCTTCTTAATTTTAACCTTTGACCTGGCAGGGGTATATATATCATACATACATAGCATGTCCTCACTGCTTAGCCTCATTTCCCACTAGCCAGCAGTTACCAGCAGGTCATGGGCAGGTCATGTGATGTGAGGCAGGTCATGTGATGTGGTGCAGGATCTCTAAGCTGGTGGCCTGGGCCCGTACAGTGCTTTCCCAGTCCAGCTGGACCCGGACAGAGGGTGGGGGGAGGGGGTGGGGGAGCTAAACATAGAAATGCTGGGAAAAAAACCAGGCCATCTCACCCTACCACATTTCTCCTCTAACATGCCAGGTGCTCCATATTAAAACATCTGCTGGCCCACACACCATGGACATGGCAGCTCCCCCAGTGCACCGTGGGTAAATTCTTACATTGACACTGCAGCAGAGGATCAGGTCCAAGCACATATCAGTGAGGAGCAATCCTCAGCATGAGTGAAAATCTGGGAGGCGGATTATGCAGTCCCCCGGATTGGTCTATCTAGACTTGTTGTGGCCCACATTAAGTTATCTGTAGCCAAATTTGCAGCATCAGAAATAAATAGAACAATATAAAATTTTACATAAAATCATGTAATTTTAAGATTGCCACTTTCAAACAATAAGCAATATAGTTGAAGTTAACCCAGTCAAACAGACCTAAACACTCATATTCATTTCATATTTCACATGAAATGTTAAGGTCTTAATTCTAGGTATAGAATTTTGGATGGAAGGTATACATCCTGGATGAATTGCTTCAAAAAAAAAAAAAAAACTTTGTGCTGCTCTGTCGTTCAGTTGACTACAACACTGGAAGTGAGGAAATAGCTTTTTCATTTCAGTTCACCACTGTAAGCTACACTGTTCTTTTATTAAACAAGACAAGTTGTCAAAAGAAGAAATGAAGATTTAGCCCCAGAGCACAGGTAGTGCTCAGGCCCTCGCGTCTCACAAAGCAAAGCTTAAGATCTGTACGAAAGAAAAAGACGCTAGACTTCCATTCCCCTCTTTGTTTTGTCAAGCTCTTCATAAAAAAAATGTTCTTATGTTCTAGAGTTCAGGTTTACTGGTTGCCTACAATACATGTACAAATTATGACGATAATATATTTTGGACACACATTTTCTGACTGTCTATTAGAGGGAAGACCAGGTGGTGGAACCTGGCTGCTAGCACTGTTGTACTGTTAGGCAAAGGCCATGGGGCCATACTTACTGCAGAACCCTTGTGTTTAATGTATCTTAAATGTATATTTAGAACGTTAACAACAGCTATATTTCATAAGCCTCCACGTTTCAAATCCTTCCCAGAACAGGACCCTCTCTCAGTGAGTTTGACGTGCGTCAAACGCCAGCTGCACTTACAGAAGGTCAGACTTGACCCCCATAACCCTATAATGAATCACTATGTTCAAACTGTGTTTGCAAGGTTATTCAATTTTTTTTTCCCCAGTTTGTTGTAATGCAGAAACCTGGGACTGAGGGGGTTGAGAGGAGCATCTGAAAGACATATTCGTAGCATGGGTCTTACCGCCTTCTTCTTCCTACGCCCTCCTTTGGGCTCCAAGGGTTCTGATGGGGCATTGACAGGCCATGCCCGTCCCGCTTGGTCAGTCCTGAACAGAACAACGTCCTGATTATCCTCTGCACGCCCAGGAACCTGTTTGACACAGTAAAGCAGGTCAATGGACTGGAAGGGACTCCAGCAGAGCACAATCAAACGATACTCAGATTAAATTGCACTTCAAAATTACATCACAATCACAAAAAAAAAAAAAAAATCTTACTCAAGGCACCATTTATATACGATATGATCTCACAATGTGTCTCCAAAATAAATTAAATTCAACACTAAATCCTGTGAAATTGTGTTATTTAATGCCATGTATCCCTACAAAGTTGAACAAAACTTCCCCTATACAATGCAATCCTACATGAGGCCAGACTCCCATTGCACCGTGCTACTAAAGACACAGAGGACAGACCCATAAGGCAGGGGAAATGTTCACTGCTAATGATGATGAAGACCATTCCTCTGAGAACACTCACGGACATGACCGGATCTCAGTCATGCCCCTACATACGGCTACTTAGAATGGGTGGCAGCACCGGTCATTCCTTAAATTTTTAAGGGTGAAATTAAATTAAGATTCTGCGTAATGGATCCACGGCTAGAAAGCAGTAAGAATCCTGCTTTAAAAGGTAAGCCATTTGGGACATAATTTATGGCACCATCTGCAAAAGAAGATTTATCAAGAAAAGTACCTGAACACTACAGTTCTAGGAAATTGAGACCTCTAGGTGCATTATATTATGCCTTCTAAGGTGAAGAATAACGCTCAGCATTCCTGCTAAACTTCTCAGAACTGGGATTTAAGTCACATCGGTCCAAAAAAAACAGAGGGGAAAAGATAGACCTCCGTAATCCCACCAATGATTCACAGACAGCGCAACGTCACCAAAGATTGCCGACAGAAGTCTACGGGCCTCAGACATCGTTAAAAACAAGCCTCAAGAGTGCTTTCCATTCTTCAGTATTTCCTTTTATGCAAGACGCCCATCTGAAAACAGATCGGGCCATTCAGATGCATATGAGAGGGAGAAAAACTCCACTTAATTATTGAGTGGGTACTGCGTGCAGAGGATCATGGGTCTTTTGTGCCTTTGACTCATGCCTCTTGAGGTGGATGACATTTCAAAAGTACAATGCCGCGAGGTGCATAAATGTGACACCTGGTACGGAGACCAATTCATAAGAGGAAGGAGTGAGCGTTTGAGGAGTCATGACGATATTGCCATAAAAGAATAGAAGGCATAAAAGCTGGGATGTGCAGTGATGTACCCCTTGATCCAGAGTCAAATACGGAACTACCGACATGTTGATCTGAGTATGGTTCCCATTAGTTAAAGCCAGGTAAGACAAGCTATTATCAGGGAATAACCCAATAGGGTATTAACTATCTCTTTTACAAAGCTTTTCATAACTCCTTACACCAAAAGCTAAAAATCTTCAGTTTCACTTGGATTGCAATCTAGTTAACCAAGACTCGTAACAGCAGTTTGTGACTGAGCAATTCAAACAGGCAGCAGTTTAAGCCTGTCACGGTCAAACTGAATTCAAACAGTTGATTAGTAAGTTCAATACATTTTCTAATAAACAGGCCACACCTATAGTTCGGATTCACTTCAGCAAGTAGTTGCTTTTTAGCTGTGGATCATTTGCTGAATGCAACAGAGGTATATCTGTGTCACCCAGAATTTGCATAAGTACTATGGGATAACAGCGCTTATGTGTCAACAAAGTAGACACTTTAATTACAACCTTAGACTGAGCCAGTTGTCTAGTAAACAGAAATGTTCATCTGTTAGCATAAACCTGCACATTCAAATCATGCTCTGGCACTCATCTGGCTAACAAAGAACATCTCTTGGTGAGCATTATGTGGAAAGCTGGAGTAAATAAACTTTCATTGCAAAAACATTTAGAGCCTGGTATTTACACAAAAAATTTCTTTTTCCACGCAGAATTCTTAGACCCTGGCTAAGGAAACCTGGGAATGGCTGGCTACTGCTGGAAAATTATACGAGAAACAGAAGTTATTTCCAGCACTTCCTCGATGAATTTATAAAGGAACTGACCCCTCCAAGTCATTCCACCGACACAAGCTTGAATGCTCACCAGAGAAAACTGAGTTCGGCCATTGGTGACAGAAGAGTGTCTTTTAGCAAAAGCTTCAACTTATCTGAAGCAATTCTACTCAGATGGTGCTGTATTTCACAAGTAACTTCAGTTACCAAGAGTGCACACACCACTCTTTTCAACATAAATATTTAGAAACTTCAGTGTTTACAAAGTTTAATAAGTAATGGGCGTTTTGTGCTTTCTAAATGGCCGTTTCCTAACAGTTTACAGTTTATTGGTGGAGAACTTGGCTGTGTACTTATACACCATTATTTAGTTTCCATTTTAGTATGCATCACACATTTTGATAGATGAGATAAAAAGACATGCTTTCAGAAAGCAAGACAATGTACAAAAAATACTGTAACAGTCTACACCAGATTCTAGCGTGATGTAGAGAATCGGTCTGGGAGCACATACAGGCAGGTATGTTGTGTACATGCAAAAAGCAATAGTCAATGATACATAGAAAATGCATAGTACACAGCAATAAATAGACGTATGACAAAAGCTGAAATTAGTTTAGTGTTCCAAGTGTCAACAGCCATTGTACAATACAGTCACATAAAAGTACTATATACAAATAAAATTAAAATTACTTCAACTATCAAGGCTGGGATTCAATGTATATTTTTATTATTTATTTACAACTGAAGGTGAGTGTTATGCTTTCACTGTTAAGGAACAGTGAGTCCATTGTCACGATTGCTAAACTTGCCATACTGTGTCGATGAAGATAAAAATGAACACCTGCGTTCAGCTGCGAGCCAAATTTAAGGAGAAATGTTGACTGAATCCCAGCCAAAGTCTTAATTTAAAACTCTGGTGTGAGGGAGGTCCCTTCATAGATGAATTTGTAAAACGTCAGAGGGTTTATTAAGAAGCAGAACGTTTTTCAGGATGACTAAGGAGAGACGGCTCTCTGTGTGCTCATTCAAGCCATTAGGTCTGACAGGAATGTTAACACAAAGACAAACAGCGCAGAAATGAATGAGGCCTCGACTTCCTGTGGACAAACAGCCAGTTTAAAGCTGACCGGGACGTTATGCGGGCCTTCACCAATACTGCGATGCATCCTGCCATCGCCGCATTCAGCTGCATTACACGGCTCGATGGGCTAACAAAACAGAACGAATAGAAAAACCTCAAACAAAAATAAACTCCAATCGCAAAATAATTGGGGTCATTGTAAGTGATCTCGAAAATGCTTGGGAAACATCAGGCCATTACAGCTGATGAAAGCCAACCCGAGCTCCGAGGGTCGCTTCAGGAGAAAAGAAGGGACAGTCTCCCGGAAAACCAGGACTAAAAGAGTCTATTCTTCCAAGTGCTATCAAGGCACATTCTTTTCATTAACCTGAAAAGAAACATGTGCATCTCACAGTTTTTTTTTTTTTTTTTTTTACTGTATTACATTTGTTTACTTTTTTTTACTTGTACAGTGTGTACTAGAAAGTGGTGCACAGCTTTGCTACTGCACGCATAGGAATTCTGCCGCGTCAGTTAACTGATAATCCTGGTGCCACGATATCTGTACTGTTGGATCTATCACTGTGTTCTTTCACGTGCTCTAAAAACAAATGCCAATTATATTGGTTTATTATGATATAAAATAACTTCGTTGTCAGCACAATTGAGCACAAGGAGTATAATATGCAATCTCTGTCCTCACTGACTGACTGAGTCCCAGAGCTGTGAACAGGTACTGACCCTCTGGTCCACTGTAGTGCATCTCCACAGAGAGTAGTACGTATGTTACAGACCTTCATCAACAAGGATTGAGGATCTTTAGTTCCTGTATTATAATATTGCCAAAGCAGCCTGTGAAGGATATCTCAAAAGTGTCTACGACAGAAAACCTCACAGGGATACTACATTAATATCCTCAGAGGGGCTCAGTGGCGCCCCCGGTGGAGCCCATGCAACATAAGGCCAAGGCCCAACCACAGCGGCCCAGGTTTGAATCCGGCCTGGGCCCTTTGCTGCATGTCCTCCCCTCTCTCTCTCTCTCCTCATTTCCTGTTTGCCTCTCTACTATAACTGTCCAATAAAGTGGAACAAATCCCAAAAAATAACATAAAAAAAAGGGCCCAGCATGCATACTTTGAAATCAAATGCGTGTTACTCCAAAGAGACCAAAACTAAAACATCTGAACATCCCCTTCTAAAACACATTTTCAAAGGGTCAAAGTTAAGTGATCATTCATCATCCTATTTAGGTAAATTCATGTGTGCCTACTGAATGACATCTCAAAAGTAACTACCGCGTAACATCTTCAAAGGAACGGGTATACAACATCACCAGAGGCAAAATTACCCTAAAATTACCAGGTGAAGGAAAATGAAAGTAAAACATGACAGTGAATTTACTGCCTTTCCTCTATGCAGAAACCTCTTCAGAGCCTCTGTGCGACGGGTTGACGGGAATTGAGATGTAAAACGATGGGGCCGTGAGCTTGAGCGTGTTCATGGCTTTTCTGCTACGCCAAGCTGAACTCTGCTCGGTTTCCCTGTGGCAGCCAGGGACGGGGTCTCAGGATTATGCCCACATCAGATCAGATCATTAAACTTCAAAGCACTTTTTACCGTGAAGATGAGCTCTGATGAACAACAAAGTAAAGCAGCTGCTTGTTTTTTTTGTGTGTGTGTCACTAACAGTGGTGAAAGGCTTCAAATAGCAAAAAAGCAAAGGCTTTGCATTCATGAAGAGACCGAGCGACCGCCCCATGTCCATTTGAAGTCATGACAGTGCACAAATGTATGTATATGAATGTCTGCGTGTTTGCATATATTACACCCACCTTGCTCTTGGCCACCTGGGCTGGGCCCCTCTGAGCCCTGCTCTCCTTGGCTTTCCGCGCCGCCTCCAACTGTGCCTTCAGCTTATCCACCAGTGCCTGTCTCACACACACACACACACACACACACACACACACACACACACACACACACACACACACACACACACACACACACACACACACACACACACACACACACACACACACATACACATACACACACAACAAAGAACACAGAACACAGTTTGTCACTCCCCTGCAAGAGCACACCCAGAGTCACACACTTGTGCTTTCAGCAAAGACATTAAGGTTTGAGCCGCTATCATCCGGGAGCACCAACTTTAATGGAAACCGAGCCGTTAAAGATGGAATTAGCCCAGGCCAAGTTCACCGATATCTGCTCGGAAAATACAACATCTGTGGTGCAGCTGGTCTTTGCTGGTCACCCCCTCCAAAAACAGAACATTAATGAGATCTTTAGGGAAGGAACATCGTGACTCCAGGAATAATGATTCTATAATGACTGCAGCAGTTACCGGGCCATGGGGCAGGACAGACTGAGCTCGTCGTTGGTCGGAGCAGGAAGCGAGTCGAATGGACGGGGTGAGGCGAAACTGGAGGGAACAGGACGGGACGGACAGGACGTTCCCATTAATCAAATCACACCCACCCCCCTCCCACCCGCCGCACCCCACATGCGGACACTGCACCGTCCAACGTATCAATCAAGAGCTTTCCCATGTCCCTTTTAGAAGTCATTGGACATCGTTCGTTTTACTTTGGCAGGAAGTCCGAAAAAAGAAAAAGACTGAGTTGTATGCAAAGTCAAACGCACAAACTTCAGATGAAAAAGAAAGCTGTTTCAATGCCCAAGAGAAAATGTGGCACATGACATTCAAAACGGCCAAATATGATGTTAAGAATATGGAAGATAAAGTTTTATACAGGATTTGAAAAACTAGACTTTATCCTGACAAACTTAGATCTGAAGTTGTAAAAGGCTTGAGATAAAAGTTTATCAGGGATTTAGGCATTGTGCTGGAGCACTGCAAAAAAGCTAAAAGGATTCTGAGATACTGAGCAAAACGTACTGAACATAAATAAACGGAAATCATATTGATGGTATACAAAGCTTTTGTAACAACACACTTACCATGTTTTATTTTGAAAGTACAAAATTATAAAGTATCAAGGCTCCTGAAAAAGTACAAGCAGCAACTAAACTGGTACGAAATGTAGATAAGACTTTAACTGACACTTCTGCTTAGAAGACCTTAATGACCTCAGTGAAAAAGGACCTGCGTCTTAAACCCTGCTCCAAAAAGCAGAAACCTCTCCAGGACGGTCACTATGCTATTTGATTTCTGTGTGGTGCTCAATCAGGCCAAGAGGGCCAAAGCGCTAGCAGGTTTATATCCTGAACCAACTCTACACACTGGATATCACTAATTATTTCACACCCTTAACCAGGATACTCACATGTTCTAAGCATAAAAAACTTGGGTGTCTTCAAATGATTTAGACATACTCTGGATGTCAATAAGCTTACTTCAACGACACTGTATGTTTACACATGATTTAATGATGACTATATCTATAATTATTTTTGCACTGATATCAACACATGTATTTGGACGTATCCGCAATATGAATGAAAGAGTGGAAAGCAATATACAGGCAAGCAGAAAAGAGTAAGAAGCAGCTACCCTTGGATGCTTGCGCTCTTCCTGTTTCTTCCGGGCTCAACCGGACATTACCCAGACCTTGTACTAGGGAGCTAGCAGGATAAAGTCTGTTTGGTGTCCAGTGTGACTGACATTCGGACATTTGCGTTCACACATACAGCTCCTCCGGGTAATGTCTGGAAAAGTTCAGGGTTGCAGTGCATGTGCGAGAGAGGCTTATATCTGCAACTTTACACATGAGGTCATGCCAAATTGATGTCTGGAACTATCCAACAGATCTCTGCCTATGAGCTACTTTCCTGTGAGGGTACCATATGTTGGAATGACTTGAGGCTAACTGTGCTAGCACAGACTGCTAAGCCGAGGGGGTGTCACACAAAGTGGGTTCACTGGCTATCTGGCTAAGTGCACTAAAGATCATGAAGAAAGATAGGCTTTGCTGCTAATGAGGCCAGCACTAAATCAGTTTAATGTGTTCAAAATGCATAACAGCAGTTCTGTCCGTAAACTAAAACTGAAGTTAAGGATTTGTAGTACACCATGTTGACCTGCTACCTTCATGAGCCAGCCTACCTTCCAGATGTCATTTTAAAATACTCACTACAGCTGCAGCTGAAGCTATAGCCCTGCCGTGTCAGGTTTTACACTAATGCCGGTGTTATATTTTGCGCATCCGCAAGTACACGAGGGTCCGTGTGACATAAATTTCTCACCAGAGGGTGTATGCAAGGCTCTGTGTGGATGTACGTGTACCCTCCCATTTTTTTGGGCCACCAGGCTACCAACTGCGCATGCGCTAAAAAACCCAAGAACGGGAACCCGTCCTCTAAGCAGAACAGAAAGTAGCATAATAAGAACAATCACGCGTCCATGGCTCCTCAGCCATTGTGGAGGAGGGCAGACAGAAGCCTCGGGTGGTTAAAGACCTCACCGTGTTTCCCATCAGTTCGGCCTTCACCAGCTTGGCCCCCAGCTTGTTCAGCTCCTCATCACTGAGGATCTGGACCTCTTCTTCCTCCTCATCTTCCTCCTCACTGTCGGCAGGCTCCTGGGTTTTGCCAGTGGATCCTCTGTGAATCAGAAAATCAGTGAGAAGCACCTCTAAGGGGTACATTTTTAAAACTGTTCAACTCCACACATGAAAAATGCTTCTTTAATCCACATTATTAATGGTTTGGTGAAATAAAAAAAAACACTTTCTGAATTTTAAACAAAGTGACAATCGTGTGACTGTGTCCTTTTCTGAGACCAATTTAGAAAGTAGGGCCGAAGAGGAATGGCACAGCAGTGCTGGCTGTTTTTGATGGAGGGGCCAAAACACAGGGCAGCCTTATGGTTAATGCACTTTGGCCTGACTTCACCCCACTGAAATGTTCTCAGTAAGGGCAACCACTCCACAGATTTACAGGGGGCAGCTTAATTTAGATGGGCAGAAAACTCCACAGGTACCAGCTGTGCTATCAATCAGTCAGCCCTTCACAGGCTATTAAGCCATCATTTGCTACAGCAGCAAGGACTTCTGAAACCTCTCTTTCAAAGACTACTTGAGGGGTGCATGAGAATTCAAATCAAGCTTAATTTCCTGAGGGACATTAACTTCTTTTATTTTTTTTTTTTCAAGTCCAATTAAAGATTAATTTCATGCTGATGGTTTTTCCAACACTTAGAAGAACTGGCACAGGTTGTGTCTAATGACTGCGCAATAAGGAAAGATGATGAGAAAGCTGTGGTACTCAAAAGATGGTGAATGAACAAGATGGTAGATGGTCTGACAGCCAAAGGAAATGGCCCCACAAGGTTGAGGTGATTTAAATTTGTTTCTGGTTCAATCAAATGCAGTCAAGGACAATTTCTAACACAAAACTATATAAGGGAAAGCCAGTAGTTAAGTAGAAGAGGAATTCACACTGGACTGTAAATAATGTTTTTTTAAACTGCATGATCATGAAGCTCCAAGACTTAAAGAACATGCTTCCTCACACTGTGATGGAGCAGAGGCAAATAAGCTTAAACAAATGCAAAACTACATTCTCAGGTATTCACCTGACTCACCAGGTAAGATGACTTCACACTGTCAAACCTGGATGTTTAATATTTTACATGTGATCAACTCAAGACGCGACTCTTTGCGCCTGATTGCTGACCTGGGTGATGTCGCCATCGTGCTGTTGTTCTGACTCTCCTCCAGGGCGGCGCTAGTCTCCCTCTTTGGCGGCTGCTGACTGCGGTCTTTCAGGTCAGCGTGAGGACTCCTCTCTGGTTTGGCAGACCGAACGGAGTCCCTGTCGGACTCTGGCTCCGCCTCTCTGGAGCTGGGCTTCTTCCAGGCCTGAACTCTGCCTCGTTCCGCCCCAGCATCATCATCATCGCTGGGTCTGAGGAACCCTGAGGAGCTGCGAGAGGGGGCTGGGGCGGCCTCCCGTCTGGAAGAAGCCCAGCCGGACCCCTCTTCATCATCCCTGTCCGAGGGCTTCATAAACCTGGATTTCAGGGACCCGTGAGACGAGGGCGGCTCGTCGCTTCTCGGCCCCCTCTGCGGGCTCTCTCCGCGGGGCCGGAGTCGCTCCCCCTCGTCCGCACGGCTGTCCCTGTACCTGCCCCTCTCTCTGTCGTCACGAGAGTCCCGCCCCCTGTCCGCGTTCCAGTCTCTGCGGGGGCCCCTCCCTTCGCTCCTCCCCTCGCCCCGTCCCCGATCTCTGTCTCGATATCGGTCAGACTCCTCACGACCAGGAGGGGACGTCTCTCTGTCCCTCCCAAACCTCCTATCGGACCCCTGACCGCCCCCTCTCCTCCACCTCTCAGCACCTTGATCTCTCTCGGCCCTCCTCTGTCTGTTCACCACATTTTCTGCCTCCTCCAGCCTCTTCTGGAACTGCTCCATAGACTGCAGAGAAAAAGACTCAAAGGTCAACCAATCACTTAGAGAGAAACCCTGACCGTGTGGGTGACAGCCCTAGGGTCTATTAGTTGACCACAGCTCAATAATGCAAATTGAATAAGAAAGCAATCCATTTTAATTTTTTTTTTTTTGTTTAACTTCAGCTAAAATTTTACTGCATTAGGTTCCTTTAGGGTGTTTAAAACATACCAAAAAAGTGGTCCCTAATCTAATTTGCACAAACAAAAGTTGAACTTAAGGGGAGGAGGGGGGTGCTGGCACGGGAGTGTGTTTTGCCTTCAGTAAGAAGCAGAGTTCTGCCAGCAGCTAAGCTGACACCGCTCTGAAGTTCTGACAGTCCAGAGAAAGTGCTCGTAGCGAAAGTGCTGAGACAGCAGGACAAGAAGCTAAGAGAGAAAGGGAATTAGCGGGATGGCTGGTTTGTACACAGTGTATCTGAAAGCGCGTTAATGTTTGTGTGTATGTGTGCGCGTGCGTGTGTGTGTGTGTGTGTTGATGCGGCAGTCTCACCCCGTATCTCTCCGCCACCACGGCCTCCAGACTGCGCTGTTCTCTCTCAGCCTGCTCCTTCATTCGCTGATAAGACTTCCTGAGCCAGCTTAGACCCCCGTCGTCAACCACCGCCGCTGCCGAAAAACATGAAGAAAAAGAAAAAAAAAAAAAAAAGAAAAATTAGCATATTAAGCCCTCCGGCTGTGACTGCCAGGGGCATACGCCGGTGGAACATTTGTACACTTGTCATAATTATTTATTAATTTCACTGGCAGACACCCTTATCCAGGTCAAGGCATTACAACATACTACATTTTACATATCAGTTTGCATAGCGGGTTATTAAGTGAAGCTGTTAGCTAGCAGGAAGTGCCTTTCTCTCATGGTGCAAAGCCTGAGCTGAGATTCAAACCTGCAAACCTTCACGTTAACATCAGAGTGAGGCCCCTCACTGTGTCAGCGAGCATTGGATTGTCAGCACATTCATTAGGCAACTTGCCAGATAAACACCTCCAGGCACACTTAAAGTACTCATAACACTACCTGCAGTTCCTCAGTAACCTACAGTGTGAAGAAACCAATCTGCACTATGAGCAGGTACTTCCTCAAACTCGCTGACAGGAGAAGATGCAGGACCTCTCCGACCACTAACAGCCCTAAATCTGGTTTCACAGGCAGTCTATGAATCCGGGCCCCTGACAAACACTGTAATGAGTTATCACTGTTAATTGACCATGGGGATTATGAAGAGTGGTCGCTGTGATATTTGTTTCAGTGTACATAGAGCTATAATAAACATACAGAGAGAGAAAGGGAGAGAGATGAATGCACAGGCTTGCATATGCAGGCAGGACAGACAAAAATGGACAGAAAAATCAAACAGACACAGGCGGACAGACAGACGGATGGACAGACAGCAGAAACCCTGGCAGTCAGACAGCGGTCGCTCTCCTAGGAGGGACTGATTCAGTGCTCGGGGGCTGGCTTGCTATGCGGAGCAGAGAGGGAAAAATTCCCTCCAAACAGAGTCCTGGATCCACATGCGTCCCCACCCCCCCGGCACAGAGCAGCCTGTGGAGACGGGCCGGGCTGCTGGAGAGGGGGGTCACGGGTTTGATTCTGACTGCCCCGTGGGAAAACGTACCCTTGAAGTTTGGTAATTTACCCAGAATGCTTCAGTGAGCACCGATGCCAGAGGGTCCTGAATGTGCGAAATGGCTGTGCATGAAAGCATCAACCAAATGAAATGAATTATAATGACAGTGACAAAAGCGGCTCCTCGAAAAACACTGCCACAGCAAACAACAATGCCCACCGCTCCCCAGAGCCGCTGCTCACAACACCAAGAATTTAATTAAACCCGTTTAAAATGGAGGCAGGCACGCACAGACACAAACCCGCACACGCATATGCACACTGACACATGCTTAAAAAAGACACAAGCACAAAGGCACACTATTGGCTGGGAAACAGATATTACTACTCCGGAAAAAGAAGAAAAATGAACATTATAAATAAATACTTGACCTTTGACTATGTTTCTCTCCTCTACTAACATTCTTTAAAGTAAATTAAATCTTTATAAATAATCACAAGATCCTATTGTCTCGATCCACAGAAATGTAGAAAAAAAAAATGTAAAAATGCTGAATGATTTGTTATGTGCAACAGCACAAGGTGAATAACTCAGTCACATCCCAATTTAAGCTGCTGATGATGACTCCATTTGCTGGAGGACCAGACAGACAGGCAGACGGACGGACAGACAGACAGACACCAGCTATGGCTTCACAACACGCGTGATACTCCAGGACTTCACAGCTCATCCACTGCAGAGGTTCGGCTCCTGTGATCACCACTGAGGGCCCCTTCAATTCTTCAGTTTCAGATAATGCTACACTGTCACTCTGGATTGTTAAGAAGCTCAAAGTACATGGAACTCTTCCTCTCCCCTGCCTGTGAAAAATATGGGGTTTGCACATCTCACAGCTCGTAAGCTGCTGGAGCTGGAGGTGGCAGATTTCCAGGTCTGTGCGCAGCCTCAGCAGCGTAGCCCCAATAACACTGGGGTGCGGGGGACTGAAATTGAAAGGCAGCACTGCTATAGAAGCGGATCTTCTTCTACTCTGAACCTACAGCCTTCCAGCCAAATTCCCTGACTTCACTACTTCCTTGACTGCACAAAGCAGCCTGCACGAAAGGTTGCTTCCCTCTACGTTAAAACTTTGTGCGTGTCCCCCAAAAGCTGTGCGAGAAACATGAGGATCATGTCTGAAAGAACAACAAACCGGGTGCAATTATATCCCATGAGCGTTCTGGCTTCTTGTATTTTTAGAGCACTAAGTCTTTGTTAATCACATACTTCAAACACAGCGAGGACAAACAAATCATCAAACCCAGCCGAGTGAAGAAAGGTTTGAGGTGGTAGGAAACAGAGAGAACGCAGATTGAAAAGACAGTAGGGTGCGCGTGTGTGTGTGTGCGTGTGAGAGAACCACTCACTACTGCTCTGAACTATCTGGCAGCAGTAGATTAATCTCCTTGCTGTGAGCTTGTCATGGATCAAGGTACGGCATTAGGGGGCGATGACTGTGTTTCGATGGGGGGGGCACAGGATAGCAGAGGGGAGGAGAGGACTTAAATCTTCCAAACTTTCCCCCAGAGCAGCTGGGCGAAATGACTTCAGACAAACCTATTTATCACCGGGAGGAAGAGAAGAAACACTCGCGCTTCACTGGGGCTTACAGCTTAGAGGAGCCGGCTTTCTTCATTTTCATGCGCTGCCACAGGAAGGGCTGGGACGAAGAACCGGCGACATTCATCAGCATAACAATCTGTTTACTCTCCCGTCCTCTTAATAAGGAACTCAGAGCCATTTCTTATTTCGGCAGCACAAGTGCTCGGAGGAAAGATAAGGCTTCGTATGAAGTCTGTGGCTCTTCAGTCAGACTTGCAGATGCTACATCCGTCTGTCCCTTCCTCTCTGTTTTCTCTTTCTCTACTTCCCTGTCTCCATCTCAGTCTCAGTAGCTCTCAGATTAACGTGCCTGTAAAGGCCCATGTTTGCCCTTTGCACACAGTGAACTCTGTTGGGCAGGGAAAAAAAAAAATAAAAGGGGAAGCAAGTGTGCATGTCTTGTCAGGTTCCAAAGTCAGGGAGCAGGATTAAAACACTGAAACGTTATCAGGGCGTAAATCTTTCATCAAACGAGGAAGATGGAAAGGCCAGCTCACAGAAAGGGTCGCGTAGCGCAGCGCTCACGGTCAGGGGCTAGTGGGTTCAAAAGCCAGGCGGGTGACTGTTCTTTGACCCCGGCCTCGACCAAGGTGCTCAACCTCACCTGACCGAGCCGTAAACCTGCCCGCCTCGGGTGAAAACTCAGCTGTGTAAACAAAAGACCCCCGTCTGACGTCAGTGGTCTAAGGCACCCTGTAAACAACGGAAATAGCTCCCGTGGAGCAAGCGCATGTTAAGAATCCGAGCACTTATCAGTTACCTTTTTTAAGGGGTGCTGCGGCGCTTTCCTCTGGAGGCAGGCCTGTCCCTCCGTCCTTCCAGAAGGGGTTGAGCTCTCGCTTGTGCAGGCCAGCCTGAATGAGCACAGGAACAAGAGGAAAGAGGACACTTTAGCGACAGCATGTCAGCTCACATCATCGCTTAGCAAAATGATTCAATGAACCCTGTCTTTTTTCACTTCAGCGGCCAGCGGGCCACGCTGGTACAGTGAACGGGATCGATACTCCCTCTTTAAGATAATTGATCTGATGCCACTTAATTATCTTTCTAATAATTCTGGCTAATGTTGGCCTCTTCGATAATCATTTCAATCTTCCATCATTCTTGACAATTCTGAATTTTTTTTTTGTCCAGGAACAGGTATTTCGCAAAAACCTTTTGCGGTCTGTTTGAGGGGTATGAACAAAGCACTCATAAAATTAATTACAAATGAGCCAATCAGACTGCACACTGCTGCTCTCGTTCTTCTCAGCGGGCTTATTTTGGGTTTCCAGGTAACTGCAAAGAGATGACATCAGGCAAATTACTTTTAAGATTTACGCTCAGAACAGAAACATGGGTATTGTAGGAGTAGGACGTACTACTGACAGTCTCGCAGAAACAATGTTTCTCAACAGCACAAATCAATTAAAAGTGAATTTGAGGGAAAAAATGGTGTGTACAAGATTTAGAATGAGTCACCCATGAATTCTCTCAGACAGAAAACGGCCAATGTGAGGGAGTCCTTAGAGGACAAATATCAATCTACCCATAAAAACAAAAAATAATCACCAAATAGGACCAGGAATCTCTAAGTTTATGAAATACTGAAGCAATTTACCACAAGCAAATGGTAGTTGAAATTGTCCAATATGCTTGCATAAACTGCGGTGGTGGACAAATTATACGGTCGGTTATATCCTTAATAAGAAAAAGCAGATAAGGGATACAACTGATATACACAATTGAACACCAACAAGAAATAATAAATTAGTAACTTAAAATCAGCTTGTTCTAAATACCACAGTAATGACCTTCACCAAAGAGGTGATAATTTCACTCCATTTCCTTCATAATCAATTGGCTCTCGAATGTACCAATATTCTAACTCATCTCAACTCTCACTGTTTTTGTGGTTCACATAAGAATGGCTTTCTGGTCCATGCATAAATATCTTAAATCAGAACTGAAATGATATAGGTTTTCGTATATTTTTTTTTTTTTTTTTAAATCTGATTGAGTCTGGCAGTATCGGCTGATGTGTTTTGAGTGATCTGACACAAAATGGCCGCCGCACATTGTCCCATTTATGGTGGCTAAGGTCAGTTTCCCATCTAGCCTTCGGTTAGCCAAATCCTGTTTACTTTGGCAACCACCAGAAAGCAAACGTTCAGCAGTCATTCAGGTATGCAAAGTCTCAATATTTCTCGTTTGACTTTTTTTTTCCCCAACATCACTATTATTTTTGATAACGTATTTGAAATCTCGCCCACTTTCCATCATGGGAATTCATTTGTGAAGTAGGGGGGTGACTAATTGATCAGCTGGCTAATATAAATAGCACAGTCTATGTCATCAGTTTTGGCCTACAACAAATGGAATGTACTTTTAATTAGAGCACTTTTCTGCTGTGTACGTAGTGACTACAAAAACCACAACCGCATTTGATCCCACCCGCCCCCCTCTTTGTACTCTGTCTTTGCACCAAACACAATGGAAGCCAGTGTAGAGTAAAGTTCCATCTCAGCTTGTGCTTTGCTTTGCGCTAATGCTGGTTGTGAATGTGCGTTATTGCCACATAAATAAAACTGACTGTTTGATGGGAAACGGTTTGGGTGACCTTGACCCTTCACAGTGTGTCCTGGCCATCCACATGGGACATTAAAATACTGCCGTTTAATCAAAATCAAAGCGCAGCAGGCTAAATTGGAGTTCGGAAAGCACTGTCTGACAACGGAACGGAAAGAAAGTACAGCAGATTACCACCAAATACCTACGATATGAAATCATGAGCGAGAGCACTAAGAACAGTGGAAACGGGAGCATACGGGTCCATTTGGCCGAACAGTGCATGCTGTCAGAGAGACTAAGTGCGTTTCACTGAATCCTGTCCTTCTTTTTCAACTTCAATCACAATGTTTTTTTTTTTTTTTTTTAAAACACAAATCAACTAATTACCCCCGTCTGCCAGGAGCCCATGGTCCCAGCATGCTGCCAGCAAGTGCTTTCATCAGGGTTTGGGGTTTTTTTTTAGCCCAACGTCCCTGTCCAAGATACTCAGCAAGAGGGGAGGGAGGCAAAGGGAAGGGCCCAGGGGAACCACAGAGAGCACACGCTGTTTTTAAATGCCTCGCGCTCTGAAGCTTTATTTCTGATATTGTGATGTATTTGTTGAGTGAAACCGAGAGGGTGTGCATTTCATTTGATGTGGATGTAACAAGCACAGTTGATACCCGTCTTGTAGTAGTAGTAATGATAATATTCAATAATAATAATTTCCGGACAATAGATATTGTAAATTACTTTTGTTGCTTGGCTTAACTGAAGTGTCAAACACTGATTAAACGAAACAGTAATCCAAGCTCATTATTCTGGAATAAGTGAAATCTCAGATAAACAGAAATTAGGTCCAATTCTGGAATACCCTTTACTTAAACCTATGATTAAGAGAATGCAGACTGACTCCGAAGAGCTCAAAAAGACCAAATGTTCTTACCCTCTGAGCCATAGACAGGGGATGTGAAGCATTAAAGAGCAGCTTACAAAACAATTTCAAAAATCCATACAACAGCAACACAGTTCAGGCGCGGTCCACATTTTACACAGAAAACCCATCAACATCCTCCCCCTCTGCTCACAGACTGAGGGCGTCATCTGGACCCGATAAGGAGGGTCATCTGGTAAAATATTGTTTTATGAGAGTGTACAGTATCTTCTATAGCAGTGGTGGACCCATGAAAGACACCTGGAGTCTAAGGGTGAGGTGGTTTATTCGCCATAAACAGCCACTGGTCCTCTGGGCAAATGCTACTGGCTGATGTGATCAAAGGAGAGTAGTCACAGTCACAGGTTTAGAGTATTGCTCCATTAGTGAATGTAGGGTTAAAACATTTTGACCTTATGCTCAAGACTTAGCTCTCAGTAAGGATATTTTTTGCTTCTGCATGGTGTGCTTCTTGCCCACTTGGTTGTTTTCCCTGCTCAGATATTCTGCTAAAATTCCTAACTTGGGGGGGAAAAACTTTTTTGAATATAAATTAAAAAAATCAATATTGTTTGTGCAACAAAATGTTTCTGGTATATGTATAATTGCTGTACAAATGTCTGTGGCTGTGTTAATGATTCAGCAATTCAGAAACCATGGTGATGGTCAGATAGAAACTGTAACTGGCTGTCAGTGAGTCAGAGATTCAGATTGAAGAGGGTGAACAGGGCATAAGCAGAGGACGGTGACCTCCTCTGTGCGTGACGCTGAGGTGATCACGAAGGAAGCGGCGGTCCAACCTGTTCGATAGCCAGCGCTTTCTCACGCTCCTCCTCCTTCTGCTTCTCTTTCTCAGCCCGCCGTTCTGCGGTCGACGTGGTTTTCATGGTCAGGAAGTCAAAGGTCATCCAGTCGTCACGCTGGAGATGGCAGACAGACGGGGGAAAGAGTCAGGGCAGGACACAAAGCACAGATCTGCTCTGCCACGGAGATAGGTGATGCAATAAAAACACCATCACAACAGAAAAGACATATAAATATATAAATTAGCAAAATGTGAAGGATTTACAAAATTATAAACAAATCACACAAACACACTTCAACTTTGAATATGCTGGATAAAAATCTGTATATCTTTCCTCAGAAAAAAAAAAAAACAAAACGTAGGCCTTTTGTTATGTTTAGGTATTTTACAGCCAAGACAGGCTCTTTGTGTCCACTTTCTATAAATCACTGTAGAAAGGAGGAGAGAAATATTTTCACGCTGGCAGCAAATCACCAACACCACAGCATTTTTCAGCAGGCCGCTAATAAAAACGCTGCCGTCCTGAAAATATACCGCGCCAGCAGATGTGCGACGCACGTAGAAGAAAACAATAATAAAGTATCCGTTTCATTACGCGTTCAGCAGTTTTTTTTCCCCAATCCCTGCTTTGCTTCAGCTGCAAAAAAAGCCCTGTAATGGCAAGGTCTTTAATACTGCCATCCACTCAGTGAGAAAGTTATTATGGCCCCATAATATAATCACTTTCTGCTTCCCAAAGGACATTAATATGCAGATAACAACAAAAAAATGTGTCCACATGAAAAATGAGTATCAGTGGAAATGGTGGGTACAGTGCTGGAACAAAATGACCTTTGTGACTTCTTCACACATTCTGTTCACCTCCTGAGTTTGTGCCCCTCTCTGGCTACACTAAAGCAAACTCTCTGTATTGAGAATTTGTGCTGGCATGTGTAAGTGTGTAAAGGCATGTTGCTGAAAATTATGATTGTGACAGAGCCTGGTAGTGTGAGCATACGTTAATCAGTCTCATAAAGCTCTCACAGTGATATTTAAGCGTAGCAGAGTTTATCAGACAAAAAAATTATTTCCATACATTATACTGAAAATATTTTACGGTTGGACCCAGCCAAGTCCAGCCAAGCCCTTCATCTTAACGGATAAATCTAAAACACTGTGACATATAACAGAGAACCTGCACGTGCCTGCAGTATATCTGAAGAGGGGGGGACAAGCTGAACTTTCCAGGGACATTTCTCTCCCTTACAGAAACCCAGCCATTTACTGTGGCCCCGTGTTTCTATTTCCTGCCAAAAGTGTACCACGATCTCCCTCTCTCCAGTCCCACCAGGGATAGTTGGTTGCCATACTACAGTGTAAACAGTTACATGACCACTTTTCTGTCGAAAGGGTGGGTATAAGTTGATGCCATAATGGCTGAACAGAGTAGTAAAGCAAGGCATTGATGTGTTTAATGAGAGGTGAAAAATTTCATAACAAAGTGTCATGACATATGTGTAAAGCTGATCATAGAAATATAACGCAGCACTTTACAGGGTATGAAAACCATAACATCCTTCATTTAAGTGAGCAGAGAAAAAGAGGTATGGTATAGTATAGCATGCAGTGATCAGTGGACTTTGGACTGTCCCGATGCCAGCTACAAACATTATGGTCTTATCCCCAAATCAGCTCTTCCACTTGCCCTAGTGCACTGGCTAAGTGCTGCTATGATTCTTAAGAGATATCTGGCGTATGCATTCAGAAATTATACCTTGGCTTTACATCTCAGACCGTGTCATTTCCTGTTAGCAATGATGATTACTACTGAAAGCGCCTAACAAGCAGTGAGAGGGTATCAAGCAGTCTCCAAAGGTTTTTTTTTTTTTTTTTTTTTTTTTTTGCTGATTCCTCTTCAGCATTAGCTATGAGGGACTGCCAACAGTCAATGAAATATTACGATTCAATTATGAAATGTGCCAAAAAAAAAATTGCAGTTTTTTCACATTATGTTAGTGTTCACTGAAGGGCCATGGCAAAAGAAAGCCATGGAACAAAAAAAAAGATTAAATTTAAAAGGCATGAGAGCACAGCCAAAAATATGCTAGACAGAAGTGGAAGATGAGGAATTTACGGAGCGGTGGAGAATGCCTGAGTGTTGATTTGAGCCGTCCACAAACAGCGGCAGACCTGCCAACGCTAAAGCTAAAATCACACAGCGTACAGCCATACACAGAACCCAAGCCAGGATTATGGAACATATGGGACACGGTTGTCTAGGATGTAAATACATGTAGCAAATAGCGAAAGCATTTTTCAATGAACTACCTAATCGGAAAAAAAATACATACTGGGACCCTGATCTGCAATAAACACAGTGAGATACAATGACCCAATACGACCCCTTCAATACTGGGCCATTATGGAGTCAGGCCCAATCATCTACAGCCCGGATCATTAATCAGTTATTGGGTACACAGGCCAGCGATAGCTACCAAACATTAAAAGCCACCAGATATCGAGTAGTCCTTTGAAACACAGTGATTTTATACCCCCACCCCCATCCACCCTGACCCCTCTCCATAAAAGGTGAACATCGATCCATCTTGTAAACATATAGAGTGGTGTACAGGTTCACTGGAGGAAAGGTTGGCAAATATTGTGAGAGACAGAGAGAGAATACGACACTGCACCAGGCTACTGTACCAAAGGAGGGCCCTGCTCCACACAGCCAAGAGAATGTCCTCTTCTGCATATCATGTTTTTATGCAATAATTTCTTAGGATGATGCATATATTAAACCCATCTGCCTGACATTATTGGCTTTTCACTGTACCTAATCATGTTTCACCTTTACATGAGTTTTGCAAACAAAAAAAAAATATTAAAAAAACAATTATTGTAGCTAATGAGTTTCCACAAACATTAATCTATTGCATAGTGATATGGTCAACATTTTACAATATGCATTGTCCTTTTCATAGCTGAGATTTTGTTTTTAAGGATACCCCCAAACAGTTCAACACAATGAGGACAGGCTTAAAATAGTAATGGGAGTGTGCTTTGTATTATACTAGTGATGGTCTCACCTTGTTGGTTTCTGTGGGGCTGGTGGGGGCTGGGGTCTTCTCATTCTGGATTTTCCAGGCTTTCTGTGAGACCTCCGGCTGGGGCTGGTTCTGGGACTGCGCTTCGACCCACTCATCCTCTGAGTCCTGACAGGGCACAAAGAGGAGAAAGCGCCCGTTTTGGTCTCAACCGAAAACCGCACCCACAGGGGTTTACTCTGCCCACCATGGAGGCAGAATTATATGGGTGCCAATGCAATGCCCAGCTGCTCAATGGCTTCAGCAGTTCATGTAGCACAAAGGAAAAGCACAGCTTGTTCCAAGCAATAGAAATTAATAAAAATTTCAAAGGAGCACAATAAAAACGAGCACATTTTATAAATGTATGGGCCAATAATATATTGGCTACAATTATGGTATGCAGTAATTCATAAGTGATGTGTTTTTGTATTATTATTATTATTATTATTATTATAAAACATTCTACTTTACATTGTATCTAATGATGTTGCCGCTTCCTAGGATATGAGCTAAATTAGGTTATTATTATTAAAATTTATGTTATATAACGGTGTCTCCCTCTGTCTGGTCTACAGGACATTTTCAAAGATCAACATAGACAAAGAAAACAAAATAAAAGCGAAAACTTGTTTCATTTTACATTTACAGGTTTTTACATTTCCTTTTCTTGGCTTTCTGGTCCTGGTTTCAAAAGCTGCCGGGAACTTTAATCCCATAGAAATACTTCAGGTGATGAAACTCAGACACAACAGGTGTGGGAACATTAAGATGCAAGCCCCACATTTGTCCCATTCCAGTGTGGCATAATTCCATTTGGGCTTGTCACGCATGAGTGCCTGTCACCAGCACATCTGTTTGGGTCTTATTGAATTTCCCACCAGGGCTGGCGCTTTTGAGTCCTGTCTGGCTAACGCAAAGGCTGTTTCGCTAAAAACATCTGACAACAGGGGCTGTGCTGGGGGAGTGGGGGGCGGCGGGGAGGGCCGGGGGTGGCTGGGCGAGGTTTTTCATGTTCGCCTGTTCCTAAATAGATGGCACGGAATAACAACTCCACCCCCACGGGGGGCCATCCAGAAACAGAGGACACTATCCAACACTCCCATTCCATCAGGGACATGGAAGGGAAAATTGAATTTTCCATCAGGTTTGTGTATAACGATTACAGTTTAGCACCAGCAATAGGAAGCCTTCAGCAAAGAGGAACACTTCTACCCACCTTAGGGAGAGTTCTGAAGCCCTGCTATACTGCATCAGAAAGTGGGAAAATCATATCTCAAAGGTGTTTCTACATGCTTACCATTTCACTGTGTTTGGAATACTGTATTCAATGGCAAAATGCACGCATTTCCCCTCTTTTATTTATGTGTATATACACTGGCAAGGAGGGACGCCAATAAGGGTTTTCATAAAACCAAATAATGTTAGTAGCCAAGCTGCTGAGAGGAGCACGCTGACTGGACCCAGCTCTTTTTGTTTTCAATATTTTACATTTTTAAATTTTAAATTTTAAAGTGCACTTCCATGCACACAAAGCATCCATTGACCTCAAAGAAAAAGGGATTAGACTAAAGCATAAAAACAATTCCCATCTTCTTTTGCAATCAGTCTCTTGCAATTGCGAGTCAGTCATCGTGTTGACTGTGTTTATATGTAATGTTGTTTCCATTCATTTCCTATTCAGAGAAATAGCAGGACATCAGCTAAACCTGTTTACGAAATGTAGTGAGTTTCACTGACATCACATGTCCTCATATCTGGGTGTATTTTATATCACAGGATGCTACACAATGCCACTTAAAGACCAGCTTTTCCCTTAGGCAGGGTAATACACTTATGTACTGCAGGTAAAGCAGCCGCCGCACTGCGGCTCTAAATTTAAAAAAATCTGTTTCATTGTATTTCAGATCTTTCAGATCTGTTCCCTGAGTGACTGATAGATTAATTTGTGTGTCTTATCATTTGATCTGGTTGCTCATATTTAAACAATTTAATTGTAATTTAAACTGATTCCATTTCGGAGAGATTCTTTTAAGTCCAATCTATACATTGGTCGGTCATTGGTTAAAAACAAGAAAAAAAAAACTACTATCAACTTCAGAATGAAATCATTACTGATTTTGAGGTGAGACCCAGTTCATGGAGGTCATTTCATGGTTAAAGTACAATCTCACCCATTAATTCAGATGAAGACCAATCAGGGGAAAAATCTTCACTGAATCACAATCTCACCCATTAATTCAGCTGAAGAAAGGGGACCAATCTCACCCATTAATTCAGCTGAAGAAAGGGGACCAATCTTCACCGAATCACATTCTCACCCATTAATTCAGCTGAAGAAAGGGGACCAATCTTCACTGAATCACATTCTCACCCATTAATTCAGCTGAAGAAAGGGGACCGATCTTCACTGAATCACATTCTTACCCATTAATTCAGCTAAAGAAAGAGGACCAATCTTCACTGAATCACATTCTTACCCATTAATTCAGCTAAAGAAAGAGGACCAATCTTCACTGAATCACATTCTCACCCATTAATTCAGCTGAAGAAAGAGGATCAATCTTCACTGAATCACACAGCCAAATGCAAGCTTAACTATCAATTAACTGGCACAGCAGGTAAATGGGGCTCACCTTCATAGCGTAGAAAATACTGAAAGATCAATTGCTTTTCCTCTCACCCCATAACTTGCTATGAGCCCAAAAGGCCTGTATGGACACTGAGCACAAAGTCATGGTGTCTCTGCCTGGTTGGCCAGGTCATAAAGAGCGAAGGAAATGGAATACATCTCAGTCTAATTAAAACCGACAACAACAACAACAGAGCATTTGAAATAACCAATTAAAAGAACCACGCAATGCATTTCATCTTTAGTGCGCAAAGTAATGCGACGGGGGCGGCCAGCTTGTCATCCTATTTTTGATATTTAAGTTCGTCTGAGACAGCCGTGACGATGGACGTGTTCGTCAGAGTGAGGAAAGCACAGAAACACTGATATGGAATGTGACACTTGTCTCTCAAAACTGTAATGAAAAACGCCAACAATTTACAACATCCAATTCAATTAAATTAATCAGCTTGACTGCTTGAGCCACAAAATCCACTTCTATTGAATGGCGTTATATTCAACAATATATTAATAACCTGTTTGGACTTTGGATGAAAACATATCTCCTCTATATGACCTATACCACTCCTGCTACAGTTTTCAATCTTAATACCCTGGGGGCGCAAATCCCGCGAACAAAAACAATGTCCAAACAGTTAATTAGCCAAATGTTTTTTATAATTCCCGATTTCCTACTACATACTGTGGTAAGATATTTCCTCAGTACATAGCTCAAAAACAACCTTCATTTGGGCTTGCTCACTTTCCCCAGAGTCTAAAAATAAGAAGTTGGCAAAGTGACTGTGCTAATTAGGTGATTAAAAGGGCACGGGACGCAGCCAAAACAAGGGATCACGTCGCCCTCGAAGAGTCTTAACGTAATATTGGGTTTTTAGGTCTCAGTCAGGCGGGCTCTTTGCCTCTGTATTTGTATAATTAAAAATCCTTCATAGAGGCTGAATCACACAGAGAACTCCAGCTGATGTCAGGTCAGAATGTTTTGGGGCTTCAGGACCACGATAGGGTAAGAGTTTGGGGTTTTTTCTCCATGTTACAGTGAATGCTTTTCAGTGCCTGCAGTGACACGGTGCTTATGGGGATTTTGTGACAGTCTGCACCTGCGATTTTCCGAAAAGAAAACGACGTGCCATTTTCCCAAAGGAAAGCCATTGATGTGGTGCAAACATTACTTTACAGAGGACTTTCTGTCAAAGCTCTGAATTAAAATACACAGACACTCTGCAGTAGACTTTTGGATTTCAGTTTATCATCACTTTTTGTAGGTCAGGACAGCCGTTTGTATGCTTTAAAGGACAAGCCATTAATGCCGGCTCTGAACTCTGCTGAGCTCCTTTGAAGGGTAAAGCAAAACTGAAGATGCCACTGCATAAAAACCACCCTTTATATGGCAGTTTTCAGCCAATGAGGAGCCAGAAATTAAAAGAGTGTATGCCTCTCCATGAGACAAATCACCCATAATCCTTCAGTGCAAGGAGATGTGGGGCCTTCTTTGGGTAAAATAGGCAGCACTTACCTCAGAGCTGTCACTTGAATCATCCTCCTTAACTGACTTCTTCTCCTTCTTAGCTTTCTTCTTCTTCTCCTTTTTACTCTTCTTGGACTTCTTCTCCTTCTTCTTTTTGCCTTTAGCTGAATGCTCCTGTGAGGATATGAGTGCACAGCGCTAGCATGCAGAATCAGGAGCTGACGAAGCACTTTACTGTCATTATAACTGTATATGCACAGCTAGGAAACACTGCCATGGATGCTACTGTTAAGTCTTAAGTGAAAATGCTGTCTTTACTCCAGTTGCTACACTAAACAGCTCATAACCTGGATATCCTTCATTCCCTTACTGTCATGGCTGGTAGTATTTCCTCATCCCTTCTGGTGGGGTTGCAGAAGGAACACACAGCCAAGGAAACTTGCCTTAAGCCTGAACTAAACAATGCCATCACCTTAACGAATGATTGGTTGAAAACCTGAAAACATACATCAAATGCCTATAATTTAAAATTCTCTGTGTTCATTACTAAAAACAAATCTACACCCAGAGCAGGGTCGTCAAACGCTAGGCTTGGAGGGCTGCAGCATTTGCAGGTTTTTGTTGTTCCTTTCATTCAACAGCCATTTCAGGTCATGGGAGCCAGGTGTGTGGACTCTTTAGGCAATCAGTCATTGAAGTTAATCAATTAAATGCTGAAAGACCAAAAGCCAGGAGACACTGCAGCCCTCCAGGGCCAGAGTTTGACACCTCTGACCTAGAGTATGAGTTATCTTTGAGGCTCTTACAAACATGCACCTCTCCTCCCTTTTAAAGGGAGGAAGCAGGAGGTTGCAGGTTCCCATGGCAACTGCTGCCATAGGAACAGCCCGGGAGATACCCCTCACCTGGTCAAGCTGCTGCAGCCGCAGGTCCACCTCCGGCAGCATCCAGGTGTCCTCACCCCTTGCCCGCTTCAGCTCCTTCCTCCTCTCCTCGTGCTCATACTTCTCCTTGGCCTGGTGGCACAAAGCCGCAGGGTACAGTGTCAGACCCACAGCAGGGCTGCTTACAGTAACTGTACAACAATCACGTGTGCTTTACCCACCAAGAGCAAGAAGTCGGGGGGGGGGGAGAACAGGACTCATACAAGGTCCTAAACAGGGATAACTAATTTCTTTGAGGTCAGGTCATGAGTACATTTGGCTCATGTGGGTAAACATGAGCAAGCTCGGGTGGGTAAACTTCTGATTTCACAGGGATAAAACAGGAGCTGGACCTTTTTTTTTTATTATTATTTTTTTTTTTTGCATCACACACCTGGAACTTCCAGATGTGCAAAGTCATATTATTCTATCCCAGACTGAGCTGAAAAAGGCCCATCTGACTAATAGTGATAAAGATATATATATATATGTGTATTTAAGATGTATATCTCATCCCATAGTTTGAAAATGACACACAATGACAGAAGTCCAGAAATGGACATGTTAGTAAATATAGAAGTATTTTAGCCATAAAAGTACATGTCCTGAATTCCTTCTAAAACCATTTCCCGCATATTGCCTTCAGGGAACACCAAGGTCCTTCCTGTAAAAGGAAGGGTAAAAGGGTACATTTTCGGTTGCATATACCAAGTGTTTACAAATCTGTCTGTCAAATGACTCCTCCTTATTGAGTGTTTGGTACCACTAACAACATATATTCCCGGAAATCTTTTTGTAAGACATACTTATGACTCACTGTGGTTTACGAAAGCTCAGGTGGAGTTCAGTGAAGTGTTTCAACCCAGGAATGCTGACCAACTATCCAATCTTTCTTTGAATAACATATCCTACATCTGATTGGCTACATTCCTTACTCCCCATACCTTTTACTGCTGAATTGCTCAGTGCCTTAAATAGTCTCAACTGACCTTTCTGGGTAAATAAAGTTAAATAAATAAAGTAAAATAAATTCTTTGAAGAAGCTACTTTCAGGTTAATATGAGATCTAAACATAAGCTAATAATAATTTGGTGGACCAGGCATCAGTTTTTATCAGAAATAGTACATACTCTACTGCTGTAATACAGTGAGAGAGAGAGAGACAGAGAGAGAGAGAGAGAGAGAGAGAGAGAGAGAGAGAGAGAGAGAGATGAGATTAGCGAAGATGTCCTTGGTGACAAAGTCACAGTTGAGATGAAGCTGACATTAGAGCAGGGTGATTAACTAAAGTGCTCATAGGAGCAGTCAGGGGAATGGAAACGTAAAAATCTAACTTACATTCTGAACAAGTCAAAATTCTTTTAATGTTGTACGTCGCACGCACACAAAATGTGATTGAATACGGACAAGACATTGTTTCCATCTCATTTATCATTTATGACCCCGACGGTGCCAGAACCCGGGGATCGTGTCCGAGTTAGACGGGATCATTTGGCCATTGATAAACTGTTAGCCGGGACTTCGGTGCACGTTGCACGTTTCGGTGTGAGGCCTCGGCACAATCGGGGGCTTGTTTATTTGTTTCTTTCCTACCTCGCGAGAGAGATACCACCTCCACTGAATGCGCTCGGATCCCATCATTTCCTGCAGGAAGGCCATCTATCACAATTAGGGCTAATACATCCTGCAGTACATGTTTATAATACAAATGAACTAACACAGCTGCTGGGGAGATAACAGAGCTGAGGGGAGACGGGGCAGGGACAGGTCCCCAGATCCCAGAGGCCACGCTCATGACATTCACTCACATAATATTATGCAGCTCAGCTACAGCTAACCAACCAATTACAGCAGCTAACCAAACAATCCCCGTCAACAACAGTCACTCATACACACAGCTCAGCCAAATCATGAGTAACCACCTAACAAACCCATCCCTGTCAACAACAGTCACTAACCCTGACAGCTCAGCCAAACCACAGCTAACCAACCCATACCCTAAGAACAGTCATTCACACATACAGCTCAGCAACAGCTAACCAACCAATAACAGCAGCTAACCTCCCCACTCAGTTCCCAATGACAAGGGAGGAATAGAAAGCAGCCGTCCCTGCAGTCAATACATTGGGTGTTTTAGCAAAATTTTGATTTTATGAATACACCTTCCATAAGTTCCACCTAAAATAATCTGCTGTCACTCAAACCTTCAGCTTCAAAGACATTCCAGTCACTTTTCCCCTTCTTTTTTTATCCCCCCCTTTCTTTTTTGTTCTTTCTCCAGTTTTGCCTGCCCTACCATCCCTGCAGGCCAGCTCCTCTGCTGTCTATGGACCAGCACACACATCCTCTGAAATATGGAGGATGGTGAGAGCTCCTACTTCTTCTCCCTCTGCAGTTCACCCACAATTGTGTCCACCTCCATCTGCAATGGACCAAGCCACTGTACCAGGTACCAAGCAGTGAATGTTTGCATTATAACCTAGCCGTCCCTCAATTCTGTCATTCACTGCTGCATCTTACCAGACAATTAACAGCTACACTGATAGTGCTATACACAATAACGATTATGCAACTTGATGGGGACAATAACAGCATCATTTACTCTGCACTGCAGCTCCTCTTACAACTCAGACAGGCCTTAAGTGCAACAAATCAGTGCTGCAGCATTGACCAGCAAGGCCACACTGGAAAAACAAGGTCCTGCTTAATCCACATTAATGTTATGGGTGAAGGATCATATCTCACTGTCTAGCCTATATTCCATGGCAACATCCAATCTGCCAGCAGCAGCCTATGGCGCAGGAGAAAGGGACTGTACAGCTGCCTCACAGGACAGGTGCATGTGCGGATCATACATGCTTTGGAGGTCTGTGGCTGAAACCGGAACTCAGGGTCCTTGGTCAACAAAGGGTTTTCAGGTTTTCATAGGATCATAAAACGCTTAGCGTGAACAGTCACCGGTGTAATGACAGCCACGACCCTGCGAGTCATCATGCATATCAGAGTGTGGTTTTTTTTTTTTTAATGCAGCGTCACATTTTTCCTTCTATACAGACAGAGGCAACTATCCACTCTGCAACATGACAGTGTTTACGATTCTCGACTGCAGTAATTGACGGAGCGGTAATTGCAGCAATGGTTCAGTTGGAGTGTCTAAATAAGCAGCACTGTGCTGGAGTTATCAGGAAATAATAACAAACAATTACACGAGGAAGAAAATAAAAACCCAGGCTATGTGTTGCAAAACAAAGTTGCATTTTCTAAACGCAGAGGTCAATAAATTATAGCTGTAGTGTCGCGCACCGAGAGAATAATTTTCGATTCCTGATTCATTGTGGTGTAAGGTTCTTTAAAATCGTGGAGTTATTATCCGCCATTACCGCACCACATGCAAAGCGTTGGAAACCACTCCAACAGGTTTCTGGGGAAAAGCATTTTGCTGTAATTCTATTGTCTTATATTCAAACTAAAGGTGAGGTTGAAAAGTCTGCCATGTGAAATAAAAAGGTCGCTGTACTGCTTGCCAGGATGGCGCAAAAAAAAAAAAAAAAAAATCAATGTTTGTTTTTTCCATGACTGTTTTCAGAGATTCTCAAGCCTGTCGTTGACGCAAAACAGCCATTTCACGGCGAAACGATTACTGAAACGAAGCTTCAGGGTCTTATCTGTGACACACAGTTTGTTTTGCGGTCCCCAGCCGAGTCATTTCAAGTGACTAATGAGAACAGGTATTTGTTCCGATAAGCTTTATGATGCTTGTCTACATATTAAACGAAAAAGAGTTCACAGAATTCAGGCAAAAACACTCATCCCAAAAGGGTGGTCATTGGCAATAAGTATTTACTCATCCTGAGTGAAATGTTATCAAAATATTTTGCTCCATAATACAGAACACATGATGACCATACTTTCCTCTCGTTTCAGATGACAGATTTACATCTCGGTCTGTGATAGCGCAACTGTTCAACCAGCTAAGGCTCATCGATTATCTGACGCCTTTCTGTCTGACATACAGGTTCTCTGACTGTAATCACGTTAGATTTGGGGGGAAACATGTCCACACCTGAAAAGCACTTACAGCGTCGTCTGCAGGAAGTGAAATAGCCCCACCTAGTGGTTCATTTTTCACCCACCACCTCACATAGCACTTGACTGGGGAGACCTGAGAAACAGTTTTGCAAACCATAATGCCTCTGAAAGTGCATCGATATACAAACACATTGTATGTCCAAATAGATCAGTGTTCCATATTATCATAAATTGACTATTTCCAATCAGGAAGTCTTCTTGTTGGCCTTCTTATCATATTCAATGTGCTAATACTCTATGCCAGCTGAATACCGCAATAAAACACGCCACCTGTACAAATATATTATACTATATGAGGCTAAATATAAAAATCCAGTGGAGTAATTTCAATTTTGTACAATTTTCTCTTTTCAGTTTGGGTCTAGTAATACCTTCTCATTGAATAATGCCAGTAATAACAACACCCATTAATGTTACTGGCTCCCTTCCGAGATTCCAGTAGTATTTCAAAAGAAAAAAAAAATCAATCATGGTCAAACGAACTTCAAGAATAACATAAGAGTACATTGATAATTACAAACGGATTTAACCAAAAAACGGCCCAAGTTAAGACTTTCCATTGAAAAGGCTGCTCATCCATCAATTGTGGAACAAAAGAACATTCATGAATTGTCAACAGTTCGGAGTTCATTTGTATGAGATACGTATAGCAACGCGAAAATTATTCACAGCATAGCTAGCAGAAAACCAAGGTCCTTAAGGCAAGCTGTGAATAGACTCAGTCAATGTCATACCCTTAAATTTTCCAAATTGAGCATCAAGTTTCAAGGTTTCCTGAGACCCATGGGACTCTTTCACTTCATACGTACAAATGTCGTGTGTACCAACCTGTTGTTAGCGATGTAGCATTTCAGGAACAAAACATAAGGGTAAGAAAAGAATTTATTTGGTGTCAATGTTTGGTAGGACCTGAAGATTATGCAGGTATGAAAAGATGCGAGTCTCTCAATGCTACAGGTGTAGCATCCCTGTCATCCCAAATGACTGTACACCTACTGTCTGACGTACAGGCTACTAGTTGAGGTAACAAAACGAACAAACTCACATTAGGATTAGCGATAGATCAAGATATGTGTAATATATAATTTAAATAAACAAACAATTTCATGTCTGACAATGGTGTGTCAAATTAATTCGTTAGCTACATTAGCTAGCTAGCTTAGTTAGCAAACAGACAGTTCATTTCCACATCGCATGGATAACACATGCCGTTTTATCATTTTGAGGTCTAATTCTATACTCACGACAAAATCCTTTACCCAAAACCCAAATTTTATTTACCTGTCGCAGAACCTCCTCTCTAGCTTTGCGTTTAAACTCCTTTCTTTCCTCGATATTGTTTGCACTTTCAAAACTGCCTCCGTAAGCCGCCATGATAGTGCCGTAAACTGTTGCTCATATTTTCTGTCGTAATTGTTTTTACGGCTGGATTTCCTGTGTATCTGTACCATAGAAATTCAGCCTGGTGGAGGAATGTGGTGACAAATTTCTTCAGCAACCAGATCATCCACGCGTTTGAAATTAGGCTGTTGGTGGAAGCAATTTTGCTTTTGCGTTCATTTGTAAGTAACTTTTTAAAGTTAACACTAAGCCCCTTACCTGATCAGAAATATAGTTTTATATATGCTTTGTAAAAGAACAGTATTTTATAATGAATGACATATTTCTTGTGATGTCTCAACAAAAATAAATTGTGTAGATGGCTTTAAACATACACATTACAGAGTAAAGATGTGTATATTAAATCATATTAACATTTAAATGCATCCATAAATCTGTTTTGGTCGAGCATCTTCATATGAATATAAGAGTTGACTTTCACAATGTAAAATACAGCTGGTCTGCAGAATGCTACCGTTAATTCTGAGGGATCCGCTCCAATTCTGCGAGGCTAATGTAAACAGCCTCTGCAATTTTGGATCAAGCGGGTGATAACACAGAATCAATTTCGAAACACTGTCATCCATTATGGGTACCTTGATAGAGTCAACTCCTGCTGTCGCTTAACAAACCCAGACTCCCACACAGCACAGAACTTCCAAAATGCTGACAGCCAAGCTTTAAGTACCATAATGAACGTGGTTAACAAAACGCGCTCGAAGCGGACCCTCGGAAACCAGCAGCTGGGTTTAGAAGGGCTGGTATGAGAACCCCACATCCACATTCTGTAATAATCATATCACTAATTATAAAAATATTTACATTATTGTTGATGGCTGGCAGTGGCAGCAGCATTTTTTTTATTGTTAGTAATACAATTATCGCTCAAACTGCCATACATAATCCATAAACACATGATCTATCCCACACAGGCATTCTTTAGAAGCATGAAATGGTCTTCATTCATTTTTTATTATGCTCATCAAAAATTGTAATAAAATACATCATTGCCTGATTTTATTACAGAACTTAATCATAAAACAGTCCAGTAAAAATCTAATTTAATAACTTTTACAGTCATTTGAGATCACAGAGTCTTTTCCAGAATAACACACCAGTTCCCCTGGTCATGGTAGCTCATCTGAATAGTTATGTCCTTGACTCTCCTACAGAGGTCCTCCAGTTCCCCTTCACAGAAGACGTGGTAGTAGCGGTGGAAGACAGGACTGGACTCAGATGGCTGGGTTGTCGGTGGGAGTCTCAGGGGCTTTAGTGGCGCCACCCTTGAGGTGCCAGGGTACCAGCAGATCCTGCGAGTTGAACGCAGTGCGGTTGGTGTGGACGACGAGCTTGGGCTGATTCTGCTGAGCAGAGCGGTCACTCTTCCCAGCATGCCCCTGGCTGCAGTCCGGGACGTTCTCAGTCTCTCGCTCAACACTAGTACCAGTCCTCTCCTCCTGTCCCAGATCTTTCTCTTTGAGGTATTTGGATCTCTGCTTGTTGTACTCCTGCTCCAATGCCCAGACATATATGAGTGCCCTTCCCCCGGGCTTCAAGAGCCTAACGAGCTCGTTAACGGCAGCCAGCCTCCTTTCCTGGACACACAGTGGAACACAACCAATTAGGCCAGTCAATTATCAGTCTACTTTATGCTGCCTCTCTTATGGCTATAATAATATGAGGCCTGGAAAGCTCAAGGACAGTTACACCTCAGTTCACTCATTACTGAATCCCAATGATAAATGAACCAGGTATCACGACCATAACATGTGCAAGTTCTGTCCTGAATGGCTATATTTCCTGTAGGTTTTAGGAGAGCATGAGTGCTGAACAACAGCATGAGTGTCAGTTTAACTTTGAATCTGCTCTTGGAGTTTTATCCTTGTCAGCAAACAGAAAGCTATCAAACAGACGTGCCAACAGTCTTGTGGTCTAAAAATTGAGACCAGCGGACCTGGGTTGTGTGGAAGTGGGGAAAAGGGGGTGGGCTGGAACCCACAGTGGATTTGTAAATGAACACGTGTGTTTGTGTTAGTTTGTGTGTGTGTGGGGACTGGTGAGGATGGGTCCGGAAACTGACCTGGGTGGAGAAGTGATGTATGACAGCGATAGAGATGCACGCATCACACACACCGCTGCGCAGGGGAACGTTCAGAGCGTCCGACACAAACGCCTGAAATCCTCGCTCTGCGCAGATCTGCACCAGGCTCTGGCTGCGATCGCAGCCCATCTGCAGGAGAACAGGTGTGTGCATGGAACCGGTTAGAGCTGGTTTGGGAACTGGTATGTGTCAGTTTCCCTCTGTCTGTCCCTGTCCTCTCTAACATGCACGCACGCACGCACGCACGCACTCACTCATTCTCTCTCTCTCTCTCTCTCTCTCACACACAAACACACACACACACACACACACAGACAGACACCCACCACAGACAGACAGACAGACAGACAGACACACACACATCTCTCTCCATAATCTGCTTTATCAACCATCCCAACCTCCCACACTCCCTCCAGCGCTGTTAATAAATTTGTATAAAAGCCTAATTGTACAGCAGGATCTCATTATATCACAAAATGACAGCCAGACACACCAAGATATGATCCCTGATCTGAATAAAAGATACAGTCTGCAGCTCAAAGCTCATCATCGGTGATAACACAGACAGAGGAAAATTATGCTCATGGATGAAACTAAACCTCTCACAAATAAGGGTTGTGGGATTACGTTACATTGCACGGAAATTACAAAGAACAATTAGGAAGACTCAATACATAATGGCTCAGACTTGTTTTTTTAAACACTGATAACAGCGGCTGAAATTTGGGCTGAAAATTCAGCGACTTGGAATAAAACTTTCCAAATTAAAATGACCAGAAAGACACCAGGCAAATGAATAGCTGTAAGACTGTTTTCCAAAATGCTCATTTATACGTTACAGATAAATGGGAAAGTCTCATGTCGCGCACTCATTCTGAATAAGGGCCTGAAAGGTTAGCGCTTGGATGCCATATAGCTTTGCAATGTTTAAACATTTTCATCACCCACATAAATGAAGCTTCAGATAAACGGGAATTTAATTTTGATTGTGGCGTTGTAATTAACAGGCTGTTCCTCCTGTTACTTTCTGGTTTTTATTTGCCCCTTAGGTGGACTGGATGGGTAATATCTTTAACGACCTGATATTCAGCATTCTGCATACAGTGCATAAAGTCTACATAATGCAGGGAAGACAGTTAATCCTACACTTCAGAGTGACTGTGCTTAAACAGGGCAATGGCAGTATAAAATTACCTACATCAATCCAACCCACCTGCTGAAACCACTTACCACATATCACTGTTCAATAACCAAACACACTAGCCAGTCTACAATATGTTTACAGTATCTTATTTGTGGGTCCAAAGTCATTTGATCCCATGTTTCCAGACAGGGCATGTATATACATAAGTGCATGTGTGTGTGTCTGTATGTACAGCCAGGTCATAAGTGTTTGGACAGTGATACAATTCTCATATACATAGTCCCCCAGTTTTAAGGGCTCAAAAATAGTTGGACAAACTAACATAATCATCAAGTAAATCATCAGTTTTAATACTTGGTTGCAAATCCTTTGCAGTCAGTGACTGCCTGAAGTCTGGAACTTACTAACTGCATGTGTCAGAGAAAACAGCCGAGACTGTGTGAGAGAAACAGCCAGGTCCCCACAGCGAGGGACGCGCAGGTCTTACCGCCCACAGGTCTGAGTTAAGGCCCAGGTACTTCCCATTGCCACAGCCCACGTCAGCGAGCAGGGCCCCCGGGGGCAGAGAGCACAGGAAGTCCCTGACGCGGGGCCAGGGGGAGTGGCGCGTGCTGCTGAAGTGGGACGCGATTTCCTCATACACCTGGTGCACAAAGCGCGTCTCCAGGCGGGACGCGTCCCCATCGTCCTGAGGGAGGGCTGGGGCTAAGGGCTCCTCTAGGGGGCGCTGGCTGTCACAGGCAGAGGAGTACGCTGCATGGACAACACAGGGACACATGCAGTTCTGCTGCACACTCTTGCAGTTGTCCTATTAGCACAGTTCAGTCACACACTCTTGCAGTTGTCCTATTAGCACAGTTCAGTCACACACTCTTACAGTTGTTTCATTAGCACAGTTTCATGACACATTCACACAGACAGAACTATAATTGCAACAGGAATGTGAAACTTGCATTTGTTATCTCAGTACATTTCAATTAAAAGGTTTTGTTGGTATGACATACTGTAGGCGCTGTCCAAACATGTAAAGCAGTAAACAAAATCATCAACAGATACAAAACATTAAGTCTAGAACCACAAAACCTTGAACAATACTACTTAAACTCATAGCTGTGCTGAAATATACGTCACTGACACAGGTGACACAGGTGGGGGCGCTCTGGAGTCACCACAGGTACACAACACAGCCCACCACAGGGGACAGGTGGGGGGCCTACCACAGTCACATGCCGTCTGCCGCACTTTCCGGAAGGTGAAGGACGTCCTGGTGTCCCGCTTGCTCAAGGTCAAGTCACTGGGGTCGGAGGTCAATGCTTGGGGACTCACTGAATCTCCAGCAGGAACCACGTCAAATTTCCTGGGAGTTATCCTGCCAAGCCATATAAACCCTGTTTAGGCCCAGCTCCATCTTTCACAAATATTACTGCTCAATCTTAACTGTGACATGCACAGTAACATGCTATTTAAAACATTATGATAAAATTTTTCTGTTAAGAAGTCAATTCAAATTTGAGGTAAGAACCAACTAGCTCGAGGTGCGAGTGACAGGACATTCGGCTTGAGAGAGATATTATGTTAGTCAGTGGCTTGGAGCGCCATGTATGCTGGTTTTTACTCCAGTCTCCGCTGTTTACTAGATAATCAGCCAGAATACTTGCTAAATGAGCCCTTTTCCATATGTTCAAGAATTTCACATTTCCAAAACCTGATAACTTTTAAACAATTATCTCTTTTAACACAGACATTGTATGAACTCAAAACTAATTCTGACAAGTGATCAGCAACATTACATCCTATCAGCTGCCCTACTTCATTTCAAGCACAGAGTTGACAAGCAATCCCTCCTTTGCTCAGTAGAGGGCAGTAGTGGCTCCTTCTCACCCATGTGTCCACAGGTAGCGGCTCTCGCCCTGCATCACCAGCAGGCTCCGCCTTGGCAGCACCACGGCAACCGAACGCCCTTCAGGGTGCCTGAAGTCCATCACCGTCTGCCGAAAGGCACAGAGTGAAATAGAGAGCAAGAGAATTATGCAAACATAAAGACAGAGAAAGCCACACAGTCACATAGAATATAGAGGGGCCATATAGTACTGACAACAGGGGCACTGCAATTTAAACACAGAAAAAAAGACACACACACACAAAAGAGATACGCAGACCACTTCACAAACTACATCACAGAGTCCACAAAACCAGCCTGCCACAAGTTCAACCATGAATTACAATTCACCTGTCTCACCTCATACCACAGAGAGGAGGAGTTCGCTATGATTAGGAATTCTGTGCTCTCCTGACAATAGGAGCGTTTTGATGAACCCTACCACTGGTAGAGCTACAATGAACTTCTGTGAATCAATCAATTACAACAACAATCTAAGCATTCAGCAAACAGTCTAATCCAAAGCAATTTCCTTAGATATCATTTTGATGCACTATCCAAAAATATACACGGTCACCGTTTTATATGTCATCCAGCTGGATATTTACTGAAGCAAATTAGATTAAGTCCCTTCCTCAAGGGCACAACAGCTGTGCCATAGCTGGGAGTCAAACTGGCAGCCTCTAGAGTTATAACCCCAGTTCCCAAACCAGCCAATCAAATTGGTTTGCTCTCCACAGCAACAGAGTGATAGGTTAATGGCGGTCACTGATAGCATATGGCTCCGCCCATTTGAGATATTATGAAGCCTCACTGTGCCATCACCGCTGTTCACCTTTTCCACCCTGTACTATGATGGGGAAGAGTACACACCGACTCCAACTACCATTCACCTCTGGTACCCCTCAGAAACAGCACCGGGGCTGGCGGTGAGCTGAACCAGAGCACTGTCGCAGAGCGCAGGAACGCTCTCAGTTGCGACGCTGCTCACATCCCAGACACGTAGGCTCTCGGGGGCGACTTCCTGCGCAGCCCTGCATTCTGAGCTAGCCGAGCCCGAGGCCACGGCGGCGCTGATGAAACACTCTGTAGCAGTGACGGGTGGATGGGGCCGTCCTCGTCTGAACCCGGGAAGCCGAGGGACACCACGGCCCCATGCAGGAGGGGGCGAGTAGGGGTGGGGTGGGGTGGGCGATTTACTCCGAAACACATTGATGCTGCAGGGGAAGTCACGGCACGTAACATAAAGCAGCCCTTTTCTCTGGGAGAATGAACAGACCGCGGAGATTTCACACCGCCATGAATAGGATGGATTTTCATATGTCAGACGGGAGTCAGGGGACCCACAGCCCCAGCCGAATCCCACCCCGTTCATGTAATGCGTTGCTTCTATTGTACCTCCAAGAAAAATGAAAAACACATCCAGTCACCAGAGACCGTCTCCAAGAACGAACAAAAAAAAGGGGATATCCAATTAATTTCCCCTTTCTTAATACCCCTCATAACAAAACCGACACGTAGCCGTCGGTCGGTAACAGACTCGAGTGATTAGTCTGTGGCTGTGCTGCTGTTTCTCATGGATTTAACTAAGATCCTTGGCGATGATCTATCCATAGCAGGCCTTTCTGCCGTACATGGAAGTGCATAAATAAACAAACACGCTGATGTGAAAATAAGACTTGTGCTGCATGCAAATGCTCCCTGGCACTGCACTGTTCCCTCACCTCCCTCATCTTTCCGCACCGTGCCAAAGTGCATGCTGGGAGCTTTCTTAAAAGACCTGTGATTTATTGAACATCTCCCTCCATCTCCCCTATGTGCGTAATCACATTATTAAGGCGGTATTTTCTCCCAGAGCAATGCAGCAGGTCCACACACTACACACACACACACACACGCTTACCCACCCACCCAACCCCACACTACACACACACACTCATACCCACCACACACACACACACACACACTTACCCACCCACCCTCACGCACACACACATACTCTCTCACACACACACACACACACACACGCATACCCACCTACATACACACACACACACACACACACAGGAGAATCTAAGAAGAGCTGTTCTGGGTTGACATTCCTCGAAATGGAAGATTGAGTCCCAATGCCCATCTCCTTCTTACACATTCAGCAGGGAGCAGCCAATCAATAGAGCCGCTCTTCCGTAGCCAAATCAATCCGCCTCTCGACAGCTCCGCTTCACAGCAGCTCTTTCCAATCCATCTTCTCACTTTGGCCTTTCCCGCCTCTCCCAGGTAACAGAGTCAATAAAGATCACAAACCCAGCGAGGCGGCAACTGGTCACCCACCCCCTCCTATACACAAACAGCTCCATACAATTGCACACACATACAAATACAAACTCATACATATGCAGTTTGTATAACTAATAACATACATATGCGCTGCATGTACCCATACTCTATACCCTGTGCTTATACAAGCACACCATAATGCATGCATGTACCCAGCGACTCACCAACACACACACACACACACACACACACACACACACACACACACACACACACACACACACACACACACACACATAAAAAAACCATTCAGATCTTGGTTACAAAGTACTGCTGGATGATCCTCAAAAGCCCAGAGCTAAATGTATTTGAGAGTTTCAATCCATTAGCATAAAGAGACAACACGCAGGAGTAATACACAGCCAAATAAAACCCCAACGAACCCTGCATCGGCCTCATTTAATTTCCAGACCATTTCATCCTTTTCACTTTAAAACAAGAAATGTTTTCCCTTTATGTTGAAGGCTCATCATTGTTCAGATGGACGATCTAACAATCGTGTTGTAGGATAGCTTTCTTTTCGCTACTATACCGCGATAAACAGCCCCAGCTGCACCACCAAAAATGCTCTACCCAATCCATCAAAAACGCCTCTGCAAATGAGCGCCATGAAGCGAATTACACTCATTCTCACGCAAAACAATGATCTACAGCAGTCCCGCTAACAAGGAAGAGGTGAGATATAACTTGTCAAGACCTCCAAAGTGGTCCAGCAGACATCGCTATAACTCGCTGGTTCTGTTTCACGGGTCATTTTCATAATTTCACAATAGTCTACGCTGTAGACTCTACAGAATCACTGAGAGGGATGAAGTAAACGGTGAAGAGACTCTTTATTTCAGTTCCGTTCTCCTTCACAGAGAACAGTCTTGTGTTCTTCTGAGTCCCGACTTCATAATCGATCTGTTAAATTATGGACAGCCAGCTGTTCTTAATGGGGGATCTCCCTGTATGAGCTGAAGTGTGGAAGAAACAAAAGGAACAGACAAACGCTTCATCAAAAGCCGCCCCGCAGCCGTTCGCCAAAAAGCTGCTTTTTCACCAAACTGTGACGGCAAATAGCTTTCGCTCACTAGGGAAACATATGGCCTCACTTTCGCTTCCCGCCGTCTCAAGAGTGAAATGCTGTTCTCTCTTTTTGTCATGACTGTGGGACGTGGGGTGAATGCTGCTGACTCCTGCGACTATCTCAGACGTCCTTGAGAACCATTTTCTATGTGTTTGCTTCAGAGGACACAAATACTTTGTGAATCTCCACTCTAACCACAGATATGGAGTGAAGAGGGAAAAGATTCTTCACCTTCATATATCTCAGTAACATCGAAAAGCTCTTTCGTTGAAATGTAAACCGAGAATAGACTGGAACTGAAAGCTCTCTAACAATTTGTCTGAAAGGAGGAGTTTGCTTCCCTTTCCTCTCAACAACACTTGAGAAACCATCAGGGTGACCCATCTCCATTTTTCCTACAAGGAAAGCTACTCTATTTCCATCTTTCGGATGGATGACTCTCCAGTTCAATATCGGTTCGGAGGCGCTGGCTGACAGGCATTCTCGTTTAGCTTCGCTTCTGTAGGGAGGCCCGTCGAAGACCCATCGGAGCGGCACTGCTCATTTCGTGTGGACTGTTCCTGCCCCCATATGAATGGACTGGGGGGACCAATCACAGAGCAGCTGTCCGTTCCCCCCAGCTCTCTCCCCGAGCCGCCTCAAACGGAGATCGCGTCAGCTCAGTGAGGTGCGACAAACCCAAAAAAACAAAACTCGAGCCTGAGACGAGGACACCTCTGTGGCTGGTGACAGGGACCCGCCACGGCTGCTCTCGCCTTTGCTAAAGTGAGCCTCGTTCAAGCCAAGGTCAAAATCATGACTTTCAACAAGGCTGTACTGTGGCATGGGACACGACAAGCAGGATGGCAGACTGCATGTACTGAACCCCCTTCTTCCCTTGTCACATTGGTGTAAGAGCAGTGCACCCCCTTTTTTCTTAGTCACATGACCATGCACTAGTGTAAGAGCAGTGCACCCCCTTTTTTCTTAGTCACATGACCATGCACTGGTGTAAGAGCAGTCCACCCCCTTTTTCTTAGTCACATGACCATGCACTAGTGTAAGAGCAGTGCACCCCCTTTTTTCTTAGTCACATGACCATGCACTGGTGTAAGAGCAGTGCACCCCCTTTTTTCTTAGTCACATGACCATGCACTAGTGTAAGAGCAGTGCACCCCCTTTTTTCTTAGTCACATGACCATGCACTGGTGTAAGAGCAGTGCACCCCCTTTTTTCTTAGTCACATGACCATGCACTGGTGTAAGAGCAATGCACCCCCCAGTTGCAAGAAGTGAAAAGGGGCAACTCCAAACTAGGGATGAGTGGGGTTATAACTATAGCATAATAATATTCATTCATACTGATCTCAGCACAGTTCTGCATCTATTCAATATACAGTTCTGAGGCTTAATATGCCTGTCAGTCAAATGTGTCCTACTGATATTCCCTGAGCTGCATCAGCTGCGCAAGAAAACAGGCTGCACCATTACTCATTACCTGAACACATTAACTTAATCATGTATCACTCATTTAGCAATTATTCAGATATTACGCTCTGCTTCATATAATTATTTGAAAGGTTACACACAGAGTATTAATATACTGTAGTGAATGAGTGGTTTAAAGTTAGCCTACACTGGCATGTGACTGCGGAACGGTCAGAAATTTGAGCACTGTACCTTAGCGCCAAGGCTTAAGGAAAGAATTGTGTCCTCAAAGGCAGAGTGGGTGTCAACATGAGGCGGAATACCTGTCAAAAAATCCATTAATGTACCTCTGGCATACAAAAGCTGAGCACATTTCATTCAAGGAATAGTTAAAATTCTCACAGCAAACATCACAGCAGAGGACCTCTACTGCCCCCTCCTGGTCAGAAATGCAATGCGCATGCATCTTTACCTTGCCCTGGCTCGTATTGGTTGATAGTGAGTTGGTCTGGTCTGATGTCAATGTGATTCTCCTTCAGACATCTCTCCAGGAGGGCGTCACAAATTTTAGGAAGCCCTGGGCAGACAGTATACACTGAACTTCAACTATCAGCAGCAGAAACAACCATCAGTAATGAGAAAAGATTTGACATTAATTCTGAGCGATGACAATGACTGTGCCATCACTCTCTTTGAGCTCTGACTGACTGAATGCCTTCCCTCACATCCAAAACCATAACCACTGCTGTTTATTGATCTTGACAGCACCTGATCTGAGAAGAAAACGTGCTTTTGAAAAAAGGGGGCAAGCAGGATATATTCAGACATACCACCAGGCAACGGTTTGTCCTTGTCCACATTGTTGTTGTCGTAGCGAAACTCGTACCCATAGTGCTTCACTCTCCTGTGTTTCAGAGCCTTCTGCGCTGAAGGAAAGAGGGCAAGAATCAAATTACTATTGTCCAACAAAACATTCATTTTGGAACAGCAGGCTGTATCTGCTTGGGTCCCACTGCTCCGTCATCCACCAAGACAACACGCCGCGTCACCGTTTCCTTTCACCCTTACATTCACCATCACAGAGTCACTGCACAAAAAACCAGCATCTCTCATGAACTCGGTACAGGCGAACTGCAGATGCCTGAGAGACCAGTCCCTGCTAATGCACCACAAGACAGGGAGTACCCTAACAGCCAAAACCTTCATTGGGGAATACTATGGCTACTAATACCTCACCCGGTAGCTTGCCCAGCTATATCCAGCACTGGCACAAGGCAAAGGCAATGGCACTTAAGCTGGATACACCACACAGCAGGCTGCATCATCACAGGCACTGATTCTGTCCCTCTTAATGGGGGTCCTATGACAGCACTGAATGGCTCCACACAGCTGGGGAGCACGAGCGTTTTGGGCACCATTGTGGGTGGGTATTTATAGCCCTGGCCTGGCTGTGGTTTAATATTGCACCAGGGTTGGTGAACTTTTACCTGAAATAAGTATATATTCTCCAAGTGCTTACTGGTTCAAACTGAGGATACCACAGACATTTTTTTTATTTATTTATTTTTTATTGTAAGTACATGGTGAATCCATATTCAAATCGCTTACTTTTAAATGATAAATGCTAAAGAGGTAAAGGTGGGATACTTCAATCCTTTCCATTTACGTGGGAGGAAACACTACACACAAAAAAATTAATATCAAAATGTGGTGAATGGGAATCTATTCTAGAGAAGGCAGATGACACTGTCTGGTGGGTAAGTGCACAGATGTAAGCCTGGGTTTGCTGGGGGGGGGGGTGTACGTGTCGCAGTCACTCACCAGTGACTGCATCACTCATAGGAGCCCAGTCAATGGCGTCCAGGAGTCCTGCCTCCTCTTCAGCTGATACAAACTCCTCCAGGACCTTCAGGCCAGGGGGTAACTCTGCACAGACTTCCGACTCACTGCCCACTAAAAAAACAAAGGACAACAGAGGTGATACCAGGGAAAAACAGGGGTGTTCAATGCTTTTAAGGGTGCGCTGTCTCCCGCTGAGGCCCCTCATATTTCCCAGTGTAGCAGCGTTCCTCATTTTCTCTACGAACTAAACAAATTCTGCAGTAACGTAAAGCAACAGCCTGAACAGTTGCAAATGGGCAGAGTGCCATCTGGTGGTCAAAAACAAAGCTACATGTTGGTGAAAGACCAATTTTGGCCCTGTGATACCTAGAATGAAGTCTATATTCCATATGGCACAATTTATGCACATGCATCTCAGAGAAAATAGCTAAACAGCTCAATTCAGGACAGATGTATCCACTGTCAAGACTTGTTAATACACATCTCTGTAAACTACAATGTTCTGGTGACATTTATAAGAGCACTGTAATGTTAGCGAATCACATGACAGCATGCCCTAAAGCAAATGCCGTGGAGTGGAATCTGCTGCACACTTACTCCCCCATTACACACAGAATTTAAAAATCAGGCAGGTTACCTTTCTCCACAAAGCTGAGGTACAGGGTGACGGTCTGTCCCTGGCAGTGGAGCTGGCTGCCGTTGAGGGAGGTGTAGCACTGCTGGGCGTCCTCAGCAGACCCGTACGTCACGAAGGCGTAGGGCTTGTTGGGTGGCATGAGGAGGGACTCCACGCACCCGCACTCTCTCAGTACATCCTGAAGCTTCTCGCGGCTCACCCCATTGCCGAGCCCGCCGTTGGCTACCACCAAACTCTGAGTAGCAGGCACAGAGACGCATGTTTTCAGTCCTCCCCCAGAAAAAGCCCTCCCCGCAAAGCTCTCTGAAGATTAATTAACATGCAGAACGTTCAGCCTGTTTAATTCCACACAGCTTGGCAACCAATTTCTGTGATATTTTCAAATATCTTTTTCCTTTCCTCATGTGCATACATCTTGATTTTAGAGTTGCAAATAAGTTAGGTCTGATCAAATACATCTTTTTGATACATCAGAAATATACAACTTTGCAGGGAAAGTATCATATTTGGTGAAGAATAAATTTACCATTCAACAAAATTAAAGGTTTATCTCTAGTTGTGATGACCTGCTAACTCACAAACGAGAACAGAGAGGTTTAGCTTCAGCTCTGCCCCTCTGAAAGAACTACTAGGGCCCAACATTCCGGCGGTCATTTTGCAGTGCTTGGCAAACTGTTTCCTTGTCATTTTTGTTTACATTAATCAGACAAATCAAATTGCTGTGACATTGTTTAGGGTTAGGTCTATCTGAGTATCTAAGTATTTATTGCTTTATTGTCAGGCATTCAGCAGGAAGCCTAAGAAAGATTGTCTTACATAGTGTACATCGTCCATTTACACTGTTAGACTGGAACTTAAGTAAATTATAGTCAAGCACACTGTGTAGGGGAAACAACGGTAGTACCCTATCTGGGAAATGAACCCAAAACCGTACAATCCCAGCTCTGCCGCCCCACTGTCAGTATAAAACTAGTACAGTAACAATGTCAGTATTCACCATTTAGGATAGTGCATAATACTATCAACTTGACAACCATTCATTAAACGCTAACTTGTGTGAAACTACTTGTGTGTAGTTAGCTTGCTAACTAGCTAGGGCGCAACACAAGATGACAAGAAATCGACACTGTTCGCTGGTACGTTCATTCTCTGCATTCAAGTAATTTTTTTTTACATATTCATCAGAATAAAATTAAGTTGGAAATTGGAAATATATCATAGCATCTAGCAGCCTGAGAGGCACAGTTAGTTTTGGCATCCGTAGCTAGTTAGCTTAGTCCAGATTCCTTTTATGCTAAATCAGATAGCTCTCCACGCGACAAGGTATGATCTCTTTTACCTTAGTTGGGCATGATGTTGTATTAATGCCTTCGTGCTTTAGTAACGTGTGACTTGCTTTTAATTGCTTCCGCAGAAGCTTTTTCTCCTCTTTAGTCCGTTTGACAAGTTTCACGTTCCCATTCACGCTTTTCTCCATGGTGCACTATCAATGACTTACGGAATGAAACATGAGTAAAGCAATAAAGGTTCCTAGACAGTCGTGCTTTACAACACGTAGCATGCATTTTCGTACATGATTGCAAACATTTAAAATAAATAATAAAAAATAACTTTTAAAATATTTGAAATAAATACGGAAATACATTTACAAATTCGTCAATATTTTTCTTTAATTGTAGGTGTAGTTACTTTTTGTTTTACTGTTGTACGGTGTACCACTTTTTTAGCATATCGCCATGCACTTCGAAAATGAAGGGCAATAAACTAGGTCACCGCGAGCCAGACAGGATATTGTATACTTCCGAGGTCCCATGGAGCCCTGGCCACCTGTTCGATGGCCCCTCTGGTCTTTCTGCGGGAGCTATTGTACACTGCTGCACACATTCTGGACGTCTGCCCAGGAATGATTCCACCCTCTAAAATTCGTACGAGCCAGGCTGGTTTGCCCCCTGTCACCTTGAATGAGGAATCCCTCCTTGCTCTGATGGAATTATTTTTACCTCTCAGCGGTGGTTCCACACACAGAACAGAGCTACTGCCAGTCCTGTCACCAGGTAAATACTGTACAAACAAGAGTGGATTTGCTCTAAGAGCTGTGACGCGATATGTATGAAGTTGAGACTCATACGTAGCCATGAAGTAATGAGTACAATGAGGGAAATCCACGGTATGAACTCAGAGAGCTTGGGAGAATGTCGACAAGAAATGGAACAGTCATGAGTTCTCTCAATGATGCGTTACGTTTTTAATTTAGCTACAGATATGCTTTATTAAATTTATACTAATGATGAGCATCGAGGGGAGACCAGGACTGCAGGACTTGTGCTGCAGTAGAGTGTTAAGCATCTGTCACAGCTGGCCTCTGGGGTGCATCTGAGCTGGGATCATCATCCTGCTCTGTTTGAGACAGTGAGAAGAGGGGCCTGAGCTTTGTCAGCTTAATCACTTCTTCAGGGATCAGTCAGCGACGTTAGCCCAGACAGCGGCCTGAGGCGGCAGGCCATAAGCCCCCTCTCACTGGGGTCTTTCAGGGCATGGCAAGTTTTGCATTCCCCAGCGCCGAGCTCCATTCGCCCGGGTCTGTGGGACCTTGCTGGGGGCTTTTCTGTGTTGTTGCGTGACGGGCCTCTGGACAAAGATCAAGCGGCGAGGACTGCTGCGTTTGATAACAAGTGCTTCTGTCCCATCTGTCAGAAACTCTCATCCAGACATAGTGACACGAGGTTGGCGGGGAATCCCTCACTCACCATGGAGAAAAAGGGATCAGAAGAGAAAACAATCCCACACACATCAGGCTTATGTGGCCACTATGAGGAGGAAAACCCCGGCTTCAGAAAGTGCAGAAAGCACTGCCATGTCTTTGTTCCACTCATACACTGTAAACCAGCTGATTCTAAATAGTGCAACTCCAACGTAGGGGAGCTGATAAGTGAAGCTGGCTAGTCTGGTGCAAGGGTGGAACAAATACATGTTGATTCTTCTACTTTCTGACCTCTCTGACAGAAAAAGTTTGTCATCTTGTCATTAACAGAGTCATTCAGATGGTTGTGAATGAATGTATGGTTGTAAACCTTGAAACACGGCAAAAGGTAGCCAACGGTTTGACTAGTATAGCTAGTAGAACAAATATTTAACCAGAGAACAGGAGATGTTTCAAAGTACTGTAATTCTTTCATCTTTTCAAGGTTATAGAAAACAAATTAAACAATGAATATTGCTTGTTTGTATATTGCCTGGAAGGCCAAATGTCCACCTTAAGTAAATGTCAGATTTCCTCCGATCGTTTTCCAAGCCTTTCTCATTTTAATATTTAGAATTCCCTGAGAGTATCATGGCATTTCAGATGTTGCTTATGATTGCCAAGGCAGAACTGGTGCCAGAATATCTGTATTATAATTGCCCTGGATGGAATGCTTGTGAGAAATTAGATCCTGTTTTTAAAATAGTGATTCTACCACTTGTAGCCCCCTATGATTGTGTCAATCACGGTAATACAATAACTCAGAGGTGAACTGGGAAATCTGAAACAAGACCAGCGCACGGCTTCATTTATTTTATACCCTCAGCTGGGGATTTTTGTTGTTGTTGTTGAAGTGCCAGGAAGGAACAGAAGCCAATAAAAACAATACAATGTGTGCATAATACTTACACAGATAACAATACGATGCAATCATGCCTCAGTCGTGGTCATCAAGGTCACCCACTAGAAACGTGTTGAAGACAGCAGTCCATGACAAGAATTTCCTTCGCCATAGTGATAACTCCCCAGAGTGCCCTGCTCTGAGATACAGCTCAGAAAAGACATCGCCCTAAGCCCTCTCACACAATTCACTGATTAAACATAAGCAAGGGTGATCTTTTAAAGTGTGTTATGTAAGCATTTTAACCTGCAGTTCAGAGCGCATTACTGAGCAGTCATGACACATAACTCTTAATTTGGTATAATCCTGCAAAGTCTATTTTTGGGTTTGGTGCAGCAACAAAAGTGTGAACAGCTGTACAAAGTGGTGATAAGTCCAAAGGATAATACAAGAGCGACACAGCAAAGCGGCTGTGCAGAGGGGGTTCTCCGATGCAGTATGTTGTATGCATTGGTTACAAATATAGATATGCCATACATTTTTATTTACAGAGGCAGTGTGTTATGACTTGCTGTCGATGGAACATAAAGTTTACCACAGTGTTTTTTAATCATATCCTTACTGGTCTGACCTGTCTCAGTCATCTTGTGGCTGCAAGAGTCTGTGACTTGTAAATGAACAACTAAGGTTGAAAAGTCAGCACATGATATAGTGTTAAGGAATACATATCAGTTTGTGTCTCTATGGGGCTGGGACATCAACAAGGTTTTGGGGTCAAACCCTAGATGGAAAAGGGTTTTGTTCTAATAAAAGTGCTTTGTCGGATTCTTTTGGTAAAACATTGAAAGTACTTTGCAAATAAACCAAATGCGTAAAATGGAATGCATAAACAAATAGTCATGCCACTCTAGATAACTTAATGATGTGCTGTAGGTTGCTTGGCTACCAGTGTTATGGTTAGTTGTGTTGGTTACAACTTGGTATCGCCTCTACTTGGTATTGCTAACCAGTTGTTTTTGTAGGTTGCTCTGGATGAGTGTCAGCTTAATGCCTCAATGTAAATGTCATGTAAAGCAAGTTTGAGTGTGGGCTCGAATGTAGCACCTGACATCACCAATACAGATGGAGATGTTATCTTTGAGTGTTAAAAATACACCAGTCTGCCCATTGGGATTTGTTATGGCACATATGACTTGTGCATGCTGAGCTCATTTGGCACCATCCCCTGACCCTGGATCAGTGGGAGGATGCCTGGAGACTGCAGTCCATTTTATCTCAGAGAGAGCTCCATAGATCGGGCTTCTTTTGGCTGAACTGTCATTGGCCTACTCCAAACCAGAGAGCATACCTTCTTAAGACACAGCCCGCCCTAGTTGTGTTTCTTGACATCAATCCATTGTCTATAAAAAGCTCCTGGAAATTAAAATGGGTGCAGGGGCCCGGAGATTCCATCTCCCCTCATCAACATTTTGGGATTTGACCCCCTTAATAAAATAGTGCTGAAACTGGATTTTATCCAGCATCGAGCCTTCATAAAACAAAGGCATTAATTGCTGACTTTAGAGTACATTTTTTGCCTGCAAGTTTTCAATGGAAACCAAGCAGGCAAATTTTATTTTCCATTGGGGTGTTACGTTACATTACTTTCCCATTCAGGCATTTATCTGAGGCTCTTAGCCAGAGTGACTTGCAGTACACAGTTTGCCATTCTTCACACTTTCCATTTACACAGGTGGCTATTTTTACTGAAGCAATATCAGGTGAAGTACCTTCTTCAAGGGTACAACAGTGGTGCCACAACTGCTACCTGGGAATTAACCCCACCGCCTCAGAGCTGGAAAACCAGCTCCCTAACAATTATACCACACTACTGCATCGAGAGTTGGTCTCTTAGCTGATGTTTTCCTCCCCAGAGAGCATTTCCCATTAATGTGGTTGGTAAACACTTCTACAGCAACATGCCCTGTGTATAATCTAAATCCACATGAGGCAGAAGGATCTCTCTCTCTCTCAGTGCAGGTTCAGAAACTCTGCAAGTGTTCATGTGTGAGGCTTGTGGGGAGGTTTGTGTCCCCAGTCTGGGCTAAGCTCAGCCCACCTCTCTGATGTGCACTGTCCCCCTCTGCATGGCATGAGTGACGGTGTGGAGACCGGAGGTTAAGCTCCTGTCAGGATGTGTGGAAGATGTCCTTAGAAAGAAGCCAAAGGCAACAGAGGACATCTTGATATGGAGACACTGTATAAGATGTTGCTGTGAATGGCAGTACCACAATACACTTTTTTCAGGAAACCATATGACAAAATTGCATGAGTTGCTGAGTTAAACAACAAACAATTTGAAACATGTAGACGAAAATTATTACTCCATTGTAGGTCTGTAATAGCCTTATACCCCCACCCTTTTCCCCCCTAATCCAGAGAAACACCCTGCTCTGTTAAATGTCAGCTGGTCCTGTTGTCTGTAGAGGTGTTTTAAATACTTGCTGTGTGACATCACTACACCATGTGCCAGGCTGAGGGCTGGTCCCTGCCCATCGGACTACTTTAGGGCCCTCCAAGCCTGGCCCAGCCCAGCCAGACCTGACAAAGAGGGAGAGAGTGTACCCGCCTCCGAGGGTCTCCAGTCTGCAGTCTGCACCACCACCGGCCCCCTGCTCTCCCCGATCCCTACCTCCAACCAGGTGAGAGGAGCCGCTGTAGCAGTATTGCAATGTAAACTGTCATGAGAATCGTTAGATGCTAGAATGCAGTGGTCTAAGTCTCCAAGTACCAAGACTTGGATTCAAGATCTAAAGTAGCGTCAAATTTAACAAGAGCATTACAGGGAGAAATTAGCTTCCATTTTGCATTGTTGCAGGTTGGGTCTTTAGATGGTTCACAGAGTGGAAGCTCCTGTTTGTGGTGTATCTATGAGTCGCAATGTGGATTCACTCTTTATGATTCATGAGAGGAGGTCCATGTTGGCGAGGCTTTGATGTGCCCAGCCAGGGAAGGAGGGGTTAAGCCAGTTAAAATTTCTCTGTTCCTTTGCTTTCTAACAACCCTCCCACGGCTTCTGTGAACTGATCATACGCTGGCTTTGTGCGTCTCCGAGAGGACAAGTAGTGTGTGATTAGTGTCATATCAACAGAGCACACAGAAGGGAGGGCTACAGTTCACATGAATCCGAGATGTTTTTAAATGTATAAATTTCTGCTTACAGGGTTGAAATATTACACTGACTATGTCTTGACACAGGTAATCGAAGTATGACAGCTGGCTTGCCTTTATTAAGGCTCTTTGCCATAGAAGAGTGATATTTGAGCGCGTATTCAGTGAACTGTACACAGTGGGAGGTGCAGTGGCTGAAAACTCAGTGAATCATGTGTCGCTTTTGACACACCAAAACAGGTGTCCGATTTCAGGTCCAGCGGAAAATCCTCCAAATGATTTTGGATGGCAAGGCGTATTTATAGAGTGATGTGCCCTCTGCCCATGGATTGGTGACAAAGGAAAGGGTCACCTTTCTCCTTCTTTCGCTGGAATTAGCACACCCCCGTTAACATGACACATTTCTCTGTTTCTAAAATATATCAGATTGTTGGGTGTTTTAAAATTGTGCGATTGCACCTGCTTATTCTAGAGTGCTTGACTTGTTTGTAGGGGCCATGGAGAGCAGTGATTCCTACAGTCACTTAACAGACCATTCACAGGGTGTGCTGCTCTGTACTTTCCCATATGAACCATGTTTAATATCTCAGTGTTTCAGTGGAGGTCGAGAAATAAAAGGCATCTTAGCATCTTCCCTCGGAACTGAACTCACTACCTTGAGGTGAAAATTCCAAAGGCGTAACCATGGAAACCATCACTGGTAGCTGCTGTTCGTTGTAGTCCCTCAGACATGCTGAGGCTGGAGTCTCCCTCCTGTTTCTACCCACAGATTGCCTTGTGTCGACAGCAAGACCCGTTCCGGATCGGACTTTGGCCTCCAATATATTCGCCGGTTGCCCGCATCCAGCTCAGCTCTCCCTGGCATCATGGACCGCTCAGTACAGGAGCTCTTCCTCAACTTCATGATCGTCTTAATCACCGTGATGCTAATGTGGCTTCTGGTGAGGTCCTACCAGAGCTGAGACATGGCGCTGGGAGAGGCTGTGGGTGGTCCCTCAGCTGGGAGGGAGGAGCCTGTTTTTATAGAAGAAGCTTCAAAAAAAAAAAAACCCAAGAGAGGGAGGAATGCAAGACGTCAACACTTTCACGCAGTGGGACTGTGTTGAGTTCCAGCACCCTAATGCTCAACCACTGTCTCTCCCCTAAGCCTTTACATTTTTAAATACATTTTAGAGCAATGTTGCTATACAGCTTAAAATACCTTTCTTGTCATATTTTGTTTGCATTCGTTTGAGATTACATCAAATCAGATTACAGAAAGGAAAGAAATTATTCTTATATTTCTTTGTGTTTACTTCGACTTTCTTGTGCTTTAAAGCTAGAGGTAGACAATGGTGGCGTGCAAGACATATCTGCTCTGGTGCGGAAAGTGGTCATGTGAATCAAAACATTAAAATTCAATAAGCATGGGATTCTATCCAAATGTTATGTTTACAGTTTTTACAATAAAATCATCTATAATTATGTGATGTGTCTGTGTCTTCAATTAAATACCATGGAAACGGAATCATTCCAAAGCGGGATTCATTGTAAGTGTGTGGCTGGTTTTTTTTTTTTGCAGTTCCTATGATGACCAGAAGAGGGGGCTAAACATTAAATAAAGTATATAAAGTATTTTAAATAATGTATTACATAAAGTAACTACATTAAATTTAGATATTGTTATACTTTGCTATGTTTCTGAATTATTTGTATGTTTTCTTCTATATTCATGAGACCATAATCATTTTACAACCTTGAGAGTTTCTGTGTTACATAGCCTAACTTCTTTTCAAACATGACAGATCAAAATATAAAACAAAAACCTTAAAAGTGATAAGTTAATACATTTGAATATGACCTGGTTCAGGTTTTACAACCCTGGGCATAACTAACCAAACCCTATGTGTGCTTTTGGCAGTTAGATTAATTTAGTTTAAAGAAATATAATAAAGGGCAAATGTTGTTTTTTAGTATTCATAAACCCCTATAAATCCTCTATCTAAAGTCTGGGAGGAGCATATGAGGACTTCTCTATGACATCATCAGAGAATTCCACAGCATTCAAGACACAGCAAAACACACCTACAAAAACAAGGGTCTTCCGATTTTACAATATATATATTATTTATATGTCCATTCATGTGATTTATTGCAGTGGTGATAAAAACAAGAGTGATCACTGATGATATAAGATGCCTGTATAAAACCATGTATAGAAATGTATATGTAGGACAGGAATAAAAATACATTTCAAAGGTTTCTTTTTCCATCTGCAATCTCAATCATTTGACTCCGACCATTTCACACATACTTCCTTCTTGTTACATTGTCAGGCAGTAAAATACAGAATGGAGAGACTTGGGATGAGTGACTTTGAAAAGAGAACTCACACATGAGGTTGCAGAAGGCATTAAATACAATAGGCACTGAGTACTACTGCCATGGCCTGTGCAATATTACATACTTATTAATATACAGCGCTAAAGCGTACTGCATACCCCACCAATGTATTAAATGTACCCATACATCAGTGCATACATGCTTAGAGACATTGAACAGATACAGATTGATACAGCAATAGACAATAAAACACAGACAACTGAAATAAATCAGCATAGAGGTTCCTTATTTCCTCTGCAGTAAATTAACAAATAAACTTATAAAAATACATTTGAAATAAAACTTAATCTTAAAAAAAAAGATGTAAATTCAAAAATAAATAACATCTAAAATTATTGTTGTGACAGGTATGCCGTGATTGGAGTGGAAATAGGTAGCGATGACAGGAAAAGGCTGTTGGCCTCAGCTGGTATGTGTTCCCACTTGTGGGAGGAGCCATGAGATGACTGGCATGGGAGGTGACCATGGCAACAGGCCAAACTCAAAGTCTCTGCAGCATTGAGTGAGCCAGGACTGCTTTATCCAAGTCTCTGCTGATCTTCAGCACTTCTAACATGATTTGAAAATGTGATGATATGAAAATGAATATTCTGTCCATGTATTTTCTTTTTAAATGATGTTGAACTGGAACAAGTTTCAAAGCTCGATATGTAATAAAGCAACAAAATTAAAATAAAATTTTCAAGTACAAAAAAAAAGGGCCATTGAATTTTTTTGGAAGTTTTGCGCTTCAACATAGCTCAGCTTGCATTCAGTAACATGACGGAATATAGACTCAAGACTAAAGAGAAAAATATGCAGTTATCTGGTTAGTAAGACACATTACATTGCCATTCATGTTGTTGTAGTGTAGGGATACAGTGCAGTTTTGGTCCCGCTCTAGTGCTGTGAACTCACAGGTCAGACTTCCATGGGTCTCTATCGCGGTTGAAACGCATCACCTGACAGTGGAATTCAGTCAACGCCCTGGGCATGGGTGAAACCTCCTCCCACTCCGAACGGCTGCTGTGGTAGACCTGCACCTCGTCCGTGATTTCATCCGGTGAGTAGTCCCCGCCCAGGATGTAGATCTTGTCGGCGATGCCGATTGCCCCGGCGTTGAAGCCGGCGCACTCGAAAGACCCCTCCCCCTTCCACACGCAGGTCTCTGGGCAGAAACTGTACACCTTGTAAGTGGAGAGGTCGCAGAGGTACAGGGTTTCGTTGACCGGCACAGCCTTGACCAGCGTGGCATGGAAGAACTGCCCGAACTCCGCCACCAGCTGGCACCACTGGTCGGCCAGGATGTCGTACCTGAAGAAGCAGTCCAGGGAGGGGTTGAAGACATCGGCGATCTCCACCTCTGACCCCAGCGTGTAGATCACGTTGTTGCAGGCACTGGCCTCCGGGTAGTAGATGCCCCTGGGTAGGGGGCTAACGGACTTCCAATCTCTGGCCAGGGGGTCGTAGTACTCCACATCCAGCAGACTTCGGATGCTCCGGGCTCCACAGGTCTTGCCCCCTATCACGTAGATCCGGCGGAGGGCTGTGACCGAGGTGTGCATGGTGCGGGGTTTCTTCATCTTGGGTACCTGTGAGAAGCTATTCTGCGTCGGGCAGAAGCACCAGGTCTCGTCTGTGGCGTCATGGAAGGGCTCGGCAATGTGCAGCCGCACCGCTCTGCAACAGTTGCCCCGGCAACCGCCGGTGACGAACAGGCTCTCCCCAAACCCGGCCAGGCTGGAGCCAGGAGGGTCGGCAAAGAGCGCGTGTGGCAGCTCCTTCCAGCGGTCTGTCTCGATGTTGTAGCAGAAGGTGTGGCGGATCTCGCCATTCTCCTCCGTCTTGTGCACGTAGATGTAACGGTCAGTGGTGGAGGGCCTAGCGTCCAGGAAGAAGCCGCTGAACTCCCGAAGGTTGCCGATGGCATCCCTGACCGCCTGAGCACAGGCACCATCCCCAGACAGGAGGCTCTCAGTCCGGCCGAGCTCCTCCAGCACGGCCATGGGCAGCTGGTGAAGCCGCACCAGTGAGAGGAGGTGGGGCAGGTGTGGACGCCGGGCATCCAGGTCATGCTCAGTCCACCGTAGCAGTGCCCTCAATGCGGCCTCCTCATCCGGGACGTTAAGCTCATCCACCCCCAGGCACTTCTCCAGGACATTAAGGGTCATCTCAAGGAAGTCTGAAGTCTTGGTCAGGCTATGGAAGTTCTGCGTGACAAAATCCATAGAACGCTGGTGGAGGCGGGTGGAGCCATAACCCTCAGCGATGGCCAGCAGCTGCAGGCAGTTGGACAGATCCAGGGTTTCGATGAGGAAGTCGCTGCAGGCCTTGGACAGGATGGAGACCTGCAGGAAGGAGGACAGCTGAAAGAACATGTCCACGTTGTCATCCGTGATCTCCGTTTCACCAGAGTAGGCAAAGTCCAGGAAGGCTCGGATGGCCTTTGGAGACAGGTGGCTCATGGTGACACTCCCATCGTCACGTTCTCTCATATTGACTTCAAACATGGCCCTGCAAAGAGTATTTAAACTTCAGAAATCCCAGCTACTCACTCCTTTTCATCTTCTATCAAATTCATCCCCACTTTGTTGTATGCATAACTCACTGAATACATATTACATTTTTCATACAAATAACGTTATCAGCAGAGTGTCTGGAGCTGAATGTCAACCTTGGATAAAATTGATATTTATGCTTACTGGGAAGTACTGCTTACATTTAAAGCTGGGTTTTTATTGAATCAATTAGATTCCGTACTTCACATTAAGTTGGCAAACACTTAGGCCAATATATTATGTTAATAGCTTTATTCTAATGTTGTAGACTCATCATTAAATTTATGAGGCAGGTACATCTATGAGTTATGTCAGACACTACTTATAGCTTATGTGTAGAGGGAAGTATATCAAAGTAGGGATTATAGTTACGGTTCAGACTAAGGGTAGAATGCACAACAGCAAAAACCACTTAGCCACTTAATCCCTCCGAGACAACTACTCTAAAAATGACAACCGCAAAGTAATTACACAGAAATGAAACGGATGTGAGGGTTACTGTGTAACGTTGAAAGCATATACCGCAACTGCTAAATGCTAACTAATGCAGCCCACTCTGGCAATGGTTCTTGCAGCCTGACCCTGAGCTTGATGAGGACCGGGGAACGACTGTCCAAATGCCAGTGCGGTACCTGAAGAAGTCACTACAGGCCGCCAGTACGCAGCGGTGGCAGGGGATGGTCTCTCCTCGGACCAGGATGCTGAAGTCGAAGAGCAGGTTCCTCTCCCGGAAGCCCCTCAGAACGCTGAGAATCTGCTGGCCGTGGGCCTCCGACACCAGCACCATGGACCTCCTCTCCAGGGTCCCGTTGCACACCGCCCCATTCACCACGCTGTTGTACTGCCTGTCCATCTCACCCTGTCCCTGCCTGTAGCAGCACACAGACAAGTCTGCTGACAAAGCGGAATTCAGCGATGACATTACAGCTTCGCCGACGTACCCCCGAGGGGATGAGGTGGAGCGGGGTGAAGAGGAGAAATGAGGCTTGCAGTTTTTTTTTGTTTTACTTTTTGCTCCTTCAATGCTTAATCACAAGATTCAGAGAAGATTATTTCTTCATCAATCATACTCAAACCTGACTCCCCTCAGGCTGTTAGCAGTTTGCAGAAAGCTTGGCCATTGTCCTGACAGCCCAGACTAATGTATTGGCTTAATAAATCACATATTGAGTACTGTCTGCGCATCTTTACTGCAGCATATCAGGTAAATAAGGGCCCCGACAACAATGGAGGCCAGCAGTGTGGTGATAGGGTTTGACCGTGGCTAGTCGTGATGTATTTCCCTCATACTTCCACTGCAAACATGGCTGCAGGGCTTCATCGACTGATTCGGAGCGCTACTCTGTCAGCTTGCCTGGAGACCTGACCTTTTAAGATGATCTACAGTAAATCTAGTCGTTTACACCACGCACAATTTAAATGTAAAATGTATCTCTTCACGCTGTTGTTCAACCGCTATGGGGCACCACAGTCAGGGTGCAGTCACTGTCCATCTTGGCTGAACCCCAATCAGTACAGCAGAGTCACTGGCCACCCTCAGATTTTCCCTGATTCATCCCTTTATGCTGCACCCAAGTTCATCCAGTTTGGCTCTTTTCAAATCTTCTTGCTGCACTAAGATCTATACATGTAACTGCAATTTTTTTACATGTTTGCAATGAAAAAAATTATTGAGATATGAGCATGACAACAGTTATTGAGACATTATCATAATATGACTTCAGGTTACTTCAGATTACGTGATATTAGTCAATGTATGGTTCTTAGGTTGAGGTATCAGCCTTACCTATCATGCTATAGGACGTACTGTGTACTTAGGCATTTTTATTCTGCACTTTCATTCAAAACTATATATTAGGGTGACTTATGATGATGATGATGATGATGATGATGATGAGGATGATGATGATGATGAGTTCTTAAGAATCAACCTACTTTAAGATAATTTTTCTTTTTAAAGCTTGGCTATCATCGCTGTATTTACTCAATATGCATGCCCCAAAATGCAGTCTACTGCAGTGTCAAAAAAATCCTGCAGATGCAGAGCAAAGTGTACACTACAAACGGGGTTTTTTAAGCGACCCTGAAGAGCTGAACAGAGAAAACACCAGGAAATAAGACAGCGGGTAATGACAAGGACCCCACGTGCCATCAAGATAGCTACTGAGTAGCGCGTGTTGGACACAGTGCTTTGAACAGAAATCATTTCCTGATTTCGGAGAGAAATTATTGCTGGTTAAAAATAAAACTTAAAAGCTTTTTTTTTTTTCTTCACCAAACAAATCACGTGCACGTGCCGTGTCAATGCATCCAAGGTAAACTGTGCTACATGCATTGCAGTTTCAGGTCAGTTACCTGGACAAGTCCATCAAATCGCAATCCCAACGTTATGCACCTGCGGATAGAATGAAATAGAAATAGATCGAACGAAATGTTTTCAGATAGCAACGCTGGATACACAGCGAAAAGGTGACACGGCCGGGACAGTAAGAGGCTCCAGTGACTGTTAGAGTGCAGATTGTTAATAGGTACAGCAAGTGCAAAGTAATTTTCTCCATAGAAAAAATGCTGCAATTTTCAGACGTGACTTTCAAAGATTTTAGCATGCAGTTATTAATTTTGCAAAGACATTAATAATGCATATGTAGACTATTTATATAATGCAGCTTTCGTGACTTGCTTTATTGCCTAAAATAAGGAAAATAAAACACAATGCTGCAAAATAATTCAGTTAGCTCACTGTCAAAGTTAAACATTAAATCAAAAAGAAGCAAAACGGGATTAGAACGATGATTTGCGATGATATTCATTCCTCGCTATAGTAAAATCTAGACTCCTTGAACACTACGGCACTTACTTACGGTTTCAGCACCCCGGACAGCAGTCACTCCGCCTTGAAGAATGTACCGGAAGAGCTTGCCGATTGCAGTCTGTGGGCATGATAAAACCACGACACAAGGATGTGATGTCAGGATTTAGCTGCAGCTTCCTGGCAGAAAGCACTTTCTGTCCATACAGCTGACAGTGTTGTATTTAAAGGTTGAATCCCGATGGCATCAACGGCTTTTAAAAATTAATTCCTTATCTGTTGTTTGTACGGAAGCTATTCATGCTCTTTTAACAGTTGATTTGGCCGTGGGTTTCCTTTCCATTTTAATGTGTAACCAACATCTACATGATTTCAGCACTTGTGCAAACGAGTTAAGTTCGTCGAAAACTGATGGGAATCTGTTTAGTTATTGCTGATAGCCTATGTTTGAATGAGAAGGGAGTATGTCTACCATGCCGGTGAGCTCATTTCTATTAGACAGGCGACGTATACTTTTTCAAATTACCAGATAAGACCGATATGATGATCTTACTTGTGCGTTAGGCTACTATAGGTTTATGAAACATGAAGCAAACACTGTTCTGGTATCGACGTTTATTACATTATGCATTTCGTATAAATTCACAAGCATCGTTTCTCACAGCACAGTGATTCTTCAGAACATTGCACAAGCGAATGCACTACCAGCACGCGCCTCCTTTTCACAGATCTGTGAGTAGCAAACAAGGTGACGTCATGGACTCTGGATGAACACATTTGTCTAGACCATGACTTGACTAGCTTGCGCTGATTCAATTATTAATACAGCAGATTTTAACTTCTAATATAATCTATATTGTTACTGCGCACTAAAGGAAAGTTAACTAAAAAAGCAAATTCCCCCCTAATCTTTATTGATCAAACTGTGTATATTTACAAAAGTACAAAAACACAATCATTCATTTCAGATGTAATGCATAAAGATTATAAATACTCTTTTCCTTTCATCCAAGCAAAGCAAGCAGCAGAGGAAAATTTTCAATGACAAACCAACATTTACACTTCATAATCACTTTACAACACTGCAAAAAAGCAAGGCCATGAACTCTTAAAATACATCACACTCTCATTCAGTAAACGGGTAACCACAATGACAATCAGTTCCAGCAAAAGTGTAAGATTCTACGTTGCTTTTTACATTGCCTTCCTAAGACATAGTGCTATGTATGACATGGAAACTAAATGTGTGCTTCATAGCCATGGTTTGATTGGTAACACCAAGAACTCAACAGCTAGATGAACCAGGTAAATCAAACCTAAATATGAACATTTTCAAAGGGCTTTGCAAGCCTGCACACAAAGCCCAGATTAAAAGGTTGCCAAACATGCTGACAATAACACATAGTACTAAATGCCATGTTACCATGGAAAATAGCAGCAGAACAACTCAAATAAGAAAACTCAAGTCTCCAAATTAAGACTCAATGCAAATACTTAGTAGGGTGCAAAGAAAAAGTGCTGGTGATAATGAAAACTCATTGTAAATGCTCGAGTATGATGTGATCACCACTGTCAATGTACGGTTTCACATATATGACGACCAGGAGTGCTTGCATCTGCACTGCAAGATCTGATAATCACGCTGGCCAGACAAACCATGGAGTTATTATTGCTTTGGCATGTTCAACAAGTAATAATGAGTGCCACATCATATCTTTTCCCATTTGGCATTAGTTGCATATTATTATTTTGCCAATTTTAATCAGATGTACTTTTAATGTAAACACAAAAATTGTGAAATATGCAACAGCAAAAATGTGGAAAAAAATCATTGAACCTGCAATTTTACCTCTGAACAAAGAGCTTTATAACAGAATGCATTTTGTAATTAACAGAAACATTTTGGCCAGGTTTACCCAGTCTATAATACCGGCAAAATCTATGTGCAAAAATGTATTAGTGACCATGTAATCAACATTAGAGGTCATGACCTAATCACCAACAATCTGCAAAAATAAGGTATTTTAATCTATTTAAAAAAAAAATGTCAAATCAACTGCAAATGGCACAGATATCAAAACGTATAAAGTGATTGACTTGTGTCTCAGCAACCGTATGAGTGGGTGTCTGGCACAGCTGGAATTATACGTTTTCCAAGTAACACTTCACCTTAATTTAAGACACTGGTTAACATCTTAAATTAGTATTTAACTGTCAACTCCAGATGTCAACTATTGCCTATGCATAGCAGCTACAGTCTTTTGTTGCTACAGTAAAAAATTTATTAATCTCAAGTTATGCATCCATGTTGTCATCCTTATTAAAATACTATAATGTGCTGTTGCATTTACAGAAGGAAACATATTTTACCTGGTTACTTCGAAACTACTGTTCATTGCTTTGATTAATTTTGTCCAATAGCTGAGCTTTTTTTCCCACTTTTAGTTTCCTTGGCTGGGAGCCATTTTTTTCACAAAGTCAAATAGCTTTTTGATCGCTTCAGATACTAGGCCTACACTTGCCTTAAGCTTAAGTTGATTAGTGAGGTTCTTAAATTAGCCATTGCATGTTACTGTGACACATCACAGAGTAACATTGATACTGACGACATTCTTTCATTGAATTTACAGCTGGCTGAACACTGCCATCCATTGCTCTTTGTCGGTATTGTTATCATTGCTAATATTTTACATCCAAACGCATTTTTGACTTTTTTAATTCATACCTGACAGATTAATTGACCAAATAATTCAACTAATGCCAAAAATGTAACATGCAAGCCAATCATGGACCTTCAGTCATGAGAACATTTACTAGTAACAGAATGTGCTTAAGCTTCAAAACTACTGTTACCAAAATCGTTTAACCGACACCTATGCCTTCTCCCTGGTATTAATTGTAAATATATAAAGATAGATAAATATATACTCTAGTCTAGGTAACAGATTAAGATCATTACACAATTTATTTGCCAATAAATTTCTCAAGTTGGACAGCATCAGCACACAAAGATTGCAGAAAAAATTAACATTGTAATTGACTGCGTATATTCAAGCGTGGATGCGTTGTCTGATTGGCCATAGCGATGAAGGTGGAATGCGATTGGCCCGGTGGGGGTCACATGTTTGAGCAGTGTCCTGTAATGCATACAATCGGCATGGTCTTCAGTGGTGCTGGTGGTGCTGTGGGTGGTGAGGATGGAGGTGGAGGCGGAGGTGAGGTGACTGGCGTTGAGGATGGAGGTGGAGGCGGAGGTGAAGTGAATGGCGGTGAGGATGGAGGTGGAGGCGGAGGTGAGGTTACTGACGGTGAGGATGGAGGTGGAGGTGAGGTGACTGGTGGTGAGGATGGAGGTGGAGGTGGAGGTGAGGTGACTGGCGGTGAGGATGGAGGTGGAGGTGGAGGTGAGGTGACTGATGGTGAGGATGGAGGTGGAGGTGAGGTGACTGGTGGTGAGGATGGAGGTGGAGGTGGAGGTGAGGTGACTGGCGGTGAGGATGGAGGTGGAGGCGGAGGTGAGGTGACTGGCTGATGACGGCAGGTACATGAGACAGGTATAAATGACTGGCAGTGATATGACACAGCTGGCAGCCAAGGAGAGGCCGGGGGGTGGGGGTGGGGGGGCGGGGACAGACTACAGGTTGACCAGGTGAAGGTCAGAAGCAGAGAAGTGGGGGCACAGGGCCATGTTCGGATTGTTCAGCTGCTTCAGCACACGCCTGTGGAACTTGTTGCGGATGCGGTTGAACTCCATGATATCACAGGGGTCCTGCTCGATCCAGAACTTGTGGAATTCATGCATGAGGTAACCTGAGGGAAAGGGAGGTGGTCAATAACAGCCTGAAGAGCTACCACTGCCCTACAGTCATTAATGCTGCTCTATACCAACAAGAGCTGCCACTGCCCTATAGTCATTAATGCTGCTCTATACCACCAAGACCTGCCACTGCCCTATAGTCATTAATGCTGCTCTATACCAACAAGAGCTACCACTGCCCTATAGTCATTAATGCTGCTCTATACCAACAAGAGCTACCACTGCCCTACAGTCATTAATGCTGCTCTATACCAACAAGAGCTACCACTGCCCTACAGTCATTAATGCTGCCCTACAGTCATTAATGCTGCTCTATACCAACAAGACCTGTCATTTGCTAATACTGCTGCCCTATATGAACTAGAGATAGTGCCGTTCTATTACAGTACCTTTTTACCAACAAGAGCTAATCTGTTCCATGGTCAGTATAGCTGCCTATGCCACTGTACCAAAGTCATTACAGCTGCTTTATGTTAATTGGGTGGAGGTATACACAATGTGTTTTCAGCAGCTTTGCAGCAGAGATAATGTCTCATTGCAGCTGAAGAGTGCAGCACACGGTAATTAACACCGCTGAGTATCAGCGGCTACATTTGGAGCGATAAACATAAACCTGAATATAAACAAAGCTATTTAAAGGACAGAGTGCTGAGGACTTCATTATTATGGTATAAACATAAATAGCGGTGAACCCAGAGATAAACTGATGCACCTTCAACAGAAGAGTGACTAAGCATTAGACAGCAGTAATGGTCCTCTTTCAGGGACAGAGGTGACATCATCATTCAGGGGACGTTACCCCTAGGTTGGGTCACTACAGGAGGTCTTAAAGGGAATGGATACATTGGTTACAAAATTCATGCCATTCCCTTTAAGACTGTCCAATTAAGAAAGCTAATGGGCATGATGCAACTACTTACCTTTATAATCACAACTTATTTATACAAGGTAGAGAAGGTACTGTATGTTTGAACTTGGACTAAAAAAACCTTTTGACTTTGATCTCATCTATTGAGATTCCTTCATGGACATTCATTGGACTGTTATTTTCAGCAAGAATTATTCGATACAGTGTGCAAACTCACAAAATGTCTGCTGGAAGTGCATGAGACTGGGCATCTCCGGGGCGACGTTGTACAGGTGCGTCTTCATGGCTCCGCTCACCAGCAGCGAGTACGCCAGATCTGTGATGTTGATGCCCACGATGGCGAAGGAGTACCTGCACAAAGACGATTTTTTTCACACCATTATCAGGAGATCAGAGGCTGTGGGTCCATCACCGTGAACGTCCTCCGGCCTGCTGATGCCGACACGCCTCACACCGCACACAGTTGACCGGGGACTTACTCAGGCCTACTGCCTCTATCTCAAACCCAGCCTGCTCAAGGGCCTGGAATGGTACTGATATATCACTGATAAGCCCTGTGTTATCACTGGCTTCTCTTCTGCTCCTATGCCTGCTGTAACACACAGAATCTTCAGTGAAAGCGGTTCAGATTTGCAGCCCACTGTCTGGATTGTAAGCAGTGGGCCGGAGCATTGATTTGGCCTGGCATAAAGCGTCACCCTGAGGCTGCGTGTTCCAGTGAAGCTGCGTGTGGGCATCTCAGCACTCTGTTCTCTGCAGTGCTAGTGGAACTGTGTGACAGAAAAGCGCACGTTCAGATAACAAGGCAACAATTCAGTATCTGCCAACATCCTACATCACAGTCAATTCCACTAACCCATCCCCGATCCTTCTTGCCCCCCTTCCCTCATCTCCATTCCTCCTGTTTCTCTTTGCTTTGGGCCTGATGGACATCTTCTTAAGTACCCCGTGTTTGTGTCATAGTCCCATGGGTTTGTGTGCATAAGTGTGCTTTCTGGTGTATGTTTTGTTATGTTAGCTCATGCAAGTGCGCCCTCATGTGAGTACTTCTGTTGTGTATGTAGTGCCAAAGATAAAACAGGGAAGAAACAAACTTTTCCCTCATAACTATCATTATGTCCATCCTGTTTCCATTTATCCTCTTGGAATAACAAGTAATTCAGAGTAATCAACACCAATTGATTTAATTACATTTAACAAATGTAACACTAGTTTACAAAGCAACTCCATTACAAAATGAAATTGGTAACCATTTACTCTATTTACATCAGCTGGTGTTGATTACTCTGTAATTAAATTGACTTATCTCTAGTAAAGGGGATAAATGGGAACAGGTTGACAGTAATGACAGATTTAAAGGTATACTTTGTTCCTTCCTTGTTTTGAGCTCACCAGCTGTCACTGGTGTGTATGAAGTTGTGAGAGTTTGATTTAATGTAATGCATGCTAAGCTGAAAACCACCCACAGGCACAGTGCATCTTCTTTCATTTTACTCTGTGACCAAAAAAAAAAAAATCATTCTGTGCTCAGACAACAAGCGTCTGCCAACCACTGCTGGGCACAGTCACACTGCCCCTCCGCTGCTCACCCTGTGATTATGTTGGGCTGTGGAAAACGCACTGCAGAGGACAGGGCTGCAAATGTGTCTCTCTCTCTCTCTCTCTCAGTTGCCTGAGCTCCACTCCCTGATACCGGAGAACACAGCCCACGCTGTTGGACGGAGCAGGGTGCTCAACGTGACTGTTGCACGGCTGCAATCTGTCTATAGCAGACTCCAGGAATGGCTGGTAGCCTGCTGTCAGTACTAGAAAAGAGTGACAGCCATGCTCCTCAGTCCAATGTATTCTGGTTTTTGCTTTTTTTTTTATTACACAGCAAGTTCTAAGCCATGATGACAGGTGAGTTAGACGTGTGATCAACTATGTAAATTATAACAGCAAAAACCAGCATGCCCTGTAGGTCTTTAGGACCAGCAGTGAGGTCCACTGAACTTGAGCACAGCTACAGGGTTGGAGAGGAATGGGAGCATGGCTACAAAGCTGGAAGCAGAGCCACAGGGCTGAGGGCAAGGCTACATGGCTGGGATCAGGCTACATGGCTGGGAGCATGACAATAGGTCTGGGGGCATAGCTACAGGGTTGGAGAGCAATGGGAGCATGGCTACAAAGCTGGAAGCAGAGCCACAGGGCTGAGGGCATGGCTACATGGCTGTGATCAGGGCTACATGGCTGGGAGCATGACTATAGGTCTGGGGGCATAGCTACAGGGTTGGAGAGGAATGGGAGCATGGCTACTGGACTGAGGGCATGGCTACATGGCTAGGATCAGGGCTACATGGCTGGGAGCATGACTATGGGGCTGGGGGTATAGCTACAGGGTTGGAGAGTAATGGGAGCATGGCTACACAGCTGGAAGCAGAGCCACAGGGCTGAGGGCATGGCTACATGGCTGTGATCAGGGCTACATGGCTGGGAGCATGACTATGGGTCTGGGGGCATGGCTACAGGGTTGGAGAGCAATGGGAGCATGGCTACTGGACTGAGGGCAAGGCTACATGGCTGGGATCAGGCTACATGGCTGGGAGCATGACTATGGGGCTGGGGCCATGGCTACAGGGTCGGAGAGGGAAGAGGACAAGGTTATACGGCTGGAAGGACAGGACTGGATTGAGGCTACAGTGCCTCGGGGCCTTAGGGACGGCTGACCCAGGGGGAGGGTTGCAGCAGGCTCTCAGGGTCTCAGCAGACTCTCAGGGTTGCAGGTCTCAGGGTCTCAGCAGACTCACCCTATTGCCTTGTCAAGCTTCTTCTTCTCCCATTCCACCTTGCTCATTTTGCTGCAGACAAACACGCATGGGACAAATCACAGACGCAATGAGTCATCTGGCTAGCATCGCTAAACAGAGGCATTTTAAACCAGGATCTACTGCTGTGGATCTTCCCTAAAACCTCTTATTGTTTGCACTCCCCTTTCTTTGTTCTTTTCCTCACTATTATTATTGATCTCCCACGTGTGTACACAGGCCTGTCGCATTACCATGAGAATCTGTCTCTAGTTGGAGAGTGCAGACTAGCAGGAGAGTCCTTCACACTGGGTGCAGATGCACAGTCATTGTGCTGGAGGACTGCAGGATTTACCCAGCTGGCACAGTCAGACCTGGAGCAAAATCAGACAAGCTGCTCTTGTGCGATTAGGGGTACTGAGCCGGAGGAACCACTGGTTCCCTGAGCCATGATACGGCCAATAATGTCACACCCTGGTGGGATTTTACTCCAGACCATGAGCTGCGTCAGCAGGTATGTGCACAGGTAGGGCCAGGGGGGTCTCATGCCCCTGCTCCTTTATCTTTCCACACACAGAGTGCACCTGAATGGAAAAATTTAGTTTTTAGCTGTGACCAGCAGCTCTATAGGTGTGCTGTGGGTCGGTTGGTCGGTCCACAAAAATTTTCCCACCCTTTGGCAGGCACGGTTTTCACCCTACGAGACTGAAATTTGGCATGGAGATCAAGTGTATGTGTATGAAGGTGTGTGTTTCTGTTCAAGCCAATTGGCTAAAAGGGGGGTGGCAGTGGGAGTGGCCTGGTCGCAGCTGTTGCAAATTTATGCTTGTTTTTTTTACGATTATTATTTCATCAACATCGCTCAAAAAGGGCAGGGTATTCACAAAAATGAAGCAACTCTCTTAAAAAAGGGCTGTCAGTATGTCTGTTATCCAAATGTGTGTACGCTGCCCTGTACATCAGACCACCAAGGAAAAGTGCTTCAGCTAGACATTTAACCTAGCGGCAGGCCTAATGGGACTAAAAAATAAATGAATTAAAAATAAAATCATACCTGTTTTCTTGTTGTTTTTACCCCTGTTAATCCAATCTACTGTTTACATACAGCAGGTAAGGGAATAAAACTGAGAAGACATTTTTGCGTAGTTCAGAAGGTTTTGTGTAAAGCACACATTTATGTATGTGGAGTATGTATGAGGAGTGCTTTGAACTTAAGCCTGCAAGGAAGAATTGAAAGATGAGAATAAAACTAGAACAAAGTTATGACATTGAAGTAAATGATTTCAGAGAGATATGATGGCTGAGAGAGAATGAAATACCTTGCTTCCGCCTTGGGGACACATCTGAGCGTGAGCAGAAAGAGGATGAAACCAGCGGTGAAATGATAAGTGTTCAGTGACTCAACACCACCCACGTACAACACACAGTGCCAGGAGGAAAAACACATCGGGAGCATTCAGTCCAACTGCCATGGCACTTGGTCCGGGTGTTTTTTCTGTTTTTTTTTCTGGATTCTTACTGATGACATTATCTTCTGCAATACTCTCAGCTGCTGCCAATGACGATATAACAATTAAAAGAGCATTTATTTAATTTCTGCGCTCAGTATTAAGGACACAGTGCCTTAGCATATAGACAATGCTTTCCCCCAGCCTCCAAACACTCACACACAGAAAAAAGCAAAAAAACAAGAAATGTAACAAGGGATGCTGTAGACAGGCTAAAATGCAAAAGGACAGTGATGTGAAATGATGTGTATTGGTGTTGTAGCTCTTTTTCACGAGACTGTCATGGGAAATAACCTGTTGGTTTTACTCTGCTCAGCTGTTCTAATGGCGTGCTGTGCTGGGCTGTCATGTGATTTCGCATGCCTGGTGACTGTCTGACAGGTCAGGCAAAGCGCTTCCTTACTGCATGTCACTCCATGTATAAATAGCTCTGCAAGGCTTGTGGCTCTCACAAGCTTCTCAGATGGACATTATTACCTTTCCAGATCTCATTATTCTAATACTGATGATACTAAGAGAACAGCTATTTGTTGGTTTTCATGTCTCTCTTGAATCTGGTCTTTTGTGCATGGCTTTCACTGAATTAACGTGCTGCTCTGCTGCATTCTGTTTCTCCGGTGTTAACAGTGGCCACTATTACAAGAGAATAATACAGTACATCAGGCTAATTGTGTCATCAACCATCTTCCGCAGCACAGTGGCCAAGTGGTTAAAAAAATCCTACCTTTGCCTCGGTTGAAGAGAATCATGAAGCACTTGGAGGGCCGTGGTCTTGTCATGTTCGGCGAAATATCTACAGTAACATAGGAAAAAGATGGGGAAAGATGATCAGCATCGTTAAGAGATGTTGGCACTTCCTGTAGAACTACACAAATCTCACTTCCTGTCTCCACAGGAAGTGCTTCATTCACAGGCACACTCACAGTAGGTTGTGCAAGCCCAGCAGGCCCATGCCCCTGAAGTCAGTCTTGGGGTCGCTGCCTTGGAAACCGATTTCACACCACTGCTTAGATACACGCCCAGTCAGAGGGGTGTCAGGACGAAGTGTCTTCCAGAGCTATAATGGGGTGCAAGATATTGGATGGAATGTGAGACCTGAAAACCAGTGAATACTAGAAACAAACACAGATGAATAACACACTGATCTTTAGTTGACATGAGTCTGTAATGCATTCAAACATAACACTTTTGAAACTTTGGGTAAGTAGTTAAAATTAGACAGTTGGAACGAAGAGTACTTTCTAAACAGTAGTGAAGATATTAGGTGTTGTATATGCACTTCACAGGCAGTAGTAAAGGTGTCAGGTGTTGGAGTGTGTACTTTATAAACAGTAGTTAAGATATCAGGTTTTGTAGTGTGCACTTCACAGACAGCAGTGAAGATATCAGGTTTTATAGTGTGCACTTCACAGACAGTAGTGAAGATATTAGGTGTTGTAGTGTGCACTTCACAGACAGCAGTGAAGATATCAGGTTTTGTAGTGTACTTCACAGACAGTAGTGAAGATATTCAGGTGTTGTAGTGTGTACTTCACAGACAGTAGTGAAGATATTAGGTGTTGGAGTATGTACTTCACAGACAGTAGTGGAGTTATCAGGTGTTGGAGTGTGCACTTCACAGACAGTAGTGATGACAGCAGGTGCTGGAGTGTGCACTTCACCTTAAGCAGCATCTCCTCATGCTCAGAGTTCTCACTGTCATATGGTTCCCTGCGCAGTTTCTCCACTTCCATCAGCAGGTTCCTGTAGCCCACAATCTGCAGGAGACTGGCCTGGAGAGAGATTCCCAGCCTGGGGAAAAACAGGGACACAAGGGCCGGGTTCTACTCTGGTCCATGGGTCCTATCAACGCTGCAGGAGGACCTGGGCTGTAAATTGGTTATGCTACCCGGGGAAGCAAGGTTAGGATTTGGGGTTAGGGCTCAACATGGGGTATATAGAAGCTTGCTTAAAGAATCTCAGAGTCTCATTGGCAGGTACAGCATTGCTGCTTCTGAAAGATGTGACATAGCTTATATGTAAATGCAGGAACCCCCTCTATCTACAGTGTGACGTACTGTGGGTTTGAGTCATGGTTGATCCTCTTCAGGGTCATGATGTCATCGATGGCCTTCTCCACAGAATCTGGGGGTACACTCACTGCAGACTGCAGAAGCTGAGGAGAAGAGAAAAAAATCATGCCTTGATACCCAAGTATTCATATTATGACATCACATATGATCAAAAGATGAGCAGGTTTCAATACGGTCATCCATCTTGAATGCCTTCAGCACCACTGAGAGCCCCAGTTGCAATGCACCACTGTTACCTCAACACTCTGACTAGATTTTAAGAGTGTTCACTGAACAATCATAATTCTGTCATATGGTCTTACCACCCCTGTAACATGGCCTTACCACCCTTCATATGGTCTTACTGTGCTTTCCCAGGCAACTCACCTCACTCTTTGAGAACTGAAGAGAAGATTCTGCAAAGAAGAAACAACAAAATCACCACTCAGTAACACTACTTTGATTCAACTATTATAGGCAACTATAATTTAGCAGCTCTTCACCTTTATAGTGACACTTATCAGGGAAAGACAGGGAGAATGTAATTGAAAATGGGTATTGCCAAATTACCTATCTTGAGAGTCCTGCGGGCTCCTGGTTTGTTGTTGTAGCAGATGCGCTGAAGCTCGCAGCGGCCAGTGACCTTCCGGGTCATGAATTTCAGGGTCCGCCAGAGACATTTGCAATACAGGAACACGAAGAACTGGGTCAGCACCCTGGGGGAAGGGAGTGTGTGTGGTGGGGGGCGTGGAGAGAAAGGCAGACGTACCACATTACACAAGAAAAGACCATGGAAGAGGTCTCCTGAGGACCACTTTCACAGCAATCAAAATCACTGAGGAGAATACAAGACGGCATGGTATTACGTAACTACAGAGCTGAGTGACTTCAAACTTCAGTACAAAGGAGAAAGAGATGGGGAGGGTGGTGGGGATTGGGGATGGGGGGAACGTTGAAAGCGAACGCTAACTTCAGAGAGCAGTTATATTTATCTCCTGCCATTTAGACAGGGAACATTTTCAGCCTGTGTCATCTGTCACACAGACACTGAGTCTGTGTGGCTTTCGCCGAGGTGTTAGCGTCTGACTCACGTGGCCTCCCCAACCCGAAAAGTGATGTCACGGCTTTGCCCTGTTTTTGGGTTTTTAGGAGCACAGTGGCCATGCGGAGGATCTGTCTCATTCGGTCTTGTCTATTGAGGAGGTACACAGACTGACGTTTGCCCTTTATTTCAGTAACCGCGCGGTTCCAGCCTCCTGCGGCGCGTTCATCTCGGTGGTGTTTTCTGGGGCTCAACTAAGACACGGCGGTAAATGGAACACGGGAGGAGCACATCACGACCTTGCGATGAAGCACAGGGTTGACACGGCGCATTCAGAAATAGGCTGCTTCCCCATCATTAGAAATAAGCTGCGCTCCAATCAGAGGCAAAAGGACAGATACGAGCATGTGCTCATGTTCATACGTGTGTGTACATCTGTCTATGTTTGTGTCTGTGCCTGTGTGTGTGTGTGTGTGTGTGTGTGTGTGGTGTGTATGTGTGTGTGTGTGTGGAACATGGTGCAAGAAAACAACACCAAGAGAACACTAAATATCCTCATTCTCGCCCTCCTCAATTACATCGCATAATATAACACAGCATCTCCTGGGTAACACCATCAAAACCTCGCTATTATGATCTGCCGCAGAACCCCAAAAGGATAATCCAGAACTCACTACCACAGCAGGCACCTGCAGACACTTACCTTAGAGGGACTCTGAAGGACATGACCATCACAGCACACCTGAACGGCCTGGTCACTGAACAGAATGGCAATCCTTTTTTTTATTGTCACTTGCAATCATGGGACCAGGAAAATGCTGTCTGTAACACTGCCTGTACGATGCGCTCACATTAAAAAAATCTGGCCGGGGAGAATGGAGCACCAAGGTCGAACATTAAGCAGATCCATTAAGGCCTACACAGGAGAAGAGCTGGAGCGGTGGGCCCTCCAGCCTCCACAGAGGCCCGCTAATTAAAAGACACCAAACCACTTCAACCAATGCCGCTAACTGCCCCAATCAAAAACCCTCTATCACTGTGAAGGGGCTGCTTTGTCTGATAAGAGAAAAACACAGAGGTACATGTAGAGCTATTTCAGGAAATGCATGTATTTATCAGTGCTAGGCAGTGAGCTAAAAAAAAAAAGCGGGATGAGGAGAGCTTATACTTATTTGATAATAATACAGAATCTGTATTATTAGAAGAGTCATAAGCATTATTTATTTAAATGAGGATAAAACAATAATGATAAGCAACCCATTTTGTGATTCATTTATTTATTGCATCTAATGCAGTTGCCCCGTCAACTGCTTTGGTTTGTGAAAAAATACTTCGCTAAAACAACCACTGATGTGTGGTAACGCTGCCTGGGTATACTGGAGTCTTATTTTGTATCATGTAAATTAAGTCAAGACAGGAAACACTTCAAAGGTGAGCTCTCAGCCTCATCTACTTGCAGCTCACAAGCACCTGGTGCATATGCTATGTAATTTTGGCTAATTGAAAAATGGCTCCTGCACCTGTATGCTCCAACATCATTTACCATTCCCTATAATAGAGAAAAGCGCCACCAGTTTCAACCATGCAATTCCATCAGAAGTTAGTGCAAATTAAAAGGCTTTTGAGATACCTTTCCAATTATTACCTGTTTGTGCAGTAAGCCAGCTACAAAAGCCAATTGTAAAGATTCAAGGTTAAAAAAGCTACCTAAAAACAGCACAATTTCAGTGGAAGGCAGAAACTGATGAACCATGTTGATGTGATAATTTATTATTGAAGGACTAACAAATGGCAATCTCTGCCAGAATGAAGCAACTTCTTTACATTATTTTACAAAGCAATTACTAAAAAAACATAAAATTGCATAAACAGAGGCAATGACGTGCTTTTATCAATGTGCAAATATGTAGGCATTGTCAAAGAGGCTCGTGGACCTCCTTGGTATGACTGAAGAATGAAATATTCACTGCTGAGTTGAGTGCACTTGAAAATGGCATATTACGAACTGAAAGTGTCGATGGGAAAGGAACGTTAATTCCAACGACCATAATGTTTAGAGAGTATTAAGGGGGTTATGTTTGCCAGGCTGATCTTGACTACAGAAAGAAAATTGCAAAACCATCACGGACACATTTATCAATCGACAATTTCACGTCCTGTACTTATGTTGACTTTATTAGCCGAAAACGTGTCATATTAAGATAACGGAAAAGATGGACGATTCTGCATGTACTTCAAACCATCAAAATGATTTTGCCTACCTTAGAAAATGCTTCATGGTGTTTTCCTTTGCTCCTTCCTTCTTTTATAAAATCTAAATGCTGTTCTGCGTGTCTGAAAAACAGATTGGAGAAAGGCTGAACGAAAAACAATCCCACACCAGAAAATTGAAGACTGTTACATAACCTATTCCACTTTCCATATTTTACACACACACAAACATGTCGGTGTTTGATTTCAATCAATGATGCTCCTCAAATGTCCAGCTGTTCTCACGGTCCAGGATAGATGGATGCGTTGCTTCTGATCATCATTTGCCACGTAAGTTAACAGTCATGAACACAAACACAAAAAAATATAGAATTTTATTACAGTTACGCATTCCAAATTGACGGACTGAGAGCTAATAAGCAGCACCCCGGGCTACACAAGTTAATTCGGCCGCCTGGTATTCGGTGGAAAATAAGACGTGCTTTCCCCCAAAAGTGTACAAGACCGTATAAGCATTGACTAAAATCGTTTATACTCTTAATAATAGTTTATAATATACGCACATGTGTAAAAATTGATGTCGCTGCGATTCCGAATATCCTGGTGTCGTTTCATCCACGGCAGGTACCTGTTATTCCTCCATGATGAACACGCCACTGGAAGCCACCCACCGCATCGCAATACACAGCTGCAGCACAACCCGACACCGCCAAGCACCAGTCCCTCACAGCTGAGTCTCCCTCGCCTATCTTCGCCTGTCTCTACCTGCTTGTAACCTCGAAGACAATTATTTTAACAGTTATTTTGGACATTTATAAAATAGCTGTTAACGGTAAACTCGCTGATATCCCCGTTAGTGCTGATGCTTAAGATCATAAACATTGGGTCTGACCATTGACTGTCCTCCTTGCCGTGCACCTTCTAAAACATACTTTTATGATTTGACAAAACACCTAGTTTAAGAAGAAAATGTCTGACGTTAAACAGATCGATTTTACCTCTCTAATGGGCTTAATTTGTACTCAGTTCGGGACATGGATGTTGAAGGCTCTCATCCGTTAAGTTATACACGCCCCTATAAAACCCCCCGAGGTCCAACAAAATGATCGAGCGTGGTCAGTTCACGCTAGCCTCGACGCTCTTCCAAAACACAATGTTGGTAACCTAAACTGTTATGAAAAGTGAAATTAATCCCCTTTGAGGCAGTTGTGTTGTAACAGCAGGTTATACTCTTTAATGTTTTGTGCTATTGTTTTCTTCTTTTGTTTAAAATTCTTTCACATGCCAATGTATTGCCTATGACTAACCTATTGGTCTTTTGTCACCAGGCGACTGAGGGGTTTCGCACGGTTTGGCTGGGTGCTGAGGCAAGACCTTTGCCATTCTTAAATACAGCATACAAGTCTTATTTAACTGTTAAACACGTCGCTCAGTTTTTGTAATATTGCAGACAAATGGGCGTGGTCCTACATTTGTCTAATAGCTATGTTACCGATATTGAGGTTTAAAATCAATCGGGGTCTACACTTTCCAATGTCGAAATAATCACCTTAGCACGCAGTTCCATCACGTATCGATATGTTTGACGGTTAGTAGTCGATGTATATGTAACGGTTTAAAAAAATTCAGTTCGCTTTTCTCATACTAATATGTGATGTGACTGAGACTTCCATCTCTGAGCTCCAGACAGTACGGATCAACCCGTCTGCTCTCACGGTGACCAATCAAGTCTGTGCTGGGGAAACAGGCAGACTTTCAACACGCATCAGCGACCCTGACCTCAAGTCACTGGAACGGCGGGGAGTTTTCTCACAAGCATTTGGTCTCCTTTACTTCATACTCGTATGGTTGATCTGAATGGGCTTTAAACGTGTGAAATCATTTTTACAACAACCAAACTGAAGTCTGTGGAGCACGGATTACGGATTACATTGCAAACATGGAATTTTGCAAGTTGAAGGGGCTACAAAGACAATGTAATTCAGAGTTATTTAGCATCTCTGGGAACCACATATTCCTGTATTTTAGTCCTGTATGGCCTGGAGACTTACAAAAGTCATTTTTATTCAGACAGCAATTGAAGTGAAACAGCCAGTTAGACAACATAAACACTATGTAAACAAATAAGAATCAATTAATGCATAAATACATTTTTAAAATTCATATTTTTAAAATAATATAATGTAAGAGGTTTTTCACCGTGTCAGTAGTACAGTGGTAGTTAAGCTTACGGAGTTTCAACTTTACAGGAACATTAACTTTTACAGATACAATCACAGTGAACTGAATAACAGCCACTGCTACATACTGGAGTTCAATATCCTCTAAAATGGGTATGTCTTTCTCATTACAAACCTCTTTCTATTGAATAAAGTATATTTAAAATATTAATAAAAGAAGAAACAATAGCAGGTGCAATAACATTTGCTATGACCCCCAAAATCCACCCAGCAGTACAAAGGCTTATTGTTACAGTTCAATCTCATTAAAATTGTGTGTTTTTAATGTTAATAGTTTACATGTTTGTGCTATATTCAGCTGTTTGTGCTGTGGGGTTTGGCACTTGGCTTTGCAAAGACATATCAGGATGTTCTCGTTTTGCCGTTTCTTCCTCTTCCTGCTCTTCCACCTTCCTCCCTTCCTGTCCGAGGTCATGGACTGTGTCGAAGGCAGGGTTGGTGAGCCCTCCAGTGTTATCCTGAGTGGGCGCTGAAGCCAGGGTGAAGGTGGGCACAGCATTGAACATGACGAACCCCACGGTAATGACCAGGAAAGACACAACGTACAGACCGGAGAACTGCGGGATTGAGAAAAAGCAGAATAAAGACATCATTTGGTCAGGCTCTACACCAGTACTTCGGCATGACAGGGCTGGGGCCATTTTTTTTTCAGTCAGCTGAAGCTGATTCACCCTTACTGTAAACCTACAGTGATCTCTACACATTCTTTCCATCTTGTTTTTCCCACTTTAGCAACACTCACCATCAATTTCACTCAAGTGCAGTAGCAGATCTGAAAATGACAACAAGGTCAGCTCCTTTATCTCAGAATCAGCCTCCACCATGCTGTGAGCCTTACATGCAATGTGGTATTCTGGTATTTAACACCGACTGTCCTAAATACTCCAGTTGTGCTATTTGTAATAATGAAGGGCACTAAAATAATTTGCATGACTGCAGCTATGAAAGGCTTTGGAAGACTTTGACCAACTGGGCTGCATGCATCACATGGTGCTTACATATTAACAAGATAATTTACACCCCCTGTGTCACAGTGACCGCGAAGGAAAGGGAGGTCGGAGTGAATGATTACTCTTATTCTATTGTTAGTCAATCCGAGCAGTGCACCGTTCAGCAAGGTCATCCTTTAACTGGTTTCCCTGCCAAGGTAATAGGTTTAAATAGGTAATAGGTTGCCCTGTTAAATCTTTTTACTCCCTATGAAATCATGTAAATCCTCATCGAAAGCCCTCTTGTGAAATAATAGTACATTATACCGTCAGGACATGACAAGTGAAATCTATCCCTGACTTCAGCACAATGGCGGGCTGTGCTGAAGAACTAATTAGTGTCTCTGTAGTTTCTTACCAAGCACCTGTACTGTATAGAGGCTTCCATGACCCATCTGTTCTCAGGTGTATTACACTGTCTACGCATGCTGGGGTTATACAGCTTCATATTCCCCAATTCCCCTTCATTTATTCATAAAGATACATTTATTTATTCATAAGATATACTGGAAATCATTCATTTTTGTTTCAGGTCATTAATTAAACCTGAACAAAATTCTTGTGTAATATGTGTCTTTCTTCCGCACACCATATATCACATATATGTTATAACTGTGGCATTTAAAAATGACATGCAATTGTAAAATTTTTATGTGCATTTGCACCTTTCACCAGTTCAAAATACAGGAGGAACAAGCACTAAAAACAGCCTCATAAAAAGGCTAAAACAGCCATAATATAGGAGAGAAGAGGTCATATGGATACACAGCACACACGTGTCAATGACAAGAGCTGTAAAAACATTAGGCATGCACTTGTCAACTACAGCACTCATATACTGGTGATTCTTTGACCCAGGTTCAGCCTGGGACAGCCACCTGTCCCCCCTAACCCCCGACCCCGAGCACATGGCCAGTATAACTGATTGAGGTATATCAGGGATCCACACACTCCTGTCATCCAAACTATCAGAAACATTCAGGTGTCACCACCCTCCCACCATCCCCCCCCATCCAATAAACTCAAAGCTCAGGGATTGACATGTCAGATCCATCCATGCACATGTCAGCATGATGCTGAGTATGATGGCCCACAAAAACATTCCAGCGGACAGCTAAAGACACAGACGAGAGAAATGAACACAGGTTAGGTTTACTTTGGCACTGCTCTGCAAGGAGAATGTACCATAGATCTGAGTGAATGGAGCTGTGCTGTCCACGCGGCATTGCAGATGGAGGTGTAATTTGTGTTATGGTCAGCGATATAAATTGATTGGAGATCAGTGTTTTCATCTACAAATGCCTTATAGTTGGCAACACAGAGAAAGATTCCTCACCCTAACCCACATGGCACATTGTGCTTTGTGCAAAACGGTGCCCTCTCATTTCCACAGGACAATTCACAGCTGCAAGTTCACGTATGTGAGTTTCCTGGAAAGAAACACTATGCATGTAATGGAGTAGCCTCCCTCTTCACCTGACCTGACCCTGTTAACAGAGCACCTCTGTCAGCGTGTACAGGTCGTTAGATACCTCAGCCATGTCCAGCTGCTGAGCTGTGTACAGTTACACTCATCGCTCAGTGCAATCAGATGTCCCACAAATAGACTCATAATGGCGAGATGGGTCGCTATCGCTGATAGCAGCACATTGAGTGCAGACAAAATTTTATTTATGTCTTAATTGAAAATGGATACCCTGATTATCTATTGTGGTCGTGGTGTGATGGTGGTTTTGTTTATTAATATGTAATAAGGACATTACAGTTCAGTTTTTGTAACAGTTGCATTGATATAAAGTTGTCCGGATAATTTCCTGTCAATTAGACACACGGCCATTTGGCTTTAAATGTACTGTGTTTTCGTCATCATTAGCACATAATAAATAATTTGACTGTACTGTGGTAGATTGGTTAAAAACACTTCCTCACATACACACACACACACACACACCATGTACTCACAATGTAGTGAAAGAGAAAGACTCCACAGAAGAGACTGAAGAGGTCGGCGGTCAGCAAGGAGAGGTTGACGGCCGTAGCGCTGGACATTTTCACGACCATGGGCATGAAGCTGTAGAGCGCGCACATACAGAGGGCGTACGCAGCGAAGAGCAGACCTGTGAACACACCCACCATGTCACCCTCAGCTGGGCCAAAACTGCGTTTCCACTGACCCACCGAACCAAGATTGGAATACTCTCTCCTCAGTGGCTCTGGCAGCAGGATGGATAACGGTGCGCCTGGTTTAAACTTTAAAAAAAGATTTCATAGCAGGAGGCCATGCTTTACCTTCAGTACTCCTTACATGAGAGATTATGCCACAGTAGTGACTCAAGAAGCAATAGCATTTGATTCTCAATTACAGAGAAAAAATGGAAAGTTATTTTGGTAAATGTTGTGTGAATACATAAACAGCATTGAAGTCATAACCTCTGGTCCTTGGATCAAAAGGTACACTCAAACCATCTACCTTGAATGTGAGGCCATAAAGACTGGAATAGAATGTAAAAAAAAACTGCTGTATCACAAATTATTGTAGTAAGACAGAATAGCTAAACATGCCAACATGACGAGACTTTTAAGGGATTCCAAAACGATCTAGCTAAAATGATCACAGACACACAGTCCATGCAAGCATTAAGCTCTGTGACCTTTGACCTTACATAAACATGCAGAATTCAGACACAACTTCTGACAGCTTCACAATTAAGGCCCCAAACTTGGGCCATTTTCTATTTTAAACTGTGTCTTATTCTACATCAGACCAAACGATTAGTGTTATTTATTCTGGAGCTCTATAACCTCTGCAGACTGCAAAGCTGTACTTTAATTAAAATGCATTCACTGTATAAACATAGTATTATGTTTTAACACTCAAATACCTAAAACTTCTACTACCACTATATAAACCTTTAAACAGTTTTTAATGAGAACATACATTGCAGTGCTGAGCAAGATGGCTTTTACACATTTAAAAAAAAAATTGGATAAAGTATATCATTTTTATATACTTAACCAATTTTGACATTGTGGTGTGTCCATCCTACGTTTTTTTGTACTTCTTGGACAGCAATCTCTTTTACAGGTAAGTTCACGGCCCTGTACTCTTCAAACTGCATGGATGGGTGTTTCATTATAGGCCATATTTGCATTCCAACTGGGTCCCTAATTACTGTTTACTGTGTGAAGCTCATGTCCCAAAAAAGCAAACATAATAATCATTACCAATCTTCCAGTCCCAAGCAATCTCTGCCACATTTCTGTGCTCCAGTGCAGCCCTACATGGTGAAAGAGAAAAAAGCAGAAAGGAGGAGGTATTCAGAACTGTATTTGAATAAGACCTTTTTTCTCAAGGATTTTCTGCTCTGCAATTGTGTAGTGAATAGATATTCCCTGAACAAGCAAGTACAGAGTTCCACTCAGCAAATTTAATTAGAGCAGGTTATTTTTTAGAGTTTGGCAGCACAAACTGTTCTGAAGCAACCCCCTCCAGCTCCCATAAACACAAAGACAGGAGCTCAGTGGAGAGGGTGGTGAACGCAGTTGTAAATCACTGGATAAGAGCTCTACTGGATCAATGAACAATACATATTTGTACTAATTTGCCTGCCCCATCCCTCTAAATTAAACTGAGTTGTGCCGCCACAAACTGCGCACCCACACGCTGTTCAAAGTTCACAAGCCCCCCCCCTCCCTATGACAGTACACCCCTCATCACACACCGAGAGGAGCTGACCCCTGATACATGTTCCATGGTTAATAGGTGACCCCTGAAACATTTTCTTTTTTCCAGATGTACTATTTTTAATACAATTGCTGGAAAGTTTTCACTTGTGACGAATGTACAAGTTTCCACTACAAGTGAAATTGTTGTTTTTCTTGTTCTGACCACTCCTACTATGTTTTTTTTGTTCTTTTGTCTACTTCTACTACTACACCTGTACCGACCCTACCTTAATGGCACAATGTATGTTAATGATAGAGATAAATAAAATCTATCCTTGATTTAAACTGTGATTGTGGGCTCATTTGAGGAGGAAATGCTGTATACTTCATTTGATAGTGTGCATTTGCATGTAGGAATTGAATTGCATTGACAAAGGTTCTTCCATGCAAAACTAATCCATAACTCAGTACCAAAAACCGAAAAAACCGTAACATCAGTAACTATCCAGTCACCAGACACAAGGGTGAAACTCTCTGATACCTGCATTCAAACCCCCATCCCCTCCCACCTGGGCCACCCACACAGAGAGGGCGAAATCTTACATCTGAATTCCGCTGATCAGAGTTCCAAAGAGCCCCACCATTCCGAGGAACTCCACGCGACTGCAGTTCTTCACTGTGTACTCCTGACACACGTTAGAGATGGCGTATAGGGTGGCGCTAACGAGCACCAGTCCGTCCCCCAGCAAAACATTGCTAGCTACAGGGAGGAAAAAACATTCAGTGACTGCAAAAAAGTGCAAAATGTTACTGAATGGTTACCTGCTTGCAACATCATGGTACATAGATTTTTACCATTCTCCAAATATGTAGATAGCCAGCTAAATCACCAACTTTTACAAAACCAAGCACTGTTTGATTGGCAAGTGCTGATGTAATATTTCACTTCAATACTCCATTGCTTAATGTAAATAATTGAGGCTTTAAAGCAAATGTGAATTACTTCAAAATGCACAATCTGTTTTGTCAGTTTTAGTCCTTTATAATTTCAGGACTCATTCAGGTGACCAGGAGTGGCACTTCCTGCAAAGCTTATACAATAACATCCTGAATGTATCTGTGTGGCATATTTTTAATATCATAGCTAATATTATAAGCTAATCTGTGCCTACTAGAGCCTTGGTCCCTTCCAGCGATTAGATCGGCCCCCACCATGGTCCCCACCCCCAGCAGGCAGATGCACACAGCCACATAGTGCACTGCATGGTAGCGGGTCTTCAGGAAGAACCAGGACAGAACCATCAGCACTGGGATCACAAAGCAGTCCAGTAGCTGTCACACAGAGCACGGAGTGAGAGTCAGACCCGATTTTCTCATAGAGCCATGCCTCTCATTTTTAAAAGGATTCAGGGACAAAACCCCTAGACTGTGCCAAACGTTATGACAGAGGCTGGCTCAGAATGCAACATTTGTTTCCGAAAATGAGCAATAATTTCTCACAGCGATTGTCACACGTAAATGCCAGAGTGTAGGCACTCTCGGAACCTCCCACACTAAAGTATTTGCATACAAATGGATACAGAAAGGAAAAAAAACACACTCAGACACATACATGGATAATCAAACTGAGGAACTTCTCCAGATAGGCTACATGCATCTCTGTGTATACATTGTGCATGTAGCCTATCTGTAAAATGTTCCTCATTTCGATTCTCCATGCATGTATCTGAGTCAGTATGGTTTAAAATATGATCACTGCTCAATGACTGGTGACACTGTCAGCACAGAGCTCTCTGCCAGCCCCACCCCCACCCACTCAGGCACACCGCACAGGAAGAGTAGCATAAACTATGAATATGTATATGTAGGACAGAAACCCAAAACTTTCAATTAAAAAAATAAATATGAATCTATGTTTGAAAATCATACAAAGAAACAAAAAACAAAGAAAGTTTAACTTTGTCTGGACCATATGTCTACTACATGTCACCACTGTTACACCCCCTGGGCTGAAGACAAAAAAAGACACATAGCTCAACATTATTTCACACCTATAGATATGGCCACACAACAATAGCATGCAAGAACAAGGTAACATTACAAACATGGTCTCACCTGTATGCTTGTCAGTGTTGTGAACTGATAAGCAGTCACTACTGCATAATTTGCCTCCACATCAGTGAACCCCAACAGCAAATACTTCCACCACTTTGTCTTTAAAATCTGCAAAATATTTCCATCACCTATGTTAAAAGAAAAGCATCCTGGGAGTTATTACAGTTATTAAGTTGACTAGCAAATAAGATTGACTGCATCCTTACAGGCTTTTCTTGTTTGAAGTCCATTGACCTCATAAATCCAACTGACTGAATATGTGTCACATAGCAGAAGCACAGTGGACACGATTTCTCATGCACATTTGTGAGCTGTCATCAGACCCACAGTGCCTTTTGCAAGAGCCAAAAGGCAATTACTGGTCAGTGAGTTTTCTGTTAAAATTATAATCTTCAGTCCTAAAGTTCTGGCCAGGGCTTGAATCCCTTTGACAGGCAACTGATGCCATAAATTGCATTGACATATTTCATAAATCTGTTCAAATTATGCTTCATCACAGATTAGGACATACACACAACAGCTGCTGGTGCCTGCAGACATGTCGCCCCCTCCCATAATGAAACTGATCAGCTAGGCCACCTGCACAGGTCTGATCAAACAGGTAAGATACTGTTGTGCGAGTAGCAGGAGGATTCCCGTTATGAGTGACTCCCTCTTCCCCTGGGAAACACTCTCATAAAGGGTCTGTCTGCAGACCTCACCTGCGAGCCTTAGCCTCGTCTGCCAAGGCTCTCAGCTCTCAGCCAGAATAAACACCAGCCATGATCAACCTGGGTGACTCACACAGTCTGGATGCCATGTTACAGCTTTCTAGTGTCTAGCTGGTAACTTTTAAGGCTTACAGACATTTAATGCACTTTCAGTGTTATTTAAAAAAAATATGAATTGTAAAATTTGATGAATTACACATAAATTTAATAAATTTTTAGGCCCAATGTTGGACAGAATGTAAGCAGTACAAAAGTCAGAATCAGCGTGGTAAAAGAGAATGTTCTTCACCTAAAAGCAAGGGGGGGAGTCCCATATGCAGATAGATGCAAGTTGCCATGATAACATCAGGTGAAAGCAGAGTTCAGCGCAGGTGACATTTACCTTTTGTGAAGGCCAGTGTCGAGGTGTACATCAGACACAGCAGGGCGTAATTCATGAAGCTTTGAAGCATGGGGGTGTTCACGTGGAAGTCGACTGCCAGGTACTGTGAGCTGACTGCAGTCCCACATATGAACACTGACAAGCCCTGGCCCATGGCCATGATCTTCAGAAGATGCCTGCAGAGTGAATAAATTAGAAAATCATTTGAAAATGATAATAGCAATCATACATTTAAAATGGAAATAGTTAAACTGACAAATTCAATGGCTAAATCTGAAAACAACAAAAAAAAACTGTAGCATTTACAATGTCATTTTTTTTTTTTTTTTTTTTTGAATGTTCACGACTATGATTCGGCATACTTGGTAATTTTTCACCAAGACATGAGGTTGAACTGCAAAGGGAAGTTGATCCATTGACAGCTCACCATGTGAAAACCTCTTTAATTTTGCAGTTTCGCAACCCACTGATAAAAGTATTTATGCTGTGTTCCCCCCGAGTCGAAGGTGTCCTTTCTGGTCTCCTGGGTTCCATTGTTTGCTGAACCAGTCGATGATCTGGCCGAGAGGGACTGCCTCGGCTTCTCACAGGGGTAACAACTTTACAGCATCTGTGCTGAATCATTAACAGAATTTGAATCAAAGTACAACGTGGAGCATTGTCTTTGCTGAAACATGCTTTCCTAATTCCCTTTACTGCTTTGAAAAGATCTTTACTATCAAGGCCACATTTCTGATGGTTCAAAAGCCAACTGGTATGCATTGTGACTGCATGAATAGAATAGAATATCTTTATTTTTCCCAGGGGAAGCTTCAGGTATGTATGCAAAAATAGAGTTCTATGAAAATGCTCCTGGCATGCAAAGTTAGTAATATGTAGAAAACAGTAGGAGAACTTCAGAACCTTGTAAAAACCACGACAACCGAGAGCTGATATAACACACTATACAAGTACTTACACGAAGCCTGTAATTGGTTATGATGGCATGTGTCGTGCAAGAAAATAACATGTATAAACACATTATCGTCCAGTTGGCTCGCCAAGTAAGATTTTGTATCATACAACAGTGACATCTAGCGGACCATAAAAACTAAGAGAAATTAAATTCATGTCAGAAATGTGGACAATCTACCGATGTCACAATATGTCATCACTAATGGATGCCATCAACGAATTGCTCTCATTCTGAAACTAAACCACAGAAAACTTGTAAGCCATTGCGCGTTCCTTTGCGTATTCAGTTTGTTTCATGAGTTTCATCTGGTTACTTTAGGGTTTGTCATACGAGTTTAAATTATCTTTTAAGTTTAGGACAACACATACTTTTGGAGATCATGTTGTGTACCATAGATATGCAGCTTACAAAACCTGAAAAAGTGCTACATCTATTTTACATTTGGGCATTATCTACAGCTTTCCATCTCAGTATTTTGTTTCTCAGTCATGTGACATCCTTATATGGATCTGATTGCCTCTGAGAAGCTAAGTTTAGAATCTACACAGTCAGATGTACCAGAAAGCAGGCCACCTTGCTGTGTAGTTAATTACCAAGTTACATGATTCCAAGCAGCGCTACGGTGGATGACTGCGCACTTACTCAAAAGTGTCAAAACTATATTTGCCATTCAGATTACAACACAAAATCTGAAAATAGTCTTAATATGTTTAGTCATCAAACAGCCTCGCCAAAAATCTTTCCCTCCCCAAACTAAAAATAATTACCACAATTATCGACTTTAAAGTGTATTAATTCACAAATCCGATAATTATTTATATCAATGTTTATTGGCTGGAGTTTGCAGGATCGCTTTTATTAGTCGATACATTAAAACCACATAGTAACTAAACCTTAAAAATATCGCGAGACTGCACGAGGGGATAAGTTGAGGAAACATGGCGACGTCTAATTTGCTAAAGGTAAGAGGTACTTCATTGCAATATCGCCAGTGTTTATGTGTGTTTTTCGTTTGAGGATGATCGACTGTCTGCGATAGCGGTTGCATATCTCGGAAAGGGACAGCTTGTTATTATGAGACAGTAACGACAGTTTGCTTATCAATTTTAAGAAAACAGAAAGCTGTACTTGGCTAAGCAAGCTAGCCAGCTTGCTATCTCGCTTGGCAGATAGCTATGATAGCTAGCTGATATTACAGCTAGTTAGGGAGTGTAAATGATTGTAACATAACTGATTTTATCATGAGGACGAGCTCATTTAATTTGCACATTTTAAGACCATGTAGGTTTCATTGAGTCTTACAAAACAAGAATTGCATTAAATGTGTTTGTCGTTGCTTATCTTACGGTGGTAATTTCTTGATCTGGTAAGCTAGTGTTGTAAGCTAGCTGGCTAGCTCGCTAGCTAAAATAAGGACTTGATTGATGAGCCGGTTTTTTGAGTGACAGTGTGAAATACTTCGCTAATTATCGAATTCACATTACCATTTATAAAAATATGTTAAATGTGTGCTGTGCAATTAATCATTTGACGCTGTCCAGTCTTGCAATTTAGTTCCTTCTCGCTGAGTGTGATGCAAGTAGCTAGGATAGTGTGGGATGAATAACGTTAACTGATGAGTACCTTGACTGTGTTAATTTATTAACTAACTAAATGACAAAAATGATACATTCGCAATATTGAATACAGTCTAAAGGGGTTTTGGAATACATTTACATGATCGCTAGCCGCCTGCTTGCAAGAAATTCTCAGTTTAGATAGCTAGCGAGAAAGCCAGCCAACTGTCGTGCAAGATTGTGATGTGATGATCGAGAATGAACCCTTGTTAATTTGTGTCTAAAGGCTATTTTCGCTTGCAAAACATCTCAGTCATACGTAAATCCCAATTTGAGGTTAACTAGCGGTACATCTAACAGAGGTAATTTGTTCATTTACATTTCTTTAATCCCTGTCTTTAATTGGCCAACAATAACAACAATGGTTTGACATCCTACCCATCCTATGTACTGCTGTAGACGTTGCAAGCTTAAAAACAAGTTTAGCAAAGCTGTATACAGTTTTTAAAAATAATAAAAGTTGTTGAATTTTGTGCGGTGAAGTTAGTATGTATATAATCTGTGGGTTTTATCGTATTGAACAACCTGCTTCAACCCAGAAGACAGGCACACAAATCTGTAAGTCTAGCTGTTGAATTCTTATTGATGTGTGGACAAGCTGCCACCTTAGCAGCCAGCCTAGGGCAGCATGTTGTAAAACATCTTTGTCACATTTTCCCATGGCGGAGGGGTGGTTGACATGGTGGGTGGGGAAGAAGCTGACAGTGACTCATCACGCCGGGTGCAGGAATGCTGAACACTCGCGTTTCGGACACTTGTTCAGCTTTACAAGCCGTAGAATGTTTCCCCGAAGCAAAGCACAGCTACTTAGGTGTTGGTGTTGCTCAGAGCCTAAAGGGCAATGTAATTATACATTTCTAATTGTGCCCCTTCTTGCATGGAGACGGTGCAATGTCCTGAAGTTTAAATGAAAGCAACTCCATGACTGCATTTCCAGCCCCAGGTGAAAGAGTGGAACCTGCCTTTAAATTCAGTGTTCACTGTGTGGTGGGTTGGCAGAATAAACATGTTAAACTCTTTTTACCAGGGTAAGCTGGTCAAAATAATGCCCACCTCTGTTTTTTTATTTCCATTCAGTGGTGGTGTATGAAATGTATTGATTGATTTATTTATTTTTGAAAAGGCCATGAAAAACACCTTCAAAATATCAGAATTTTGACTCCTGTAAATTATTTGTTTTGGACAAACCCAAATGATCAGAAAGGTATCCGAACGGTCAAGGATGGTGTCCAAATGCTGGGTGCTGTCCAATAAATGCTTTCCCATGGTTTATTTGGTCAGTCAAGAAATCTGTGCCTATTTTCACGTAATATCTTTTATTTTTGGGGGTGGTGTTACCTTTCTCAACCTTACCTCCCTTCCCTCCCAACCCCAGAACAAAGGCTCTTTGCAGTTTGAGGACAAATGGGATTTGATGCGCCCCATCGTTCTGAAGCTGCTTCGCCAGGAGTCCGTCACCAAACAGCAGTGGTTTGATCTGTTCTCGTAAGTGCGGTGTGTCTCTCGTCCTGCGGTGTCCGGCGCGCATCAGCGCTGTATACCATGAGGCTGCCTTTCAGGGTTACTTGGCCAACTTTGGTAAACATGCTGAAGTAAAAATAGTTAAAAGGCTGTTTCAGTGCACAGACAGACAGTCATTAAATATCATAGTGTATATTGAGCACATTAAAATGGCATAAAGCTAGTTCCATTAACTGAAAAGCCTTGGCTACACTACCTTGAGCAGAGAGCTAATAATATTTAGTCTTGGAGAATTATGACTTTTTAAAAATTGAGCCTCACATTTAAATATTGGAATTTAATGTAAATTATTCTGTTTTAATGTGCTTTCCAGCTTTCCAACACCTGCCCTTGGGGTATTCTATATATTCTGGTTTTAGTTCAGTCTGAGCTTTTAATTAAGTTTGGATTGATGAGTCTGTTAATTGCATGTAATCTGTTTTACATCTCTACATTTTAAAAGCTGTTAAATGTTTTCTCTGGAAAAATGTGTGGGTGTGTGCTAGTACTCAGATTTGAGATATTTAACCTGCATATTTTTGTCAATATCTGTAGTGACCTCAGTAAAGCTTTAGTTGTTCATACGATTTGCCAGGCCGGGCCCCACAGAAGTAATTACTCCTAATAAAGTTCAATTAATTTCAGACAAATAATGCAGAAGACATTTGCACAAAGCAGAAAATCAGCCTTGATGTGCCTTTGCAGAAAGTTCAGTATAGACCACAGAGACAAGAGTATAATGCTGTTTACAGAGCATAGATTATGACACATGATATTTAAAGTGTCTGGTTCCTTGCATACCCAAATTCTGTGTTTGAATAAGCACATTTCTTGCAGCCCATAAAGTGCTTACTGGTCTGTTGGTACTTTTGTATTTCAAGGACTGGTCATTTAGATTTGTATTCACTGTTCAGTTATACTGAATGAAGTAGGAGCACAGGTTGGTGTGATCCAGTTGCTTGGGTGGGCCCGGACCATTGATGAGGTCTCCTTTTAACATCTACTCTTAGTGAGAGCAATCCTGTAAATCGTTCCATTAAAACAATTAAAAGGTCACAGTGAAGCTCTTAGTCAGAATGATTACGGGACAATTCAGAATAAAACTGATTTGGAGCTGAAATAACTGTGTATTGGCCTTTATCCTCCAAACTTATTTATTCTGGTTCTGTACAATGTGTACATGCTGTTTGTGCAGAATATTGCCTGGTTAATGTTTATGTTTCCACACTCAGTGACTCTCACCACCCAAAGCAATAAATATTGTAACAGTAAAGGTGTACTGGCGGTATACAATATAGCCTGTGGGGAGTCTGCGGTATATTTGATTGAGGAATCTGATTTGTTTTCAAATGTGCATCTGTCACTTTCACTTACCTCAGTGTTTTTGTTCACCCCCATACAGAGATGTTCACGCAGTTTGCCTTTGGGATGACAAAGGCCCAGCAAAAATCCACCAGGCCCTGAAAGAAGATATCTTAGATTTTATCAAGCAAGCGCAGGCGGTAAGGTCCCCAGGCAAAGATAATCAATTGCCTGCCCGAGTGTGGAGCTGGGGCAATCTGATTGCGAGTGGTTTAGATGCAGAGGTGTGGAACATGCAGCGTTTGTGATGTGGTAGTGAATCATGCACCAAGTGTTGCCAAAGACGACAGCTTGGGTTCTGTATGTACTACACAATGTAAATGGGTTCCTTAGGCCGAGGCTGCATCCGAAATCGCATAATAATCAGTGGCTACTAAATTCGAACAAAAGTGTACCGCTCTTACGTCAACGTCGTGCCTACTACTCAGTGCAGTAAGCAAGCTTTCGGACACACTACCTCAGATATACTTATACAGTCGCTGTTTTCTTCAGTCTGATAGCCAGAAGTTTAAACTGACGTACATCCGTCATCAAACTTAACAGAACTCATCCGTCCCTGCCATCTTTTTCCTTGTATCTATCCACCCAACGGGCTTGTGGGATAGCGCAGTGTGCAGTCCTGCACACTGCAGAATTTTGACGGAAGCAGTATGCCATCAGGGTAACACTTGCATACCAATTCAGCCGGGTTGAGATTTCGAACACACTACATACTACACATACAGATTTTTGCCTACTATATACGGCATAGTATGTGATTTCGGACACAGCCTGAGTTTGAAATGTATAAGCTGGAGAGAGCTTGTCAGTGCATTTCTTAACTGGTGTCTCATTGTTCTCTGGAAACAGCGAGTGTTGAGTCACCAGGATGACACCGCCTTGCTCAAGGCCTACATCGTGGAGTGGCGAAAGTTCTTCACCCAGTGCGATATCCTTCCCAAGCCCTTCTGCCAGCTGGAGATCACCCTTATGGGCAAACAGGGCAGCAACAAGAAGTCCAACGTGGAGGACAGCATTGTGAGGAAGGTGAGGAGACATCTGTTCCACGTCTTGTATCACCACTTCTGGTTGAGTGACCGCTGTATTGAGTGTTATCTTTGGGAGTTTGGTTTGTGAGTCTTGGACTGCAATGCTGCACACAATACGGTGGGTTCAAGTTGTCCTCCTGATCATCATAAAAGCAAGTGGAACAGCCTTGAGGCTGCCTCGTTTCAGATGAAATGTTTGATTGTGCGAGCCGAAGCCCTCTGCTTCAAGTCTTAAATGTTATGGTTTTTATAATTGCTTTGTGGAAGACCTTGTACAGGACAGCTTGAATACATGCTACCCAGCATACACAGCTGTGTGTTTAGCAGAGGCCATTCTGGTTAAATACCTTTCTAGAGAGAGTGCAGCCACTCTGCTCATAGGCAGCCTAGGTCTAGCCATGTCTTCAGCCTCCCCAGGGCAATTGATTATGCTTCACATGCTTGACTTTGCTTAACCCTTGCGGTCTTGGGTGAGCCTGAGGGTTGGAGGCCAAAGCAAAGTCCTCGGTCAACGGGTCCGACGCCGTGCCTGACCCCTTCAGTTTCATCCGGCCTTCTTATTCCCCTGTAGCTGATGCTGGACACCTGGAACGAGTCGATATTCTCCAACATCAAGAACCGCCTGCAGGACAGTGCCATGAAGCTGGTGCATGCAGAACGCCTGGGGGAGGCCTTTGATTCGCAGCTCGTCATCGGCGTCCGCGAGTCTTACGGTGAGAGCGCAGCCAGGACAATTTTACCACCACCAGAGTAGGTGGTGCTAGCCTATGCCATTAGCGGTTGAATGACTTTCAGCCAGTCATACTGCTTTGTTTTCTGTGGAGAGTCTCTTGATTGCTTAAGACAAGCTGACAGATATTTTGTCTTGTGCTCTTCATTAATGGGTTTTTGAACTGTCATTACTGTACTTGATAATGAAAGGAAGAGGCGGGACAAAAGGTATTTCTTGTGAGTTGTGCTTTGAAGCACTGACCCAGGATCAGTTTCAGAATTTTTTTTTTTCCACTTAATTTGCTGTGGTAGAATTATGGTTTGGAAGGGAATGGTATTGCGTATACCATTTTTGTGTTAAATGACTTGGGGCAATAAAACTGTCTCATCTTGTTAAAAAATTTAATCTCAGGAATAACATTAAGGACAAGCTAATTGTTTTATAACATGTAGATAACCCCAAGTAACAAAATCCACTTTTAATTCTAATAAACAAAGCAATGTGTGTGTACATAAAATATATAAATCTTACAGTGACATGTGTGTAAACTAAGTGATTACATTTCATAGAGTATATTTCTTTCTGTTGTGGGCCTCATTGCCGAATTGCAAAAAAATCTTTGATTGCAAGGGCATCAAGCACCAAGGGCTCTTTTATGTAGAACTGTCTGCCTTACACTCACCATTTTTTGTGTGTTTTCAGCTGCAGCAGCAAATGCATTTGAAGTAAAGCTTTGGATGTTAACCTGAGCTGATGGTTGTGCTTTCATGCACCAATGTTAGAAGTGAAGAGGAATCTGATCTTTGTGTGCTTGGTCTACATTTTATTCTCCCATGGAGTCATCCCTGGCTGCCTTTTAAACTACTTAAAGAACGATTCACATCCTCATAATGTGCCCAGCCTTTAAATTGGAATATTTTTTGTTTTATTTAAATGTTTTATGTCTGATCTGCGATGGGACGTTTCTGGGAAATTGTGTTCAACGTGGCACTAGGCCTAACCCAGCAAAACCACAGAATGGCTGTTTGTCACCCGTTAGTCATTGCCTGCTGACTTTGTTTTCCCCCCACAGTGAATCTTTGCTCTAACCCCGAGGACAAGCTGCAGATCTACAGAGATAACTTTGAAAAGGCCTACCTTGACTCCACCGAGAGGTTTTACAGAACGCAAGCACCCTCATATCTACAGCAGAACGGAGTGCAGAACTATATGAAATATGTACGTTTGGCCTCTTCTGCAGTGTCCTGTGGAGCTCATGATTTTCATGCTTAGGATTTGTCTGCTGTGAACAGTGTTTGTGTCTTGGTGGATTGTTGTTGGCATGGTTGTATAGTAGTCCCATGAGGCCTCTATGGGTCTTTGTTGTGTTTTGATTTTTGTTCTGTGTTTTAAATGTTTTTGTGTGTCAAAGAGAATGGTTTAGGCCTGTTTTTGTTTCTGAGTCTTTGATTCTTGTATGGTGTGTGTGTGTGTGTGTGTGTGTGTGTGTGTGTGTGTGTGTGTGTGTGTGTGTGTGTGTGTGTGTGTGTGTGTGTGTGTGTAGTTTTGTGGTTTGTGTGTAAACGAGAGTATATGCACTTGGGGTAGATGGATTTTGTTTATGTGTGCTTGTGTCAGTTTTGTGGTTTTTGAGTGTTCACTTGGGGCGGATATATCCTGTGCCTCTCGGTGTCTGTGCGTTTTTCATTCTGTTGTGTTTTTGTCTTGCAGGCAGACGCTAAGTTAAGAGAGGAGGAAAAACGAGCACTCCGTTATTTAGAGACTAGACGTGAATGTAACTCTGTTCAAGCAGTAAGTCCTCAGGGCAGTGGGGGGTGTCTTGCATGCGGCAGCTCTTGCCATTGCGTACATTGGATCAAACGGTTCACCTCCCAGCCTGCAATCAGTAGATCTTATCAGTATTCAGTGTCTCATATCATTAGTGTGGCATATTTGATAAGTTACTGAGCTTGTAATCAGAGTATTGGTGGTTTAATGGCCATTGTCATCACTGTCATAGCTTAATTTGGCTCTGTAAATATTTAGTTATACAACTTGAGTAGTATGTAATTGATGGCTGTTTCCCTGTATAATGGGATGAATGTATTGTATTGTGCTGTACAGTGGTTATGGGACTGGCCTTGTAACTCAGTTTTCAGATCCAAATTCTGTTGAGGTCCTGCTCAGGTACCCCTGTAGTTTTTGGAGCTGAAATATCCCTGAAATGCATTCTACTTCCAGCCTGTTTCTCTTAACTTAATACAGACCTTTGATTTATGCTGATATTATGCTATTAAAAGGCGAACAACTGAATAGTGCATCAATATAAATGTGTAGATTAAATCTGAAAGTATAATCCTTATGAAAAGTTATAAGGACATTGTTCTGATATTTTTTTTCCCAATTAGGCATTGCTCTTATTTTGTTTTTCAGCTTATGGAATGTTGTGTAAATGCTCTAGTGACATCATTCAAGGAGACAATCCTGGCTGAATGTCCAGGCATGATCAAGCGGAACGAGACTGAGAGTGAGTACTACAGGAGCAGTGTTAGGTCTTCTGAATACCCATGGGTACAGGATTTGCTCGTTTTGGATATATTGTAATGACCTTACGAATTATCTACATGAATTGTCGTTAAGCTTGGTTTAGCATAGTGCATTTAGTCTCATAGATATAGAGACACACACATATACATACTCGCTAGTCAGACGTTGGACAGGTCCAATACTAATACTCACATTAAACCAGTGAATACGTCCATATTCTCCTGCTTTGTAAGTCAGAATGGATAAGAGATTCTGATAAGTGACTTGTAATGGGATGAAATGGGTCTCCTGGGTGGGCAAGATCAGGTTTTAGAAACAAAGCCCCATCCATGAAGCTCCTGTACACGTTGAACAGACCTGGTGGGAACGAGGCCTACTGTTTTGCTCTCTGCTCTCTGAATGGCTGTTTTATGTCCTGTTCCAGTGCGCTAAGCTACTCCATGCTTTCAGTAACAGAGGGGTAACCCTTGGTAAGCAGATTGATGTGGTTAGTGCTCCTCTGTAAGGCGGCGGGTTTTCATTTCTCCTCAGAGCTCCACCTCATGTTCTCCCTCATGGACAAGGTCCCCAACGGCATCGACCCCATGCTGAAGGACCTGGAGGAGCACATCATCAACGCTGGGCTGGCGGACATGGTGGCAGCCGCCGAGACCATAACTACTGTGAGTATGCAGACACACGAGCCAGTATAAATTGGATATTACTGCGGGGCTTACCCTAGTCGTCCTCTGTGCACTCATCATTGAAAATGCATGGGAAATGTATGCAGTGTACAAACAGGTGAAGCACTAGTAGGCTCTGCACAAGATTGTTTTGGTGATAGGTTTCTTTTTGTAAAATGACTCTGTCTGTCTGTATATGTGTGCCTGTGTGTGTCTCTGTCTGTCTGACTGTCTGTGTGTGTCTGACTGTCTGTCTCTCTCTCTCTCTCTCTCCAGGACTCTGAGAAGTATGTGGAGCAGCTCCTCACACTTTTCAACCGCTTCAGTAAACTGGTGAAGGAGGCATTTCAGGATGACCCTCGCTTCCTGACAGCCAGAGACAAAGTGAGTATCGCACGTACCTGATAGATGTTACGGCACTGAAAGTTTTGGCCCGGTCTATTACCCTACACGTTTGTAAAATACGTACACTCCTCAGAAAACCTCACCCAGAAGCCACCCACAATTTTACATACTGCAAGCTACATAGCAGTCTACAGGTGAGCTGAAGGACAGAGTGTGGGGAATCAGAGGAACTTACAAATCTTGCACAAATAGTAATTGATAAGCTGTAGGCACTTTCATGGGAAATTGTTCAGAATTTTTTATGATTCTGACAAACTCCCATGACGAGCTGAAATTGTTTTGTGGAAGGATGTTGTGGTCTGCACTCTCAGAAATGTTTTCTTGTCTCTGCTTATTTTGCTAACACGGTGGACATAATTCCCCAGAATTGTTCTCCACTGCAGTGCAAATAAATTTGACATTCTCTGTTATCTCTTATCTCCCAATTTCTCTGCACTGTGTTTATACCGGATTACCACACAACATTTTCATTTTTTGACACAGTGAGTTCTTGTGTGATTTATTCAGGTGGATATCCACCTACCCGCTCAGGGCTTTCTCATATTAATATTTCCAGTTACTTGAGGCATTGTGATTCAGGCTGAGTTTTATTTATCTATGCACATTTCTTCCCAGTTGTAACAGATAAATCTTTGAAATGCATGTTTGCAGGAAGGCTGCAAAAAAAACATAATCACAGAAGTTATGATTGAATTTTTGGGAATCACTATTTCACCTTATTTGACAAGAAATCCGAATGTCATTGTTATCACAGTAGTTGTAATTACGTTTTTGGGAATTATTTGACTTTGTGTGACAGGAAGCCAGAATTTGATTATAGCAGTGGTTATGTTTGCAGGTTTGAAAATTTCTGTTTAGTCTTTTTTGTGACAGAAATAATTTCTTCTCCCTTCAGGCCTATAAAGCTGTGGTAAACGATGCTACAATATTTAAACTGGAGCTTCCGCTGAAACAGAAGGGGTGAGAATCCTCTGGTACACTTACGAGTCTGTTATCCTGCGATGACTGTGGGGCTAATGTCATACTTGATTTTTAGTTCATGGGTAGCTTAACCTCCCATTTAGAGCCTTATTTGCTACGACCTCTAGCTGAAATTGGTTCAGGTTGACTTTTAGTAATACAAAACAATTATTTGAGTCTTACCAAAGGAGAGTTGTCATATAAAGTTTCTAAGAAGATGGCAATGTCCATCTTAAAGTGAGTATAATCATGTTCCCTTAGTGCAATTATCTGTGTTGAAAAATCTCTCCGCAGTGGAGTCGCAGTGGAACCCACATAATTAGAACGTTTGAGTCCGAGCGGTTCTTGAACAGGTGAGGTTGTTTGTTTTTGCGTCGTTGTCGTGTCAGGTGTTTGACAGCCATTGTCTTCCCCCACCCCCATCCAGAGTGGGACTGAAAACGCAGCCAGAATCCAAGTGTCCGGAGCTGTTGGCCAACTACTGTGACATGCTACTAAGGAAGACACCACTGAGTAAAAAACTCACATCAGAGGAGATTGAGTTAAAACTGAAGGAAGTGGTATGTGTGACAGATGCCCTTTAAGATGCCATTATGGATCGGTTTTGTTAGTAGATTTTTTTAAAAAATTATCATCATTTTCAGATCAAAATTTAATGTAATTGTCTTTTCTGTGCTCTCATCATGTGTTGTTCTCCTCTTTCCACAGTTATTGGTTCTGAAATATGTGCAAAATAAGGACGTCTTTATGCGCTATCACAAAGCACATTTGACGCGTCGCTTGATCTTGGACATCTCGGCTGACAGTGAGATTGAGGAGAACATGGTGGAATGGCTCAGGGTGCGTGGAACCTTCGCCATCTCACTACAGATCTTTATTAGCATGTCAGCCTGTCACTGACAGTGCTGGCTGGCAAACCCTGGTCCTGTTTCTGTTTTCACCCCAAATTCATTCTCCGCTCTTTGCCCCTTCTGCAGCCTTTGAGCGTTTTTTAGAGTGGAGGGTGGATGCCGTTCATCTGCTCTCATCTGTCTATACTTCGCTTTAATTTTAAGGCTGTCAGATGATCAAAGCAACTGATTCTTTCCATCGGCAGTAAGACCGTTTAATCAGCTTCCATGTCAAAGAACAAACATTTATTTCGCTTGATCGTGTTTATGTAAACATTTTCCACGAGGCCCCAAGTCATTGGGTATGCAAGATGCCAAGTGGAGTTTAAACTGCTTGCCTGTTATCAACTCATTTATCATGCATTCTGTATTAATGTTTCATATTTTGGCTGAGATGAAAATTCTTATTAATGGAGTGCTTCATTATTACACAGAATTTCAGTAGGAAAGATTTTGTCCTATGGTTTTCCTTCACTATGAATAGACTTTTCCTATATACAGTATAAATTTACTGTATGGCCTGCAATTGCCCAAAGAGCGAAAAGGGTAGACATGTGAAGTGCTGTTGAACCTCAGATTTTAATATTACAGGAGTGGATGCTGTTTGAAATGCTCATAACACCAATTTTAAGAATAAGAAATACTAAGAAATGGGAATTAATGTTGCTTTAGCCTTTTTTTATTATCATTCTCATTTTATAAGTATAAACCGTTATTTTGTTTTTTTTCATATACTCAGTGCAACTCACCTTTTTGCATCACTGGTCTTAATGTACTAGATTAAGGATTAAGAATTTGCTAATGCTGCAGCTGTAATGAGATGCACTGTTGTGCCAAGAAGAAATATCTTGTTTTTGTGGAAGATTTTATCCCAAAGGTCTCTGAACTCCAGTTCTTGTAGAGCTGCAAAGTCAACTGAACTCTTACAAACCACATTAAATGAAATCAGATTAATTTTGTCCATCTCTCAGGAATGTTTGCATTCTTTAGTGCACAGCCCATGCATGTCCGTATTAATGTTGTGTGTCGTTTTCAATTCTCTGCGCAGGAGGTGGGCATGCCCGCCGACTATGTTAACAAGCTAGCCAGGATGTTCCAGGACATAAAAGTTTCAGAGGATCTGAACCAGGTCTTCAAGGAAATGCATAAACACAACAAGCTGGCCTTACCAGGTGAAAATGTGGATCTAGGATCATATTGTACCCTACAGTGAGTGATTGTGAGATGTGACTGTGTTCTACAGCTGTTTCCTTCCACCACTGTCCCCTGCAGCTGACTCGGTCAACATCAAGATCCTGAACGCAGGTGCCTGGTCCCGCAGCTCAGAGAAGGTCTTCGTGTCCCTGCCCACGGAGCTGGAGGACCTCATCCCTGAGGTCGAGGAGTTCTACAAGAAGAACCACAGCGGCAGGAAGTTGCACTGGCACCATCTCATGTCCAATGGCATTGTGAGTGCTCCCCCTGGTGGACGGAGTAGTGCTAATTCAGGCTGTTTGGGTTCAGTGAAGGTGCAGCTGCTGCTCTTGGAAGGGGGTCAACAACCAAAATTATATCTAGTTCATCATGGGTTGCAGAGCAGGTGGGACAGTTGAGAGTGTGCTTGATTTGGAGGTAGGGGGCTTTGGATATGGGTCAAGAGTAGTCCTCTTGTGTCCTAGTAGACGTTAGGAAAGGGTTTCATTCATATATGAGGATGGGGATGTTGAAACGAACTGCATCTGATATCTAATCCCCACCCTTCGTCTTCGTCACTCCCCTCCAGATTACGTTCAAGAATGAAGTGGGACAGTATGACCTGGAGGTCACGACCTTCCAGCTAGCCGTGTTGTTCGCCTGGAACCAAAGACCCAGAGAAAAGATTAGTTTTGAAAATTTAAAGCTGGCCACGGAGCTCCCTGATGCAGAATTGCGACGGACACTCTGGGTAAGTCTGGACGTGCAGTGGGGTTTGGGTTCAGAGGTCAGCACAGGGGCCCTCCATTCTCCAACCCAGTGGGCAGAGACCCAGTGGGATTTAAATATAGAAAGGTGAAGCGCTTAAAGAGTTCAGGAGCATGGTCATTCCTTGAATCTGTGACACACTGAACCCTTAGCTACTGTTCCATACTGCAGCTGGTGATATTCTGCTGTAATGTTTTAGTGCTTAGGAACTGACTTTCATATAATCAATTTCCAGGTATGCTTTTTGTCTCAATTTAACCATGCATATTTGTAGGGGTATGGTTTTATTTATTATGGAGTGTTCATGGTGGAGTTTACACATGTTCTCCTTGTAGTCTCTTGTAGCGTTCCCTAAGCTCAAGCGACAGGTGCTGTCATACGAACCTCAAGTCAGCTCTCCCAAAGACTTCACCGATGGCACTCTCTTCTATGTCAACCAGGAGTTCTCTTTAATGTGAGTATTTTGTTTATTAGAGCTAGTAGATGCAGGTTTTCCTCCTTAGTCTTAGTTTACAAGTTAATGGACATTTCACCTATTTTACCATTTTAATATTTAGCATATATCCAAAATGAATTTGCCTATCTCATTTGCCTTGTGCCAAAGTGAAGTCACCTAGCTGTTTTTTTTTTTTAATTCATTGGAGAAGACCTTTCCACTTTCTCACTTACTTGTAACTTTTTTAAAAATTTTTATTCAGAAAAAATTCCAAGGTCCAGAAAAGGGGAAAGATCAATCTGATTGGCCGGTTGCAACTAACGACAGAGCGAATGAGGGAGGAGGAGAACGAGGGTATTGTCCAGCTTAGAATATTAAGAACACAGGTGAGTATTTCCCGTCCTGTCTTCATGTTGGAGAATCACAGCTCCTTTGGAGCCGTTGTCATGGTGGAGGCCTATTTTTGTGGTCTGACTCCTCGCTTCCCCCTTCGTTGCAGGAGGCAATCATCCAAATCATGAAAATGCGCAAAAAGATCACCAACGCTCAGCTCCAGACCGAACTGGTGGAGATCCTGAAAAACATGTTTTTACCACAGAAGAAAATGATCAAGGAACAGATCGAGTGGCTGATCGAACACAAATACATCAAAAGAGACGAAACGGACATTAACACCTTCATCTACATGGCGTAGCACTGAGAGGTGGGGGCCATAGCCATTGACGAGATGATCGCGCAGGTGAGGAAGATGGAGGTGGTTCCGGGCGGATGCTGCATTTGCAGAAGGCTTCAATATCAAACAGCCTTGCGTATGGCGATGGACTGGTTTTATGACTGACGGTTAGAGTTCAGTTACAGAAATATTAAAAATCCCTGCCTTACCTTACAAAAAAGGAAAAAAAAAATGAAATGAGAAAAAAAGGACTATATTTTGCCAATTTTAGTCAGTGTGCATGGTGGCGTTTGCCTTCGTGTTTTAACATCTCCAGCAGCATGCTATTCTGTGGAAATCTTGCATTCATCAGAGAGTCTGTCCTGTGTGTCATGTTGTGTTTTACCCCCGTGTGTCCCCCTCCAGTCCCCCCACCCATTTCCCCACACACCACACACACTTCTGGCCTGCTGGAGTATGTACAGATAGGCCCCACCTCTTGGCATATAGACCACACCCTCTACATATGGTTTTTTTTTGTTTCCTGGTAGACAGGCCACACCCCTCTTCACACAGGCCTTGCCCACGCCCACCACCACTTTACTCGGGGAACTTGATGCCTGTCTGCTGATGTTTTTTTTTTTTTTTTTTTTTTTTTGTACATATGTGACTATAACTAGAGCATTAGCACTTTCACTTTACTTCTGGGTCTGTCTACATAGCTTTACGAGTGCAGTCCTCTGTTTGAACCTTTTTATTTGTTTTTGTGTGGTTTTGATTCTAGACATTTTGTTTTGAATTTTTTTTTTTTTTTTTTTTTTTGCACAAGACCAGCAGCAGAAATATGTACTTATAATGCAAAGATATGACATTTCATTAGATGCCTGCTTGCAGTGCGCTGCATGGGGTGTCCCCAATAATGTCACAGCAAGATGTGTTCTGTAGTCAGAACAGCCAAGCTGGCCATACCCCCAGCCTGCATAGCAACGTTATAGAGGTGTCTTCCAAGGAGACTTCTCCTGAATCAGCTAGGGTTTGTCATGGAAAATATTTACAGTGTAAGCTATAGAAACAGGTCTTTTTTTATTTTTTTTTTTATTATTTTTTTTTTTCCCCACCCGAAAAATAGAACATCGGGCTCGCTTAAGTCACTTGTAATTTTTTTTTTTTTGTTTCCTTGCATAGCTGAAGGGCTTTTTCACTGCATGAAGAAGAGAAGGAGTTTCAGGGATGTGTGATAGACCATTAAGTTTTGCTGAGAGACCACATCTCTATGGAAACCATTCTTATTAGACCGTTGGAATACTGGTGACGTGAAGCGCACATAGGGGGGGAAAAGAAATTCAATTTCGCACTCTCAGTGTTTAAAAACAGTGCAATAATTTGGAATCTGCAGGCAAGGAAAACATTTTGCGTGATGAGTATGCTTATAATGTTGACGAGATGCTTTCAGTTTTACATTCGAGTGTTTCTATAATGTGCCCATGTCCATATCATTGAGGTTTGCTCCTTGTTTTCCCTGTGGAAAAAAATTTGATGTTTTGGCCATTCATAGACTGCCCTTTGGCACTGCCAGCCAGAAAAACAATTGACTATTGTCTAAATGGAGCAGACTGCCAGTAAGGGAGAGTGAATATAACTTTTGAATTTTCGGTAAACCCAGTATTGGTTTTGTACAGTGTACTTAATCTGTGGAGACATTTTGGTTTGTGGTTAAAACCACTGTGCAGTCCTTCTGAGAGTATGTTTCTCTGAACTGTCTGCCTCTCTTCTATGGGCAAGGCTAATTAAGCAGCTGCTCAATCCCGATGAGTAACATGCTGTCAGATTAGACTGCTGTGAAGTTTATTACTGCAAGTACAGTGAAAAGCTGAAATGCTCCAAGTTTTACTTTACTTTAAAGTGTAAAGCCTGGAAAAATGCCAGCTTGAGCAAAAATTTAATGCTGCTTCTGAAGGACAGAAGAAAAACAAAGTCTATAGTACTCAAACGATCAAAATGCCCCTGTGACATCTATGGTTTGTTGTGAATGGAGAAACAGTCCCCTGTCAGTCAATCTCGAGTGACCTCACCATTGGTTGGCATTACCTTATGCACAATGATGTCCACCAAGTAAACTTCTTCCCCCCCCCCCGATTTACCTGTGAAATTGGTAAATACATTATAATCAATATAATGTATTGTCGAGTTCCCAGTTGCCACTTGATGGCTGTGTTAGATTATGTGGCTCGTGTGTAATCAGTGGGATGCAGACCCTGTCCTCATACACTGGCGGAGCTCTCACACACCCGCCCAGCAGAGGGTTCCTCCCTGTTCAGTCTGTTCAAATATAGCTGAATTTTTGGGTTGGAGCAGAGGTTTGGCAGGTTAACAGTGACCAACAAGTTTCCTCCCTCCACCTTAAATTTGGACTGGAACAGATTTCAACTAGTGTTGAATAATCTAGTCCCCTCAATTTTTTTTTTTTTTTTTTTATAATGAAAACATTATTTTTTAAAATAACGAAAAATATTGTACTGTTTGTTCCTCCAGATTACGTTTCTATCGTGGTTAATTAGGCTTGTTACCAGAAATAAATCTAAATGAAATTGCAGTGTGTGGGGTTAAAGTGAATAAATCAGACTGATTATCTGGTTTTAATTACATTATCATGGGCCACCCATGTAGTTGCAGCTCGCAGTTTTCCCTCTGTCTGGGGTAAATATTTTTGTTTGCACCTTGGTTTTGTCATCAAGTGGACTAGTTGCGCGTGCCACCCTACCGATCTGTGGCTAATGTTTGTGGCTTAACACAAGTGTCTGGCCTAGCTGAAGAGATGTGGACATGGGGGTTCGGCAGATGGTATGGACTGTCCATTTAATTTATTTATTTATGTGAGACTTTTTTTGTTTTGCTATTTCATTTTGTTGAAGTAGCCTTTACATTGGTGCATAGGCATTGTTGGATTTGTAAGTATTCTTTCTGTGATTTGGGGAATTGAAATTTTAGGCACTGAAATGAAATGGTTTAAATGATATTTTGGACGCTATCCCTTTTTAATTTCAGTGTAGGGATTGCAGTGTTTCCACTCAAGTGCCATGTGCCACATACATCTTTGTTGATGACATGGATGCAGAAATGTGAGATGTCAATCACATCTTAAAGTTACTTTTTAGTCAATACAATTTAATGAGATTTTATGATTTTTACAGACATTTGTAATTCAGTTTTATCCAATGCATGCTTTGATTCCCTGGTCTGTATTTCCAACTCAAAGCTAAAAAAAAAAAATGAGTTGCAAAAGTATTTTAAAATGTAAAGCCTCTAAACCTGGGTATTTTAAATGCTTTCCTGTTTCCGCTCAAATTTACTTAAATTGACCTGGGTTAACATCTTCAAAATTGTCCTCTCTGCTGTTCTTAAACCTTTCTTCCAACCAAAGACTTTGTAGAATATGTGTGTCCAACACATTGACATTAAAAAGGGATAGTAGTTTGTTGACACATGGACTTATACCACATGATTACAGAAGGCTGAAGGATTTCTGGGAGTTTGGAAAAAATATCTACAGCTATTAAATAGATATATGGGTGTTGAAAATATCAGCAGTAAAGTAATGCAGTAAGTTTATCTGTTAAATTGTTTTGTGTTCATGCAGAATTGATTCACAAGTTTTACAGGTAACTGATTTGTGTTGCAATGGTTCTAGTGTGTTCCGGCAAGCATGAAACATTAAGTTTTTTTTTTTTTTTTTTTTTCTTCCTGAAACACAACACGCAATGCATTATATAGCACTATACCTTTTACATCTTGTTAACAAGCTACAGTTGTTTGTGAAATGGTTTGTTTTTTCACAGTAACAAAAGAAACTTGTACCCAGACAATTTCACAAGAATAATTAGACCATCTCTTGTTCAATTTTATTAAATCTACTGTTTGATATGTCACTTGAATAACCTGGGAAAATGTAAGGCAGAGAAGTATACTCTTTTACCGGGATCCATTTGGCAGATGTAGAGTGAGTGTAAGAAGAAGAATTAGCCTGAATGCAGTTGAACATGGTACTCTAAAGAATATTGTCATTTGTGATCTTCGTTTTATGTCTTCCATTTGTCATTCCCTGACACTTAAGACTGGAGGAAAAAAAAAAAAAACTTGTGGTTTTACATCACAGAAGATGTCATTGATTCTTCCTTCAGAATCCATACACCTCTTGGTGTTAAACATGCTCATAGCCTCTGACCATAACAAAACACATCATACAAAAAATGTTGCTTACTGGTCTTCGCTCTTACATCCATAAAGTTTGAGTCTGTATTCAGTATTTCTAGTCTCATTCAGTTACAGTTTGTGTTGCTATAGTACATTAAATTGCTTTAAGTATAACAAACATTAAACAGTATTAGTCTGAAAAGACAGATTTTTTTCCCCCTCTGTTAATCTTTACCATGGAGAATCATTTATTCCTTTGCTTAAATTTGTTTAATGCTTTTTTTCTTTCAAAAAGAGGTTTGACTTCGTTTTGATAAGAGAAACAAAACGGATAATATATATTTTGATAAACTTAATCAACAGGTCACAAGTACAAATTCTATATGGCATATACCTGAATTGCAATCTGAACCTTGTATGCATAATGAAATGTATGGGGAAAACCTGCCTGTTTTTATAATGGTTGAATTTTGTCATATAAAGTCACATTGTGTGTCATTTGCAGCAAATTAGGTTACTTTTTCTGCCTGTAACATACACTATTTGTAGCCTTGAGTGTTCAGCAAACTTGAAATACTTGGTTTTATCTTTGATTACATTTACGAGTTGAATGTGTGCCACTACATACGGATATAATGCTGTACAATATTTGAATGGTAATAATCTCTGGCAGTCTGGCTGAACTATTTTGATGTACTGCGTTATTTTTTTGAATTCATTTTTTAAGTTGTATAATTTATTTTCTGGCAAAATAAAAATGTACTGTAAAGAGACTGTGTAATACATTGTGTCCATCTCATCTCACAAACAACCAGAGGTTATTTATCTCGATTTGGGGTTGAAAGCAGTTGTTGCAAAGATGTAATACATATATACTGTTAACGTTTCTGTTTCTATGTATTTCATGTTCAAAAAAATAATGTTCTGATTTAGAAGCTTTCATTTCTATTTCATTTTGCTGTCCTGAAGATGCCCAAGGCAAAAATACTGTCAGTCAGCTAATTTGGATGAATAAGGCTTATCGACAACAGTGGCTACACTAGTAATGTGAGCTATTTCATGGGCTTTTTCTGGTTCTGTGTATCCCTGTAGCAATTCTTCCCAATACAATGTGGGAGGGTGGGTTTGGACTTCTCTCTGTCATTCCTCTTCATATTCGGAATACGTGGGGCTATATTGGTCGGTTTAAATGGCAGGGGACTGAATATCAGCCATCAATTTGCAGGTTTACAGGATATTACCTTCACAACGTGTAGCGTTTTTTTTTTCTTCTTCTTCTTTTTTAGGTCAAATGCAATGTGCTGCGATAGAGGTCCTTCTAGACAGGCTGCCATACAGCAATAGTCAAAGCACCTGGACATTTTACCAAGCTTGTTAGGCTTGTCAGTCGAAATGGAGCCTAATCACACATTCATTGGAGGGACTACAGAACATTGCAAGTGAGTGATAATTGTTAACAAATCCTTTATGAGTTTTGCATTAAAAATGTGGATTGTTACATTGGGAGCAGAACGTTGTACAACGACATATATCCCTACCGCTACCCTCAAACACCCAATCAGATGGCTAGAGATCGGCACGTGCAACAAACCAGTGCACGTCAATCAACGGGCCAGGCATGTTTTAAATACAAAGGGGAACTTTGTGTTGTAGTAGTCGTGATTCTTATTTTAATGATGAAGGTTTGGCCCAAGTTTAAACTAAAATACTGTTATTATACATATTGACACAATATTAAGCAATATTACACATAATACACAAAATATATATTTATCTCGTGTGCACCACGCACATGTGCCAACCCCTATTGTAGGAAAAAACATAGTACCTTCCGAGACTCCTGTGTTGCCCCGGAAGGAAGGAGTTACCATTGCCGGTGTGAGAAAATTGTTGCACTCTGCATTAGCAAGCTGTGAGTGAATGGAGCCCAGTTCGCTAGCTTCACGCACCAAAAGAAAACAAAGTGTCGGGATTGAAGGTTCGGGCTCTATCGTTTTGGATACAGTAATATTTCACTTGGTTATTGGCTCAAAATAATAAACTAATATTATTTAAATTTCTCCAAAGCGTCAGGGTTTGATCAGTAGGTTAAACCGGCTGGCTTGTTACATCTTTTCAGCTTGCTATGGTAGCTAGCTAAACAGCTCTCTGAATAGTTAGCAAGTTATATTTCAGCCTATCTAAATATAGCTGAAGGGACGTTGGCTGCACTGCCTTGTTGAGATGTTGTGACTTCAAAGAAAAAGGAAACGAATTGGTTTGCTAGTTGGACCCTTGTTATTTTTGACCTAGTTTAACGTAACCCTAACTAACATTAGCTACAGCTCGTTGGCTAACCTGGGAAGCGGTTATTTTGGAAATAGTTAGTTGTGGCGATTGGATCAGAGCCACAACAAAGAGTACGTTGTTGAATAGCAATGTCACGTTAGCTAGCTAGCTTCATGAGCTGTTAGCCTGCTAAATAAATTTGTCCTAGTGATATCGATGTATTAATCATATGCTGTAAATTGACTATCCGGCGCTGAAATGTCATATCCTTGCCAAGTTTGTAGTACCAACTGAGTAGCTAGCTAACGTTAGCGAACACAATGTTCGTTAGCCAGCCGGATAGCTAGCTACTGGCTAAGGTTTGTTGTTCAGTTGAAAGCTGGCAAGGCAACTTTGGTATTCAGTCTTTATGAAACATTTACAGTTGACCAGCAGACCTTAGCCGCCCGCTTTTCTTCATTAACACCGTACAAAAAATGTTTACTGCTGTGTTCGGCTTTCGCTCATACCAGAAATGGCTTTTATTCTGCAATTCTGCAGCTGTGTTCTTTCCTCTTCTCAATACCGCAAGTCGTGACGCAGTTAACTTAAACGTTGGCGACATTGTCAAAAGAACCCCCATACTAAAATAACCAAACGAATCCTTCTATTGGATATCAAAGCTAGAAAAGGTTAAACAAACTCTGTTCATTTGTTAACTGCTGTTGTGTTATAGCTGAGTTCGACTAGTAAGCTAAGCTACATAGTGTCATTAAGCCAGTGGTGTTGCGCGATTTGCTACTAGCTTGCGCTACCTGACACTTCCACCGCCTCAGTACTAGCAATCTAGCTAGCTGACCAGCTAACGATAAATAAAGGTAGGCTTTGGCTTATTGATAAGCCAGTTGGAATCGGATGCTAGCCACCTATCTTGTTAAATCAAAACATAGGTCATTGTTTGTAGATGACATGCTTTGTTAGCCAGGGTTTGTTCTAACGCTAGAATTAACAGAGATTGCATATTGATATTGTAAAAGCTGAGCTAGTATGAGCTAGCTATCTTTTTTCTGTTTTCATAGGTCGTCTGTCATACAATTCTTCGAGAGGAGGTCCAGCAAACGAGCTAGCGTAAACCTACCAGCTAGCTGTCGCTACTAACAGGAAGTCGTTAATTAGGAACATACATGTACCATTAGCTGGTATGTTTTGAGTAAAGTTGCTCCTCCCTATATTAGCTACCTAGCCAAATGCGATACAGCGACATAGGATGACACAAATACCAGAGTTTAATATGTACAGTTTATTTCGTTGTAGGTAATAGCGTCATGAAAATTAAACGTTCCGTGCAGTTTAAGTATCTTTTGCCATTTTCTAATGATTAGCCACTGGGGAATACAAGGAGACGCCCGCTTTGTCGCATTCTTCTACACAGTTTATGTATGGCATGCAATGCTTGGTCTCACCCCTGGTCTCGCTCTGTTGCAGAAGAAGCTGTCCGGACTGGCTGACATTCAGAACGTATCTCAAACGCTGGACAAACTCGTAAGTGACCAAAGTCAAAGTAACTGTATCTATGTCACCGTCATCGACAGTGCCACTCGACATGGAACTGTCCTCCTCGCAATATCAAATGATATGTTAACGTTTGGTACGATTGTCTGTGTGGTTATACTGCGACATTGTACATGTTCGTTTGTTAGTTTTCGGAAGCAGACCCTGACCAGCCTCCTCTGGAAATGTGTGCCGCTGTGGCATTGCATTTTCAATAGTTTTGGAGTGGTGTTTATCTCATTGATGTTTCTTGTGTTTTATTGTAGAATTTAATAGATTTGAATGGACACGGAGGACAAAAATACATAGGTACATATTTCCTAAATCATCACACAGCTTTACTGTTGCTACGATGCTTGCCTTCTGATTCCTGCTGCGCTTAGGTGGGTATTAACATTCATTGTTTTGCCTACCCTGTCTGCACACTAGATCCAGCCCAACTGTATAAAACCTGTGCTGATTCCGATATGCCTGTGAAGAAGAAGAGAAAGTCTTCAGGTTCAGAGGACCCTGGCCTAAGGAGGTGTAAAATTTCCAGGTAAATTCCAAAGGACCAGAACCGTATTTAAAACTGGTCCCAATGGGCCATTAGTCACTACTGCAACTATACATGTTTGTAAATGTTCTCTCTAAAACTCATTTAGTGAATAAGTCCCATATTGCCCTGTAAATATTTTGTATTGAGAATCCATCGGGTCATGGACAATGAAGAGTATGAGTCAGAATTTCAGAAAGCTACCTTTTTGTCAGCGTGTCCTCAGTAAGCTGTAGATTCCGTGTTGTCCAGTGTGTTTTTGTCCATAGTCAGATGCATGTTGTGAGTGTAGAGGATAACCAAGAGCCATAAATTTTGAGCAAAGTCCAAAGTTATGAATTCTGTGTCACGTCTTAGCAGTTTTTGCAGGACACAAGCCCCGAGCAGGCTGATGAACCCTGAAGATCACTTTTCAAGCAAGAAGTGCCTCTCCTGGTTTTACGAATATGCTGGTATGTGTATGCCTTTCAGAGTCAGAAAACCGGTTTCGTGATGCTTTTGAGGAGGTTTTTGAAGAATATACACTAGTGACATTCTGTTTTTTTTTCTTCCACGTGTGAGACGAGGTGTTCTACAGTAACCTTGTTAAACCTTAGGTATAAGCACGCTGTCCTTGTGATGACAAAAGATTAAGAAGCCTCCTTGTTGGTGACAGTCAGTAGTGTTCTTTGGCCCTGAGTGAGCAGCTTTGAATTAGACCAAGGTGTCAGGATGTAGTGCAGTACTTCTGGAACTATGGATACCTACTGAGGCTTTTTCTCTGACGTTATCACCCTTGACTGTAAATCGAATGAGTATTACTTTTGTAGCTGCCATCAAAATTTCAATCTTCAGACATTAAACTTTAACAAAAAATGTTTCCATCTGTCAGAAAAAGAAATAACAAATCAGTAGATTGCACTTGAAGTGAATTCCTAGTTGTGCAAAAAGGTGATATTTGTTTATTGGCTGCTCAAATCATAAAAAAACAGAGGAATTGGGATTTGATTCATGAGTGCACATGCACTACCTTTTGAGAGTAGTCGTCTCTTAAGCATCACTCTGTGTTGAAACCACAGGCCCAGATGAGGTGGTGGGACCAGAGGGCATGGAGAAGTTCTGTGAAGACATTGGGGTAGAGCCAGAGAATGTGAGTCTTACTCTATAACCTGTTTACTGAGGTTAATGAAAAGCCCTTATCCTGCTGGCAGGGGATTGGCTGTTCCTGCTTATACACACCCACAGCTCTTCGTGTTTTTTTTATTTTTATTTATTTATTTTTTTTATATATATATATAATGTAGAGCGTTCCAAAATATTGTGCTAATAAAAATACCAACAGATGTGTTGTGGTCATTTCTGACCAGTAACTGAATGTCTGCAATTTATGTTTTGATGCCATTAATTGTGCATTTGCTTTGGCCACCTTCTTTTTGATTAGTTTTCTATCCTATCCACATTTTTAATTCCCTAATTTTAAATACTCCACCATTTGCACAGCTGTCCCACCCCTCCAAAATCTGCAGTTTGGAAGGGAGTTATTAGCATGCACATTCCCCTGGGTGCAGCCAGATGTTTAACTCTGCAGTCCTGCAGCTGGGCTGCACACTCATTGGTCCAGTTGACTGTGCATCTGTGGCAGCCACCACATGCTGGCTGCAGTTGCGCAGTTGACCAGATTAGGTGCTTTTTGCAGGATGAGGAGAAACCTGCCTGAACCTGAGTGACTCTGTGTGCTGATGCTTAATTTCCCAAAGAGAGAGCATGGGAACGTCAAGGGTGACGGTGTGGTGTAATGGTTAGCTTCTTGTAACACGGAAGTTACAGGTTCAATTCCCAGCTTAAGGAATTTTGTTGTTGTACCCCTAAGCAAGGTACTTCATCTGAATTACTTAAGGAAATGTCCAGCTGCATAAAAAGATGTAAAATATAGACCGTATCAGTCGCTAGGCTTCAGAGCATCAGCTTAATGCTTCAGTGTAATGTCCGATTTTCACTGTCTTGTTCCATTCACTGCCTGTCACATATCAGATCCGGTTAAAATTAAAATGACTAAGTAATAGAGATATATCCATACAGAGTACTCCATTCAAAAAACTCAAACATATCTGAATAAGCAAGTGCATGGGGTTTTTATAAGTGAAGGTTTTTTCCTCCTGCATTCTTGCTATGTGTAACTGGGTAATTTTGTTTCTGCAGATTATTATGTTAGTCTTAGCCTGGAAACTAGAGGCGCCAAATATGGGATTTTTCACAAAGGAGGAGTGGATAAAGGGAATGACCACTCTGCAGTAAGCACAGCTTTGACTTCCTCCTTCATGACAGTCATCGGTGTACGTTGTGTTTAAGCGAATGTTTCTTCATAACGGACTCACCTTGAAACTGTGCCCCTCGCTCCCTTCCCCTTCCCTGCAGATGTGACTGTACAGAACGTTTACAGGGAAAGCTGGACTACCTGCGCTCCCAGCTAAATGACACGGCGGTGTTCAAAAACATCTACAGATATGCCTTCGACTTTGCCCGGGTAAGTTCTGTTGATCTCACAGTTCCCACTTTTAGTCCGAACTTACAGTAGCGTGACATTGTGGAGTTGCGATTAGGTATTCTACAAGAGCCGATACAATTATTTTCAAACAGGACAATCCGCCCGAGTCTGACACCGCAGAACAAATCCGATGTCTGATGAAAGAAATACTTGTCAGGATGCGTTGCTGAAAATAAAAGCAAAAGAGGAAGTTGCTGATGTTTTTCACTTGTACACATAACTTGGTTTGTGCCATAATTTAATTGTTATTGTAGTTAGGTTGATTAAATTCTCAATGCTTTTGTGTAAGTTTATATTACTTGAACTGGCAGCATTACTGACAGTCTTGGTGACATAAAGGCTAATATGAATGCATTCCTAACGGTGTTGTCCATTTCCCACTTGGATGTTCAGAGGGTAATGCATGTTGCAAAATACGTTGCTTTGAAAAATGGGAAAACGCTTCTTGCATCCCTCAGTCAGGTGAGTTTTGTATGAATTTGACCTGTAGCCAGACATGCAGATGACACATCCATAGACATAGACAGGCCTCGCTGAAAATGCTATGAGACTTTCACTGACCTTTCTGTCAAAGCTCAACAAATGTCAGCGCTGAGGACTGTGCCAGTCAAGGCTCATCAGTGTCATCGTTACGCCCCATTCGGAGCGCTTCCCATCGTCAGAGAATGCCAGTGTGAGCGCTGTCACTCTGAGCCCACTGTAAGAAGTGAAGGATAAGATGCACGTTAGATGGGTCAGTGAGCGTTTCAAACGGGCAAGCCAGAAAACCGCAGCAGCAGCATTTACCCATCATTGATGTTGACTAGCAAGATTCAGATTTTCACCAAGTCTTTTATTACTCAGAAATGTTTTGTGCCTGGCAATCCAGAGTATTGCCAGTTAACCAACAGTAACATTTAAGTATCTTAATACTAGTATGTTACACCCAATCATTTCCAGAACATCAAAGGGTTTTTATGGACAGGCACTGCAGATTTTTAAATAACACTGAGACCTCAAATTGGTTAACATTTGTATGTAACTTTTACTTTCAACTGGAGAATAGTGTTTAATTATTGACGCTTACATATCAGAAAGATCACCCATAGAGTATACACATGGAACACCTGTTAGATCAAAGTATCTCTTTATTACAAAGCAAAAAAGATTTATGCACACACCACTGTGGCCTTTTGCATGAAATGTACAAAGCAGATTAATCAGTACATTTAATCAAGGGTGCAAAATGCCCATTGGGAGAAACACGTTAATAGGAATACAGTTTTAGGAACCCCCATGTGCTAATGATGAATTGGAAATATTCACAAGTTCTAATCTGATTATCATGTTGGGGATCTATGAGCAGTGTCTAATATGTGCTTCTTATCACGGTGGTATTGTGTACGTAGTACATTTGATATTTTTGCTGATGTTTTCTTCCTTTCTGTTCAGGATAAAGACCAGCGTAGCCTTGACATGGACACTGCCAAGTCCATGCTAGCTCTACTCCTAGGAAGGACATGGCCCCTCTTTCCAGTTTTCCATCAGTTTTTGGAGGTTCGTTGCTTTTGTCAACTATACATCCCATAAGATTTATCAGTGCACTGTAATTAAAACCACATCATGTTTCAACACAGGACAGACACATGTATAATAAACTGATTTGGCACAGAAATTGAGATGTACTATTTTGAGATCCCAGATAAATTGTTAAGTCCATTATTCCACAATGTTATGACTTCCTGTCTGCTGCCCTCGTCTCTTACAGCAATCCAAGTACAAAGTCATGAACAAGGACCAGTGGTACAATGTCTTAGAGTTCAGCAGGACCGTCCACGCGGACCTCAGCAACTACGACGAGGACGGAGCCTGTGAGTGTCCTCTTATCCTCCCCCGTGTTATTTTATTTATACTTGAGAGATGAGAGCTGAGGCTGGACTTGGTGGCTGTAGCCGAATGTTGCGTGCTGCTTGTCACAGAAACTCTCAAAGTGTTCCCACAAAAAAAAAAAAAAAAAAGATGAGTGACCAGAATTGCAAAATTCCATCTACAGTTGTTACTACATGCACGGCATAGAAGTGACATTTTCTCAGAGCCGGTTTTAACGCCCCCTTGTCCCCCCCAGGGCCGGTGCTGCTGGATGAGTTTGTGGAGTGGCAGAAGGCCCGTCTGTCATTATAGCGGGAGAAGAAGGAGGAGCCACACCTGAGCAAGTCTTCACAATGTACAAAATGGCACACCTGCAAGAACTGTTCCCGCAGAGCCTCTGCCATGATGAATTTATTGCCCAAAAGAGACTTTTACAGTGTTAATTTAACAAAAGGGGAACTGTTTTCTGTTTTGCATCTGTCACCGCAGTTACATATCCAGTGTTGTAAGATCTACTGGGAATTTTGTTTCCTCATTTTTTTTCCCCCTTTCATTTTTGAGTCTTACTTTTGTTTATAGTGTTTTCAGACGGAAAATAAAGGATGGAGTTGTACCAAAACATGTATCACCTAGCATTTTGAGTGGGATGGAAAACATCCTATGTGGAGGGAGAACCTCCTGTACGGTAGGTATTTTAAGATGCATGCATTTGTTTAGAATGTTAGTCATAATAATATGTAATTACAATTTGCTAGAACAAATTACTACTCCTGTCCAGTGTGATTTTTCAGTTTTTATTTCAAAGCAGTGCCATCTACTGGACATCTGTGGAAATTATAAATTTTAGCATTGAAGCCTGCTCTTGCACTGGTCATTATCTTTTCATTTTATTTATTTATTTTTTTATCTCAGTAACAATGTTGATTGATAGTAATTCAGATTGATAACTGAAATAAGGGTGCGACGTCATCGGGTTTGCGTTGTTCCGCTGTGTCACCCGGCGACAGTTCTTTGCTGATGGTGGGATCTGAAGCTGTGGCCATTATGGCGTTTAGTCGCGTCAGAGACAGCGTCCTCTGCTTCGTCCTTGGTGCAGCTTCAAACTCTGAGTCTTTGATGTGGCCGTACCTGTTCCCCTCCTCGTCGTAGTTGTAGAGCTTGATCACCCTGCGTTTAGACGTCCTGGTACTGAACTCCTCGTCTGGGTCCCTCTCGCTAGAACCTTCCTGCTCGTCACCCCTCGGCCCGCGGGCCCTCGGTTTCCCCCTACCACCCCCAGGGCTGTTTTCGGCTTCTCCTTCCTCCTGGCTATTGCCACCGCCATCTTGGCGCCGATCATCGCAATCGCTGCTGTCGCTGCCCTCCAGGTAGACGCTTCCCAGCACAGCGCTCGACTCCGGCAAGACGCGTTCTACGTGGGCATCCTCCAAATTCGAGGTCATGGAGATAGTCCCCTCTGGCGACGATGTGTCCGCTTCTTTATGGAAGGTCCGGTTTTCATACTGCATCGGCAGTGTGCCCAAAGGGACCCCACCTCCCTCCCGTCGCTTTGGTCTCACTCTTTGGAGACACCGGTTCAGATGAGTCCTGCTGAAGGCACCGAGCGCAAACCCCCCCAGGAAGGTGAGCACTACAGAGCTCACCACCGCAGCCACAAAGTGAGCGTCGGACACCGCCTCCTGGTAAGTCTCGGCCTCCCTGGTCTTCCTCAGCCTTGCCTCTCCAGAGCCAGTGCTGTGTGTACACTCAACCATATAAGGAAAAATGACCCTGCCTTCTCCAGCTTCCAACAGGCAGTAGTAGAGGCCAGTGTGATAAAAGGTAGCCCTGGAGATCTTCATACTGCCATCTGTCAGTATCTCCACTGGGTCTCCTCTGCTCAGACCGCCGCTGCTCTCCAGCCGTCCAAAAGGGGTTTGCCAGTACCGAACCTTCCCTGCACACAGAAACAAGCCACGTAGTGTGTGAGAGCCAGCTCTTAAATGCTAAAATAAAAAATGCCCGTGTTAATCGCTGCCTTTTGACTTTACAATTAAAAGGAAATGGTGTGACAGCTACTGCTGATGGAAAATTTCCAAAGTAAAATCAATACAAAGATTTTTCTCTGCAATATCCTGTTCATCTTCCTGAAAGTCCCTCATGACGTACTTATTTCTCTCTTCTGCACATAACGGATACCATCGCTGAATTTAAAATGGAGCGCTCTGTCTTGTGTAAAATTTTAAAAAACACTGCAGTTCTCAAGAAGTATGAGTACCACATAGTACTACATTTGGAGGCCCCATATCAAAATAAACTTATTTTGTAAAATGGAACACATCTTTATGTCTCTGATTTGCTTTTCTAAATTAGGAAAATTTTAGAGGCACTTTCAGAGACTTTAATTCATGGAAAGTGATTGAGGCTGCCCTGAAATTATCCTACTTTTGTCATGTATGGACTGTGGAAAGAGAATGTGCACAAGTTTTATCATTTTTACATCAACCAAAGGTTTGCTGGCTCACTCCCCCAATACCTTCAATTTATCTGATTTTCATTCAACTTGAAGCATTAGTTTCCTCTCTTCAACAAATGCACAGCAAAACCCCATGAGATTCTCTGTGTCAGTAATGTGATCACATTTTTAAACAATTATGTTGGATGGGTTGTTCTGGCTCTAATGGATTTGACATGTGAGACCGTATTTGAAGACAAATGGGAGACGATTGTGCTTCAAACATATGAAGCTGACTTACTGTAACTTCTCAGAGAAGATTTGCAGTCCTGACATGTCAATCTTATTTTCTAATATTTGCTATGCAAGCCTCTATACATGTTAACAGAAGTAATGTTGTATTTCCCTTTTTTTATTATTGGGTCCTGGCATTGTTGCATGCTTAAAAAGCCATGCATTGAAATGGATATTAGTGGTTTAGCAAAATACAAGCAATATCTTGATACTCATTTCGGTCTGGAATGAATGCAGTCAACTTTTTCCACTGCTTTTATGCTTGGATTTAAAAGTACTGCCAGACTGAAGCCTGTCATCCAACCCTCCCCCTCACTGTGTTTCTCACCTCCATCACTCCCGTTCCCACATGGTAATCTCAAATCTGTCCCTTCCGTGACGCTGGCTGTGCGGGTGTCAGGCACCCTCAGTTCCCTGCTACATGGCAGCTGCCCCGGGCTGAGGGCAGACAGGGGGACACCGTGCAGCGGGCCCCCGTGACACTTCACCCCGCCAGTCAGCCGGGCAGGGGCGCGCCCACGCAGCTCCGCCAGACTGCAGTCGCACCTCCAGGGGTTGCCATGGAGATGCACTTCTGTGCCCTGTTCCCACAGGGATTGGAGGGCGGCGCTGGACAGAGTCTCCAGCAGATTGTCGCTCAGGTTCAGCGTCTAGGCATTCAATCATACAAGTACTTTAATGATATGTCTAGCAGTCCATCTGATTCACAGAGTAGAGGATAGGGGTGCATTCAGTTCTCAGTCGGTGTCTTGCATACCCATAAGGTTTTAAAAAGGAGAAATGCACACAATTGGATTTATAACTTGGCTTGGCATGATGCTTCAGCAGAGATTTCAAGTACACTCATACCTTCACGGTCATGGTCCAGATTCCTGACCACTGTTAAACCGTGTTGATGTGTTAACATCCCTGTCACTTCCCCTTATGCTACTATGACAGCTTTTCATGGTTTCCTTGTCTGTGTCCTTATGTCACCCTTCTTTATTCCACCATTCTTTTTTTCCTCTGCTGCATACCTGTTCAGTATTCCTGGCTGCTACCTCTCCCCTCTTTCTCTCTCACTCCCTCTCTCGCCCTCCCTCCCTCCCTCCCTCTGTCTTGTGTGATCTTGTTTGTCTCTCAGCTGTCTGTGGAAATTCCGTAGTACCCACACAGTGCACTTGCTCCCAGCAAACTTCTTCTTTGCATCTTGAAGCTAAAGTCTGTTTAATTTAATGAAAAAAAAAACGCAATTTGGTTTGAGAGAACTTCACTCAGTGAATTTTTGGTCGAAACATTTATCTATTCATCTCAAAATGCAAAAAAAAAAGTCATGGTAGTGGTAGTGAAATTTGTATCTGGTCCTTTGGCTCTACGTGTTGTACTGTGTGCATGCCTTGTTCTACGTCACTCTTTGCAGATTCCATTACCTGCAGTCTCCTAAGGTCCCGGAAAGCCGCCTTTGACACTCCAGAGATCAGGTTCTGTTGAAGATGAAGAGCGGTCAGGGCTCGGCAACCCTGAAGACAACCTGAATCCACCTGAGAGATCCGATTGTTCGCCAGGGAGAGCACCCGGAGATCTGCCAGTCCAGTCACAGCTGAGAGATTTTAAACAATGCAGCCGTCATTATATTTATGCTCTCACCAATGCACTGTATGTAAAAGAACCACAGACAATGCATTTGTGTATGAGTATGTTTTATGTTGGTATCAACCCCCATTTTATAAACATTTGAATTCCTTTTGTATTTACATCGCTTCTTGAGGTTACAAAGTTGGTGTCTTAGTAGATATCTCAGTGCACAACTGTTTCCTGCTGTACTCACACCTCTGAGTACCCCTACACAGTGAGGTGGACAACTGTGAATCAGCCTCGGGACAGAATTCATCCCATAAGTAAACGTTTGAAGGATAGAGTTTGCCCAAGGAACAAATTTTTATTGCCAAGATTGCACGTTGTTACCATGGGGACAAGTATTTACAATGACTGGCGTTAAACTCTGACTTCAGTCTGCCTCTCTCCGCTAATTGGAACAGCGCTAAACTGTACCCTGGGGAGACGAGTCCTTCAGTAATTACAGTTTGGGGCGATAAAGACGCACGGGCGGCTCTGCCAGTGTTGCGGTTTATTTATGCAGGGAGAGGCGACACACAGGGACCTGCGACATTCGTTATTTTTAATCCTCTCAGCTGTGATTAAAAAAAATTAAAATGTCTAAGGCAATGTTGTCCAGGTAGGAAGCTGTGATGCTGCAGATCTTATCTGAGCGATTGAGTGATGGGATGGGCAACTTGAAGTCCGACAACGTTAATTGAAAAAAATTAATTAAATTGTTCATCAACCAAAATGATGAACAGCAAAGTAAGATCAGATTGTTACTGCAGCATAATGACAGGCAAATGAGTTTTAATATGACCGAGCAGACTGTTTAATTGGAATTCCCATGAGCCCAAGTTAGGTCCTTCTGTTTCCTTAACTGCGGGACCCTGTAAGCAATAAATAAATGAATGAACAGATCAACTCCATCGCTGCATGAATGGCATCGGGGGATGGTTAAAGAGAAGGCCCGCAGCATGACGTCCGTACATTATGGATGGACCCTTTGCTTACCTTGAGGAATGTTGTTCAGTTTGTTGTTCTGCAGCCACACAATCCGTAGTGCATCCAGTCCGCTGAACGCATGCAAGTGAACCTCCGCTATCTGGTTGTCTCTGAGATCCAAAGTGTTGAGGTTCCCAAGCCCTCGGAGAGTCCCATTTTTAATAACACTGAGACAGTTACTGCTCAGGTCCAGCTCCTCCAGGTTCAAAAACCCGGCGAAAGCAGCTTCTTGGACTTCAAAGATAATGTTATGGCTTAGATTCAATCTGGCTGTGGACGGCAAACGGGGAGGAAAGTCTAATCTTCGAATCGTGGTTATGCCGTTGAAGCTGAAGTCGAGGGCACCTACTTGACTGGACATGCCAGAAGGCCTAATTAGTTGGTCCCGACCAGTGCAGTTCTCACTCATTCTATCACACCCAAATCGGGACGCACCCTGTGCGCACAGGGCGTCTGTCCTTCCCCTGATAAACCCACTGCCTCCACACAGCAAGACAAACAATAGCACAAACTTGCGTACCGCCATGATTCCGAAGATGTATCTGGAAGGGAAAATAACCATATTTCAGTCACAAGGTACAAGTATGCACATTTTTCTTCAGTATTTGCAGTAATACGGGAGAGAATGTGGCTGTGCAACAAGTTGATGGCGCAGTCGTTTTATAGTTGTGCATAGTCGTTTTATAGTCGTGTTATAGTTTATTTTAAAGTCGTAGCCCATGATGAAAAGACCACATTTGCCAAGTCTCTCGATTTATAAACTACATTTGTGTAATTGTTTATATACTCGTAAAGCAGAATACATGTACCACATAACATCACAATCATATTTTGAATGGATTATACATTGCATTGGTGAGTATATTAGTCAGGGACTAAGCCTTGGAACAAAACTGGACATGACACGGACATAACGTTGGAACTTACCCTCTAACTGGGAGAGATGTGGTACTTGTGTCTATTCAGTGATTTGGTTCATCTTTGTAGAGGTTTAAAGTGCAGTCCTCACATGATTCCTCGAGTGTGCGATTCAGTCCCCAAAGGTTAAAGATTAACCGTTTTAAGCAAGAGAACAAGTCCCGATTTATGCCACCCATGGCCTGTCTACACATGGGGTCAGGTGCGCCAGCACTTGCTCCACTTCGCAGCCGTTTACATTGACTCGCGGTAGAAGTGAATTCTTTGAAACACAAAATGGGCTGTGAAAACCACTTTATTTGCCTTGCTTCTTCGAAAGGTTATCATCGTCCACGACATTCGACTATGAATAAAGTAATTTTCAGATCGAACTGTTCTCATTCGAATTTTAACAGCAATCACTTATGACTAAACTTTCTAGCCGCAAGAGGGAGACCTCGCTCTGTGAATAGAGCGAATGGTTTGGCAAAATGCATTTCGTAGCTACTTGTTATTCCAATTACAATTTCAGAAGGCTGTCACAGTGGTTACGCCGGTTGCAAGACCTTGTTGACATGTCATGACACACTGTTTACCATATTCCACTATTCATGTCTCCGTGTATAATACATGTTCGGAACATGTTGTTTGAATTGTTCACATGGAAAAATCAGCTTTCACATGGAAATGTCCAGTTGCAATACAGCTTTGACTCGGGACCAAAACGCATTTGTTGATGCAGGGGGCAGTAGCGTGTAGCTCAAAAGAGTATAGACAGCTTACAGGGTGAGTTGCTGGTTTCTGAGAGTTTCTTCTTAACAAAAAATAATCACTGATGTTTTTCCAGAAAAAGGACTCTACTGGTGTCCTTTCAGGCATCATAACTACTTGCAAAAATTATAAGATGGGAGCGACTAGAAAACTCTTCTGTCCCTAACTATTTTGAACATATTTTCATACAGAGGAAGCTGCAGAAGAGTTCAGAGTCGCACATGCTCAGTTGGAGTTTAAGGCTCAGCGAGTCAGCTCCTCCCTTGTGTGTGTGAGTAAGAAATTTGCAAACGGAGCAAGGAGCCGTGCCTCACAGAGCAGGCGGCACATCAGCCCCGGGACCGCATTAACGCAGCTGGATCCCCGGAGTACCAGATAATACGTCACCGTGGGAACGGAACCCTACTCCGGTAAGGAGAAAAACACTGCGACCTCGATATAGCATGTGTTGTCTGTGATATCCTAACTGTAAAAAAAAAAAAAAACCTGTTGGAAACATAACATGTATCAGGAAATGTTTATGCGCCGTGATTGGAAAGCGTACTGCAGTTAAGGATGGAAGTGAAAGGGAAGATACAGTGGCAGTGTGGCTTAATGTAGCCAGCATGAGCTGATTTGACTGCCCCCTCCCCGCCCCCCAACACTGCCTGCCTTCAGTAAATTGATGGGCGCGTGAGGTCCTTGTTCTCCGATGGGCCGCATGCTACGTCGCCCCGAGGACCGAATGGTTTAGTGTCTGCACTTAAGAGTGAAAAGGAACATAGTGATAGCACCGTGTGGATTTAGCAGAATGGTGCTAAGTTAACGTGCCACAGCATATAAGCTAGCTAGCTCAAGTGGTGGAAACAGACCCAATAGCGCTAATAAGTGTGAAGCAGCCTAACACCCCTTGCAATATCTTATTCTAATTTTGGGTTGATTTTATTTTAAAACTGTCCACTCGCCTATAGAAAGCGACATGGCGCCAGCAGGAACTGGGCGTCACTGTGTGCGATATGAAGTTGCCACCACTCCTTTGTTTGGTACTTATTGATGCCTGTATGGGGCTCCACCTTTTTGCGTTGTGTCACATCATAGTGTGCCACTTATTGTTGCATGTGGTTCCTGGAAGTACAGCGGCTATGCCCGAAACATCGAATATGTCCATGTTTCTCTTTGAAATATTTTATCATCTACCGTCAGGTAATTAGTGGACAAGTTGTTATGAAGAAGGTTGAGACAAGTTTGAGCACGTCACAGTTGTTGCAAAATGCTGATCACGCTTTGGTTACACCTTGTGAATGCATGTGGCCCTGATGCAGCGGTGCAATAGCACAGCTAGATGAAAACCAGAAAACGTGCACCGTTGTCATAGTCCTGCACTGGCGTGCCTCCATGACCTCCGCCTAGGGTCTCGGCAGACGCCTTAATCAGAAACAAAAATAACTTCCTCAAGCTCTAGTTATTTTCCCCGTAACATATTAGGCTACCAGTCATGCCACAGAGCCGGTTCAACAACCCCAAGGACATTTCCCTGCGATGCAACGCTGTTTACTCATCAGTTTCACCTATCAAAGCGGACACACGCAGTCTAACATGCTACGTAGAAATAGCAAACACGGGATACCCGGCCCAGTTGCCATCCAAAGGGACAGTCTTCGAACAAGCCCAAAGCCCAGTAGACCTCCACCACCATTATCACACAACTGTGACACGCAAGAGATTCAAACCTGCAGCTTTAAAATGTGAAGTTTTATTTCATATCCACTGCTCCTCTCTCGTGCCTTTTTTGGCAGTCTATTGGGAATCCTGTCCCAGGCTCGTGTGGAACGGAGAGGATTGTTGCCTCTTTCATTTTGCCATGACGTCAGGAATCTTTAAGGGAGTATTCATGTATCTAACTGGTCTGCCAACTTCATATGTCAGTTCCTCCACTTCAGTGCGAAGGTTTACAATACAGACATTAGTTGTGTTTGTTTTTTTTCCACTAATAGGAAAACACGTTTATATTTTTAAAAATTAGGGTAAATAGCATAGCAAATTACCAAACCTGAGTGATTGCTGGTGGTCAGAACATTCTGGGAACGCTTGGAAAGTTTTGGTCAAAGTTCTCAGTTTCGGAATTGTTTAATAAATCTCCCATTCCAAGACTTTGATTCGGAACCTGGCAAATTATAAAGAATGAGGAAAAACAAAGTATAAGAAATATTAAATAGGCATGGAAATAAAATGCAAAATCTTACATGATTAATTACTTAAGGCAATTAAGCATTTGTTTGAGAATTTGGTCATCCAGCATGATGATATAACGTCTCATCAGCATCATGGGAATATGTTTGGTGTAATTTGTACAATGTAGTGATGTAGGGTCTATTTCAGGCGCATTTCGACACATAGGCTAACAGTGTTTGCGTAAAATGAGAGACCGTGGAAGATTTTGGGGGGTGACTTGGCAAGGTCCTCAAATTATGCAAACCCAGTGAAAATATAGCGCGTTCTAAAAGAAAATCCCTGTCATTACATGGTGGCATTGATAAAGCTTGGTTGGTTGATAACTGGGTGGACCGGGAGAGCTAGAGCTGTAATTTTCTTTTCTTGGCATCGAGATTAAAAGCTTCTCCCTCTATCGGGTGTTGTTGCGGTGTAGCATCATAGATCTGTAACTATTCTTTAATCCCCTCATCATGTACACTTCATGTTGTTTTCTGGTTTCAAGTTGTCATTAATGCTGTTGTTTGAGTTGGGGAAAAAAGACTGGTGCAATAAAATAACAAAAATGTAACATAATGTTATCGGTATAACCTGCATGTAGAAGATCACTTTTTTTTAACGGTCTAGTTATGCTTATGTTAAGCCATTCTTAAGTGCAGAACTAATGGCGAAATGGGATTTCAAACAAAAAAAATTTTGGGGGTGGGGGCGTACTTAATATATGTAAATGATTTGCATATCATAAAGTAAAATTGCCGATTTAAACACTTAGGGCCTGCGTTACAGACAAGTTCATTATTTAGAATTGTACTGTACCCAGCTGCTTCGTTTCTCCTGGGTGTAACTTGCATCATTCATACATTCATTTGAATATTCACCAAAAATAACATCAAGGATGTGACCTGACTGCTGTGTTTATCTCCATATTAAATCTACTGATTTGCCTTATGATAGTAATTTGATCCCAACGGTATCTCGCTTCATTGAGTCATTGCTTATTTGTGGATTTATCTTTTCGCGGTTGAAATCCACTCTGTTATGCTTGGAGAACAGATAAAATAATGTAAATACCTCCTGTAACTCAGTAAGAAAAATTGAATTTGGTGGGCACTGTCATTTTTGTAGAGCGTTACACCTCTGAAAACGTGTTAGTTCCTGTAATTAGTGCACGTAGTCCCAATAGTTTAAGACGGCTTCCCGGCGGGGTGCAGCTGTCGCTGTCGCTTCGTCTCTCGTGGCCGTTGTAAAGTCTCGGCGTTCTGCTCCCTGCTCCGTCACCTGTCTCTCCGCTGCTCCGTCAGCGCGCTCATGCGGAACGGACCATGGACAAGGCAAAGCGGAGCAGCACCGCTGTCTGGGAGACGGGCTGCTGAGCGAAAGCTGTGGACCATCTGTGCGGGTCTGTTTATTCTGTGTTTTCCTGACATCTGCGTTTTATTCAGGAAAATCGTAACCTCAACAAAGTAATCCTTATGACACAGCTTGTCTTTAAATATTGTGTGCTTTTCCCAAATTACCTTGGACGTTTTTATCTGTCTGTCTTACAGACAACATGTCAAAATATAGAAAGTGTACATAATAGTAAAATGTTCCCTGTTTTTATTCACACTCACTCGAGGAATGTTGTGGAGCAGGGGGAAGTTATTTATTTAAAAGGTGTGGAGGCATGAGGTATCACCATCAACAGTCTTTGTCTTTGCAGCCACTCCCAGAATCCTTGTTTTTAAGTGTTCTTTTGAGGAACGGTGAGTAATTTAATCACCAACTTTCCCAGGCACTCTACATCTATTAAAACAGGGGAAAAAAAAACAATTCTCCTGGGTGCTGCATCGAGCTCTGACAGCGTCTCACACAGTAATGTCCTGTATGGACCAGATTGAATCCAGGCTGTCCTTGGACCAGTTTGGCTAGACTCTCTATGGGGGGGGGCATCTTATTAACATGTTATAGCAGTGTCATAACATGTGATGTTCCTGCACTTGCCTAGCTGGTGGATTGCAGTATGAAAAAGAACGTTCAGCTGAGCTGTCCTCATAAATTGAAGCAGCTTGGGCCTCCAGGTGGCTTAAAGGGTAAGATGTTCGCCTGGGAGGCTTGCAGCTGGGTGTTAAAATCACAGCCACGCCTTTGCTGACTATGGCTGGCTTACATATGGGCAGGCAACAATTAGCCTGACCATACTTAGGCTTAAGCCAGTTAATGCATTGATCTCATCCCTCTAGCGCCCACTACTGGTCAGGCCAGGAGCTTGCAGCAGCAGGAGCTGAGTGTATGCTGACTTTGCCTTCCTCCAATCACATCTGCATCCTGCGATTAGATTAGAGGTGCAGCTGGTGTGTGATGGGGAAGCAAGATTGTTGTCTTGTGAGTTGGAGTCACGTGCCTATGGCTCCACTCCCAGAGACGGTAGCATGGATGCTGCTGTGAGTGGACCAGTTCGGTCAAGGGGCTGGGAATAAATCAGGGGTAAAAGAAGAGAGAGTTAAAAATACTCGAAGCGGCTCCTTACAGTCATGGTGAGGTCAGTCTGTGGTGCAGAACAGAGGTACAGAGACATGTGATTCCCAAACACTGGCCCTTTTCATATGCAATTTCAGCTCCAAAGTTATAGAATAGCCCCTGCAGCCATACCAGACCTCTTTTTTACCTCATGTGTGAAAAGGGCTCTGGAGGAACATTCTGGAAGGTGCAGAGAGCCACGTCCTGAGGATCCCTTCTCCGAAGGAGTCTCCTCACGCAAAGGGAAAGACATCCCCTGACAGGCGGAGTGGAGAGTGGAGAATTTACATAAATTATTAAAGGGTGGTTACAGTGCATTCTCAGGCGGAGAGTTCTGTGTGTGTGTGTGTGTGTGTGTGTGTGTGTGTGTGTGTGTGTGTGTGTGTGTGTGTGTGTGTGTGTGTGTGTGTGTGTGTGTGTGTGTGTGTGTGTGTGCTTGGAGGAGCAGAGATTGATGATATGAAAACACTCAAAGGATTTCTGAAAACTACCTTAATGAATATTGAATGCGGTCCAGTGTCCCGCTTAGTCTTATGGTCATAATAGTCAACATGTTTATGTGCTGATTGCAGAGAGTATCTGTCCCTAAGCTGGGAAACAGAAGCTCTTGAGTCTCAGCTCAGATATGGCCCTCTTCTCCGACAGACTCAGAATCAGATCGTTTAGCCACAGAGCCCCTATACTGGAGCATCTCTCCTCTGTCAATAAGGTTGTGCAAACACTAAAGAGATTAGAGCACCCGGCTGGGTTACCCGGTGGATGAATCTCCTTGACAACCCTGCTCCGTTGCTATCAAGTAATAGCAACAGACTCTGTCTTTTTGCAGAGCGTTGTAATTAGTAGATACATACGAGCTCAGATGAAACATCCCTCAGTTAACTTCATTTCATCTAAAATTATACCCAAATAACCTGATGTTTTTCCTGTTTACTATTTGTTCCTTCTTGGGGTAGTTGTCATTAGTATTCAAGGAAGAAAAGAAAAATATAGGAAAATGTGACAGTCCAGGTTTGTTGGCAAACCTGCTGTGTCAAATGCTCTCTAATGTGGTGGTGAACTGATTTTTCTTTCTTTGCCCCGGGCTGAGATTTTATTGGTCTGAAAACAACAGGAGGTCCTTCTTGGTGAGTCACCGTACATCTCTGGTTTCAATAGCTGCCGTGGAAGAGGCCAGTTCAGCCCAGACTGCAGAATTTTTACAAACAAGCGGGCACCAATGGTATTTCTCTCATTTGGCAAGATGTCTTCAGTTTTGCCTCCAAGTAGGCTTGAAAGAGGTGAATGAAAAAAAGCAGCCAACTTTCCAGAGAGTGTAAACAAAATCAATACAGCATATTATCTGTACTTTGGGACTGTATAAAGAAAGGCAGTATACTCAGATGTACAGCAGAAAGTGTCATTATCTGGAAATTAAACTTTAGTTGTCTGAGGTTTTTCCAGTGGAAGAGAGAACAAGTGTGTCACTATTATAGAAGTTATTGGCATTCTCACGATAATTAACCATCTTCCATTTTCCAGTGGTTTCGGTTTCCAAGGTAACAGTCAGTTTTCTAAGGGGTCTCCACCAATGAATCCATAACAATGAAAGAAAGAACTTAGAACTGAGCTGTAGAGTAGAAAGAGATTTTGGTATTCTGTTTGTGAATGAGCCAGTAAGAGCAGCCAGACAATCTGTCTGCCTCTGAGACCTGAATTACATACTGATGGTCCAGTCGGAGGCTTCCTCTATTTCTTCAAGTTCTGCTTTGTCTGTGGCACTTAATTTATTTTTTTGTTTTCCTGGCTGGTTGCTTAGAATCAGTCTGCATTCCAAGGGATCATGTGATTATGAAATAGTTCTATGACGTTCATTTTATTTGTGTCTTCTTATTTGTATGTTTTATTTTCTTCTGACACTACAACGGGTCTGGAAACATGAGCTCAAGGAAAAATGAAACATGCCAAGGTTCCAAAAACAGAGACTTCAGTGTGCTTGAAATCTTGTCCAAATAAAAATGTATGGCAGCAATAAATTAACGACTATAGGTAGTCAGGAGATTGCCATTTCCCAAGAGACAATGAGATGGAGAGGTGGAAAAGTTTTTGCCTCAACTGCCAATAAAAGTAGCTGCCATGTTCTGTGTCCTCCTTTGACCTGTATCTCACAGCTCCCCCTGTGGGATATGTGTTGTAATTGCAGACTGCAGGATGTTTTCCTCAGTGAAGGCCTACGAGAACCAGAACTACTCAGCGCTGAAGAAACAATGCCTGCAGAACAAAACACTGTTTGAAGACCCCCTCTTACCCACTGTGGATGAGTCCCTCTTCTACCACGGCAACAGGATCGGCAGAGTGCACTGGAAGAGGCCAAAGGTGAGGCTACACTGACCTGAACAGAAGGAAAAGAGCCCGTAATATAAATGCGTGTCTGTGTATGAACCCAAAACACCTGTTAGATTTTAAAGATGATGCATACCTCAGTGTTTGTGAATTGAAGATTGTATTTTCCTGCGTAAAATGTAATTTCACTGTGATGGCACTTGAAGGCCACAAAGTATATTTTATATGTAGCATAGTTCATCAATAGATGGTCAAAAGTTACCCTGGGGAATTTATGTTAAACATTTTTAACAGTTGTTTTGCCTTGTCAGCTTTTGTGTCTGTAGCGTGAACTGTTATTACAATGTCGTACAGTACTGTGCGAAGTGTCTCTTTACTAAAGGTGCAGATGAGGAAGGTAGGCTTACACTGAAGAAGAAGAAATTTACTCCAGTGACTAATTAGCAAATGCAAATATGTCTATTTAGATTTATCTTACAAAAAAAGCACAACAATTATGTTATTCATAATTCATATAGCCACAAACACCAGTACCATGTAGGCGAATGTTGTAGAACAGTGAACAGTTCAGTTCTGAATACACCAGAAAGTGCATGTCACAAAAAGCATATGTCACAACTCATGTGTCTAACTACAACAGAATTGTCTGCTTGGCAGTTCTATTGTGTGCAAGCAATGGGTATGTTTGTTTTGTGTTTGTAGGTGGTCAATGGAATACTGTTGTTGTGTAATAGATTTAAAAAGATGTAATTGTAGCGCCATGTGCTCACCATTATTGTCTTGTATAATGAACCCGTGTTTTGTCTTTCAAGGTAAAGTCATGTAAGGTTTCAAGTAATGTGAATCATTCATTATTACCCATTGCTTCATTGTCTATACTGATTAAAACTTAAATGTGAGGCCTTATTATGCTGGCCATGTTTATTTCATAAGAGTTTCAACACCACTCATGATGTTCTCTTAATTCATTTACAGTAGCTATCTAGCAGCCCTGAAAATGGCCTCATTCGTTCCTGGTTAAGATGTGACTTTAATTAGCTTTCAGCCATGGAAAGCAAATCCACGGGCTGCATCTGAAACAAGATCAGACCCCCAGGACATATTACTGCAGAAATACAGGCCCAGAAACTGTATCAAGATTGTCAAAGTCAATTGAGCTTTTTCAGAGCTCTGTGCTGTGGGCCTGTACCCTCTCCGGAGTCTGTGCAGCTGCTAGAGGCATCCATTAAAGAACCAGAGACACAGCACCTTCAATTAGCTTAGCGGTGGAGCTCCAGTTTAAAGCTCGATCTTGCAGCCCATGCAATAAATCATTGATTGCGGCTTTCTTTTTTTTTTTTAAATAACTGGGCCAGACAGCATGCCGGCTTTCATTTCCATCGTGGTACAGCAAGTGTTAGCATTTTATGCTCTCTGTCTAAAAGTTATGGGCAGCGTTGCCTTGGAGAGGTGGGGGTTGGGGGGGGCGGGGTGGGTTGAGGACACAGGTAACGGTGTCTGATGGGAATAACAATTATTCAAGGTAAAAATGAGAAGAGGTGGCTGTGTAAACAGAGATACATGTCACACCAAGTGGGTCCAGTATAGACTGAGCCGCCTCTGCCTACAGTGTGCTCAAACACTGATGTTACTTAGGGCCAGGATTTAGCTCGAGTTTATAGCTTTCAGTTTGTTTTCTTTTCAAGTGCCCTTGTCAAGCCAGGTTTACATAGCTCACATTTTCTCCCTCTGAGTCAGTTACAGAGAAAAAAAATAACTTACTAAAGTAATACAGGTTAAAAGCTTTGTTTGAGGAAGAAAGAGCAGTGGACCCCATTTGGGATTTGAACCAGCAGCCTCTTGATCACTCATCCACTTCCCATGACCAGTGATGTATAAAGAAAAATGTAGAAATTGCAGTGATAACAACCCCATATTATCCCCCCATCTCTATGGTAACAGCCCTCTGTTCTCATCATGTGACGTAAACACACACAGAAGGTTCTGTGCTTCATATTGCACATCTTTCTTTGTGGCTGTCCTCACAAGGGTGTGATTCATACCCTCCATTTCCTCCTTGGGGATACTCTACAGGCCCTGGGGAGTCCTGTTGACGTGTGTTGCATTTTGGGATTGGGTAGGGCTGGATTGGTTGGCGTGGGGGGGTCACATGGCCCCTTGGGTCGCACTTTGTCGGTTGACGGAGCTTCACAGGAGTTCATACTGAAGCAAAACCTTTGACGCTCCGGTCTTAGAGTCTGTTGGATGTGTTTTTTTGAATCGTTTGATGTAAATACCGGCTCATTTCCGCAGAGCAGCACTGTAGCTGACATTTGATCCCTCTGTTGTGTAATGCTTTAAATTTTAAGTGAGACTGTCATAGTTCTACCTATTGAAAGTGAGAGGTGAAATGAAGGGACAAGACGGTAGTACAGATGTGACACTGACAGATGAAAAGTTTGGCTGCAGGTGAAAAAAAAAAAAAACCGCCTTCCTCTCCCTCTATGTCAAAAACTGGTGTGGGCGGAATTGGACCTTGAATTTGAATATCCCGTTTTCTTTTTACATACTCTGTGTTATCTCTCATTATTATTATTATTTTTTTATCTCAAATAGCTTTTCCATCAGCCTTAATGAAAACTCAATTAAGCTTTTATAATGGCTTTAGTATCTGCGGCTTTTCGTCTCCTGTAATGGCTTTCTGAAAGTGAGGGAGGCACTCTGGGTAACGAGGCTCCACGGCCTCTGAGGCCAAATAGATCTCCGTCTCTTTCAGTGGAGGGGCCGTAAATTAGACCTCTTTATGAGCCACTTCTCTATCTCTCCCTTCCTTTTTTCTCGCTGCCGCTGTTTCCCTCTATCTCTCCCTCTCTCACAGCGCTGAGGTGGAGTAGCTAGATTAGAGAGAAGCTGGTAGCCGGCGACTAAAATGCAAATGTTCTGCAGTGGACAGGCACCGCAGTGTAAGACCTGCTATCTTAAATTTGCATTGTGGCTTAGATTTAGAGTGACAGGCAGGGTACAGCTTCCTTTTGGACTGGGTCTTCTATGCTGAAAAGAAAAGAGTGGAATTCATCTACAGATCGGAATTCAGGGTCCCTTCCTAACTCACTGTGATGGTGGTATCAGGTGCAGAGGGGATGTAGTGCAAGTTATAACACATCTTACCTGTTTTATTTGTAGGGAGCAAGTTTCCATGCAGTCGTTAATAATTGACGCAGAAGGGATTCTGGGTAATGGTGTGGTCTTTGAGTGGGGGTTAGACGTGCATTTCTGGAGTATAGGCATTTCTCTTCCTTCAGAGACACTTTTAGCTCCTGTGGTTGTGGTTACATTTATCTGGGCCGGTACATCACTCGTGTCTCTTAAACGGGGTGTGGGCGGGGTTTCTGGAGTGAGTGCTGAGGAGTGCATCGACCAATCATTTAATCCCCATAGAACATTCAGAATCTCATTATGTTTGTTCGTTTAATAGAAAATCTTAGCTGCCTTTGATTGGATTGCCTTTGGTCTGTGGGCGAGATGTGAGATAGGCACGTTTTGGTGCTTAAACAGGATGAAACACGGCAATTTAGAGGGGGAGCATAAACAGCTGCTTGGGCTCTCCACTTTTCATCAAGATGCCAAGAAACCAGGAAATACACTCAGCTCTCCTCCTGCAGTTAATTATCTTTCTTCTTTCTCTCTCTATCTATCTCTGTCTCTCTCTCTCTCACATGCTCTGCCCCTCCCTCTCTCTCTCTCTCACTCCTCTCTTGCAATGTACTAAACCACAGCAAAGTAAACGGAACACGTGGAATTAATAATTTACTGTAGACAACAACATCCTGATATGTTGGCGCTTAAGGTGGTGTGAAGCACTTGCAAGATCAGATGTATTTTTCCTTAAGGGAGCATTCCCTGAGGACTGGAGAGAGGTTACAGAACCCAGATTTCACCACTACTGAGCCCAGCAACGTCCTGAGAGCGTTGTCCCATAGTGCAGCCTGTAAGTTAAATAAAACAGTAGGTTACAGTAATTCTTGAAGCCTGCTGGGTACTCTTCAGGTTAAAGGAAGGCCTCATTAGAGGCAATAGTACACTGTCTGTGTTTGGGTCTATGGGGAGAGGGCTGTAACCCAGAGCAAGAGTTTGTGACAGTGACTGTACCACACATCATGTGACCAATCCTCCTGTGCCCAATGGAAATTCACTGGGCTTGTGCTGCCACAACCAAAATCAACACCAGCAGTCATATTTATATATACAACCTCACCCACACACACTCACATGCACACATACACTCGCACACATGCATACACATGTGCACACATACTACTTACACACATGTATATTTGCATGCAAATCTGCACATACTCACACACATGCATTCATGCATGGGACACACGTTCATGAACACAGACCCCCTCCCTGCTTTAGTATCACTACACTCTTAGAAGAAAATATTCTTTCTAGCACCTTTAATGCAAACATGTGCAAGTGCCATGCAATTACAGACATCCTCCACCACACCACACACTGAACCAGGCAAGCACGCAGCCCCTCCCTCCAGCCCTGGCACACATGGACGTAGTTATGGAAACCTTAGCGAACACACAGGAATGTGCTGCTGTTTTATCTCTCCCTAAACCAGTGTGTGGCAGAGCCTATTGTTCTCAAAAGCAACCTTTTCAAACACATTTCAAATATCCCTGTATGGGTATGTATGTCGGTCATGACGATGGTATGCGTTCACATGCGACTCACCTTCACCACACCTAAGATCTCATTTGATTGTAGTTTTGTTGGCCACTGCTGGGTATCATCCTCCACATGGGGCCCTCTCCCAAGATAACTGCAGTAGAAGCAGAATACCTTTTGTGCATGTTGATGTGGTGCTGGATACTCTGTAGATTACATTAAATTACATTACATTACAGTCATTTAGCTGATGCTTTTATCCAAAGTGACTTACAGTTGATTAGGTTAACCAAGGGCCAATCCCCCCTGGGAGCAATGTGGGGTTAAGGGCCTTGTTCAAGGGCCCAACAGCAATGGTGTTCTTGCTGTGGCTAGACTGGGGTTTGAACCCAATCCTCAAGGGTCCCTCAACCACTGATCTGAGATCAGCATCCTCAGCAGTGCCTCTCAGTCCCTCACTTCCTGTCAGAGGAAATGTAGGAAGCTTGGGTGAAGCTGAGGAGAGAGTGGTGATCAGTGAAAGTGTCAATCAAAAGCAAAAATCTGTTCTCTCCTAAATTATAGCCGCTGAATCTAGGGTCCTCCTGTTGTGTCTCTCAGAACATGCTTTGAAGTCTTGATTTGGCGATACACATTGAAAACACTCGTTTTTGTCTGTTCTTTTCTTAATCGTTATAATTTATTCCCTTTGTTTAGTTTTTATCTTCCTTCCACGAGAAAGTAGTCACACCCACAAGAAAAGCTGATAACATGAATCTGGTCTTCTCCCCCTGAGAAAGGAAGCTAATTGCTTTTTTAAAAAAAGAGTTCTTTTTGGTTCCTTTTATCTCCAGAAAGAACAATAGAAGGGCACAGTCCTTATCCGAGAGAGGAAGAATGTTCAGACAGGCTCTGAGCAAATAAACACACATGGCACGGGCTGTCAAAGTGATTTGTAGACTCTGCTCATATTCCGATCTAATCGATAACTGTGGGCAGACCCTGAGGGAGCGCTAGTCAATACACCACGTGTTTCCAGCCAACATGAAACATTTTAGACGGAGGTACCATTGCATTGCATGAGAGCATTGTTTCAAAGTTTCTGTAGCTATCTAGTTTAGCTGTTGCTGTCTCTCAGGGTGTGATGAGGTGGATATTCTGTAATTGAATGTATGAATTTTTTCCTAACATCAGAAATCTCCTTTCTTACCATCATAGACCGTGATATTCAAATATGTTATTTTCTGTTGCTAAATATACAGCATATCTGCAGATGTTTTTACTTTTCATTCTCTGTTTTCATGTCTCATTTTCAATCCTCTAAGAATAGAAAACATACCATGAAACATATTTGATGTGGTTTGTATATTTTAAACTTGAGTGTACAGCTCTGGATGTTTTCCATGTGGGGAGGAACAGTCAGGAACAGTCTCTCTCATCAGGATAGGAAAAATCAGGAACAGTCTCTCTCACCAGGGTAGGATTAGTCAGGAACAGTCTCTCTCATCAGGGTAGGATCAGTCAGGAAAAGTCTCAATCATCAGGGTATGAACAGTCAGGCACAGTGTCTCTCATCAGGGTAGGAACAGTTAGGGTGGTATCAGGCTCACAGGGGTAAATGCACTCACGTGTCTGCAGAATCTCCCCAGCATCTCCCGCAATTAAGAGCGAAATGACTCTAACACGCAGGGACCGTGGGTGGCTGATCGCTGTGACAGACACCCTTCCCCAGAGTAATTGAGTATTTAGGAAGCATGGAAGGAGAGGGAGGGTGAGAGAGGGAGGGAGCATGGGAGCGAGACTGTGAAAGGCACCTTCCGGGACTGCTTTGGTGACAACACACCACCCCCACCCCCCTCCTCCCCCGCACCCGCACCCCCAAAAAAGCACAGGATTCACAAGAGAGCTGATTTGAAATGCCGTCTCTCTTCCTTTCTTGAGTAAAACAACGTTTACTCTGCTGCTACTGAACTTAGTCTTTATTTAATAGCATTTTAGTTACATACATAAATTCTGCATGACAACAAAACATGTGCTATGTAGCTGTTAAATAATTACACATTTAGGCTTAACTGCATCATTTTGTGCATTGTGTAACCACCGTACTGTCTTGCAGGATTGTTAGGTGAGTTTAGGTTCTGGGCAGGGCACAGGTTAATTGGTAATTTGCCTGCACACTGTAGATTACAGGGATTAAGGATTGCAAGAAAATTATATAGAAAAGGAACGCAATACCACAGCAAGAGGTATGGTCTAAGCTGCTCTGAGACGTGCTGTTTTCAGTTTTAGTCTATACAGTGTGTGCAATATTTTTAAAATTATTGTGTATTTTTCATAAAGGCATGGAATTTGCCACACACAGACTTTAGTGCCCTGAGGATTTTATGTTATGGAGTCATTGCAATTTGCCCCTAGACAGTATGGAACCCTTGGGGTGTTCAAGTGCAGGCTTGACAGTGTGAGTGACACTCTGCACACTATAGGTAAAGTCTGTATGACCCCAATGGTCAGTTTTCCACATGTATTTCATATTAAATACGTATGCTCTCATGTTCAAAGCAGTCGTGAGATGGAAATTGCCTTGCAATATGAGAGAAATCTCACCAAGCTAACCAATCTAACTTCCTTGAAATTGCATCAGTTAGCATCCAGCTGTGTGACTGGACAGCTTGTAAAACTGAACTGTTGCTCTGGATAAGAACGTCTGCTAAATGCCAAACATGTAATGTAAAGTACGGCTCATGACCAATGACATTTTCCTTCAGACACTACAAACTTCTGCTCACGTCATCTGAGTCAGCCATATTTTGCAAAGCTTAAAATAAGTCTACCTGGTCTGATGACTGCGATGATTCTAAGGTACATGCCTGAGGTGAGATAAGGATAGCTCTTAGAGAGTACTTAGAACTTGCTGTTTCTGGTGTGCCACACAGTCACGAAAAAAAACCTGTGTTCCCCTTCATTTTTGGAGTGCCCCCTTTCTTCCTGTACCTCTGACCTCTTCCACCAGTCCTGTGCCAGATCTGACAGGGCCTCTGGTGACACCCTGCTGCTCCAAACTCAGGTAATGTATGCACAGAGGCCCAGTAGTCACAGGTGGTGGGTGACTCACCTGGTCAGCCGTAGCCCAGCAGGTGTTTCTCACTGTGATTCAAGGTCTGGTTGACTGACAGGCCGACTGGCCTATGACCAACCCCAAACGCTTGGCTCTCCTTTTTTTCCCCTACCCGTTAATTACCTGCTTCGGTCGTCTGTTGACTGGAGTGTCAAACACAAAGCCCAGATAGATCCGGGAGGATGTCCTGGAGGTTGGTGTTTTCAGCCGATGTTTCATAGCATTGAGGAGACCCCCAACACAGCTTTCCCTGACACTTGTTTAACAATCAAAATGCATTAACCTGCATTATTTATCAGCACTGACAGATATATGGAGCAGACATAGCATTTTCATCGTGTGTGTCTCTCTCTCTCTCTGTCTATATATATATATATATATATATATATATATATGTGTGTGTGTGTGTGTATATATATATGTTTTTCTCTCTCTCTCTCTCTCTCTCTCTCTCTGTAGACAAGGGTGGCAAGTGATCAATACTTACATTATAACAAATTGCAGACATTGTCAGGATTGATAGTAAAAAGTCTTTTAAAGTTTACAGCCTTTTCAGTCTTTTACGCAGCTTGGAAGAAACCCAGGGTTTTATACGGGGGCCGTAACAGAGTCCCATGCGGACGCAGCGCTCGCTCTGCTTATCTGACTGAGTGAATGAGTGAGACACTGAATGTCCCTTTGTCAGCTGCTGTCGCTGTGAATAGCCGGCTGTCTGTGCAGTTCCCTTTGGATTGCCAGGATTCCCCTCGCTCTGGATCCAGAGCTGCCCACACTTTCCATGTTGATCACATCCTCACCAGGGCTGCGCCCCGTAATCGGTCTTTAGCGCTGTATTTGCATGGTTTCTCTCAGCAGCAAAAGGGGGGGTGGAGCGTTGTTCTCTGAACTACGGGGGAGTCGAAGAAAGAAAGGAGGGGTGGGGCGAGCAGGAAACTCCATGGCATTTAACTCCATGGCATTGGCTCTGTATGAAACACTACCGCTCATGCCTGTGCTATTGTTAAATCAAAATACAGGGAGATACGGAGTGTGTGTGTGCATGAGAGAGAGAGAGAGAGAGAGAGAGAGAGCGATACATATGTAAATCTGAGGGTGGTATAGAGAGATAGAGAGATGCCCCTGCAGGTTACGTTTTGTGGGAATGACTTAGATCATGTTCCCCCTCAGTTAAGAGGTGCGTCTTGATGACAGAATGCTGTTGAGTGCCCCCTGCTGAATGTGCAGAAAACTGCACGTGGAACGCTGTCGGAGCTCACAACACAATGGCTTTGAGTTTGACTGCAACCGCTGGCTCCAGGAAATGTGTGATATGTTTGTGTTTTTAGTTTTGTAAGTCCTGGGGGTGCGCTGTTTGGGAATTCTAGCAGGGGGCTTTCTTTGATGGGGAAGTAGAGGGGCAAGAGGGCAGCAGTGTTTGCATGAGACAACTGCCTGGCCTTCCTCTGCAGTCCGAGACTGAGGTTTTCCAAGATACCCAGACTCCATATTCTGTCTGTCTATACCTGCTTGTTTACTGTCCCCCTTGCCTGTTTATTTGCTCAGTTTTTGACGCCCCCCAGTCCGCCCACAGTGGGCTTGGAGCGATGTGTGTGGGTGTAACTGACGCAGGTATCACAATGACAGACCGGAAGTAAGTGAGATTAATGTGATATCGGTCCAATAACACACACTTGGGACAAATCTTCAAACCAAAGAGCAGAGTTGTAGATGTACAACTCTGAGGTTAGAGTAGAGTAAATTTACAGCTCTGAGGTAGAGTAGAGTAAATTTACAGCTCTGAGGTAGAGTAGAGTATATTTACAGCTCTGAGGTAGAGTAGAGTAAATTTACAGCTCTGAGGTAGAGTAGAGTATATTTACAGCTCTGAGGTAGAGTAGAGTATATTTACAGCTCTGAGGTAGAGTAATGACTTGTCTACTTTAACTGACTAGTTGTAGGGCTGTCATAATTATGACATTCGAGTTAAATGATAATTGTTCACCAAATTACTGCAATGAATGATGCTGTTGTCTTGGGGATGAGTCAGTATTGTCCCGGGGATTACTTTTACTATGTAAGCATAATTGAAAATGTTGAATAGACTACTTTCAGTTTTGAAACAGCTCACTCACGTTGAGAAATCTGGCACTCTTTCCTCATTTCCGCACACTCATGTAACCCCCCAACAGCACTGGCTACTCAGCCAAGTTCAAAGTGTGGGCTACAGTAAAGCAGGCTGTAGGCTGCTGTAATGAAATCACATTTATAGAAAAATGCACAGACTGGAGGTAGCAGTATGGTAGTTGTCCCTTATTAATTGGTTGAAAAAAATTATTGCTTGTTGGTAGGAAAAATGACTGAAAATGTAACTGAAAATTTATATATTATATAACACCCATATAAATATGTATATATAATTATATATGTATAATTGTAAATTATATAATTCCTATATAAATATATATTATATATCCAAACACAGAGGAAGTAGTGTACATTTTAGTGTATATTTTCATAATGATTACATGATGATTGTGACAGCCCTATTTTATAAATAGTCTCTTACGAGGTGGGAATGTTTTGACTCATGGATCTATTTGTGCCCCCACTTATTTTGGGGGTGGCCCCACTCTGCAGGCTGCTGCTCTCAGACGTTGGTCGGGGGCGTGTCTGTGTGTATGTGTGTGTATTATAGGGTGAGATTGGGGGGGAGATGTAGAGACAGGCTCAGAGTCCCTCCTGTAGTAACACCCCAGCCCCATTCATACCAAGTCACGGAGGGAGGTTTACTGAGCCCCATGGTCACCGTCAATGAGCTTCTGCCTCCAGTGTTTACCTGTGTCTCCAGCACTGCCTGGAGGAGGAGGGCGAAGTCACCTGGGGAGGTTATCTCAAGTCCATTAGGTGTAATCGCACCAGGGCAGAGTCCCGCTTCACAGCACGTCGATAAAAGTTATTACTTCCACAGAGGAAACACGAGATGAGTCAGTTTTCGGCCCTATTTCAGAAACATGGGTGGGGGTGGGGAAGTCCGGGCTCGGTGGAGCCTCTTGTTTTTCCGACAGCCAGATTTATTCCAGATCGATATCTCCAGCGTGGTCAGCATGCCTAGGGCCCGCAGTCTGAAAAGGCAAGGCCTGTAAGTTTGGAGAGGGTTTGTGTTTGTGTGGGCTTTGGAGAGTTGGCAGGTGTCATACATCTTTCTTAAGTTGTGAGTACCTGATCTTCAGCAGGCTTATACCAGCCTCCGTCTGTGTGTATAGAGCAGGCGCTCCCCAGGATGTGGTCAGCCCCCCACAAAACCCCTCCCTGCCATAAAAACAGACTTGGATCTTGGTTCACATGACAAGCCAAGTCTCCTATTCACTGGCATGGCTGGGAGTGGCCGGCTGTTGTGGTGGTATTGTTATTATGTTGCAATAGCTATTGCATGTAATTGTTTGAGTTCAGGGAGGGCCATAATAATGGGCTGGATGCAGAGGTGCTTGTTTGCCAAGCCTCTGTCCGTCCGTTTCCTCCAGAGGCTGGCTCTCACCTGCTGTGTGTGGTGCCCTTGGGCCCACCTTGATATGTCATGACAGGTAATGACCAAAAAAAAAAACCCTATTTCACAGCGCATTTACCATGAGAGACATTAACAAAGGCATAAGCAGAGGACTAAACTTCCATAGGCCAGGAGTGAACTCTGTTTGACATGGGTGTTACGCAGAGATGTCCTCTCTCCGTGCGTGGCTGGTTTCGTCCAGGGGTTTTCAAATGAGCAGGGGCTTGTGGAGGCTCAACATTGTTGCATAAGGTCTTTGTTTCTGTCTCTCTCTCTCTCTCTCTCTCTCTCTCTCTCTCTCTCTCTCTCTCTCTCTCTCTCTCTCTCTCTCTCTCTCTCTCTCTCTCTCTCCTCTCTCTCTCTCTCTACCAGCAGAATAGGCTGTGAAACACACTGTGCTGTGTTGGTCAGGGCTGCCAGGATCTATAAGGGGTTTTGTGATTTATTGTGCATGTGCTTTGTGAGCTGCTGTAAAATCATTACAATCACTGATTTAATTAATGAGTCCCCACTTTGCCCCCCAGCCTACTGCAATGCCCCAATCCAGCCTTCTCTTTCTCCCCCTCCTGTGTCTCCTCTCTCTGTCTGTTTTCTCTCCCCCTTCCATGCCGTTCCTCCCATCTGCTTTTCTTCCTCAGTCCTTCAGTCTTTCCCCACCTCATCTGTTAATCGTTGTAATAAATGATAGCTGAAATCCTCACAGGTCCGCTCTCTGTCCGTCTGTGCCTGTCTCCTCCAGGAGCTCTGCAATGACCCTCACCTCTTTGTGGATGGAATCAGTGCCCACGACCTTCACCAGGGACAGCTGGGAAACTGCTGGTTTGTGGCTGCCTGCTCCAGTCTAGCCTCCAGGGAGTCCCTATGGCAGAAAGTAAGTGTTCTCACTGCATACCTCTCATTGTGTGTGTGTGTGTGTGTGTCTATGCAAGGGTGTGCATGTATGTGTATTTGTGTGACAGGGAGGGTACGAGTGAAAGACACGGAGGGTGTGTCTAGGCATGTGTTCACGTTTGTTCTTGTGAACACTCTTTCCACACTTCCTGCTGCTGGAGAATATGGTCACTACCCTCTAGTGGGCAGCACTGTGGCAAGAATGCAGCCAGTACTGTGCCTTCACATCTGTAACATTTACCCCAGTCCTCTTAGAATTCAGAGTCACTACTGTAACAGTAGCCCTGCTTTGTGATGCTCAGGATCACCTTGGCAACAGTAGTCCTGCTCTGTGAGGCACAGGGTCACCGTGGTAACAGTAGCCCTGCCGAGTGAGGCTCAGAGTCACTGCCATAACAGCAGCCCTGCTCTCCAAGAGTCAGGATCAGCAGCCCTGCTGAGACTCATTGTCCCTATGGCAACAGAATCCCTGCTGTATGTGGCTCAGGGTCACTGCGGTAAGAGTTTCCCTGCTGTGAGAGTCAGGGTCACTATGGCAGCCCTGCCATGACACCTGCATGAGTTCCAGTCCCTGACGTTCTCCTGACTGGCCCTGCCCACCCCAGGTCTGACTGAAAGATGAGGAAGAGGTTAACTTCAAGGTTATCACCAGTGCATTTGAGTCATCCATACCAGGGCAAAGTGCAGTTACAGTGTCCATCAATAAAAGTTAATATCACCTCAACAGAGAAAGCCCAGGCTAAGTCATTTTTTGGCTCTGTTTCAGAAACAGTAGCCTGCAGGGATCCCTACGTGGGGGGTTTTTATTATTGTGTATGAGGCACCGTGGTCCCTCTGCTCCATTACACAGAACACTGTCGGAATAGACACTCCCTCGGTGATGGGGATGCTGCAGGAAAACGAGAACTGCATCATCACTCACTCAATTACAGCGCAGATGACCAACTCTCCTGTCTATTCACCACGCCGCTGCTTCTGAATGGACTGGCTCGCTATTCAGTGACATGACTCCTGAGAAGGCTGGTTTCAGTGTATATAGCTTAACGCAATGAGTTATCATCTACAGGGCCTGTGAACACAGAAGACACTCTTATCCCTATACACGACTCAGTTTCTCCTGTAGATATGGAATCACTGAACTTACTCTCCATTTGCTAAATTTCACTTGTCTTCAGCGCCATTATCAAATATGCCATATTCACACAAACGTTGGACAGAGACCATTTATCGGCAGAGGAGACTGCACTTTGCATGCACGCTCTTTCAGAAGTTTTGTGTCCAGCTGAGTGGCTTCTCAACGAGCATGTAAGACTGGCATTGTGTGAAAGCCCAAGTTCCTTCACCAGTTCCATCAGCAGTGGTTTAATATTTGTTCATTACATATTTAAGCAGATCAAACAAGGGAAACAGTCTTCCCTGTGGATAAACTCATAGGCGCTGTGGGTAACCTCTGTGATAGATCCACATTGTTGCTTACCATATTGACAAAAGAGGTGGCTCTTCCTTTTGGGGTCACCTGATTTGCATTATGAACTATACCCAAGAGAAACAAAGGAGTTATTTGTTATTTAAGTATGGTGAAGAGTGAGATGTAAGTGTTAGTGCCTTCTCAGCTGGAGAGCTGTGACAAAAACAGCTGAAAATAAAAAGCTTTCCATTTATAAAATATTTACTTTGTTTATTGTGTGAGGGCAGGTTTAGGTCGAAGGCCTGAGCTAACCAACAAGAAGAGGGCCAGATCTGTATAACACTGGAAAGACAGGAGAAAATGAGATCTGACAGAATGGACAGGCATACTTTCAGTTCTTACTTTCACCATACCGCTGGTGATTTGTTTGAAAGGCACTTCTGTGAGGCAGGAAGGGGTTTTTTTTTTGTACATCTTACATTTCCTGAAATGGGATTGTGGCGTTGTTCTCACTGCACTTCAGTGAGGAAACAGATGTTGTTTGGTTGTTTGTGGGCAGTTTCATCTCACCTCTGGGACAAAGACCTGAGGGATGCAATGGGCTCTTAGCCAATCAAAACCAAGAGACTTCCCTTGCTGTCTCCTCACATTTTAATTGGGAAATCTGCATTTTCAAAGTTTCCTTGGTTTGAGCCTTAGTATGAGTTAGAGCTGAATTTCTCCATGCATGTATGTGTATTTGTATGCACACGTGTGTGTATGCAAGTGTGCAGTATATGTATATGTATATATATATGTATATGTATGGAGGTAGAGAAAGAGAGAGGGAAAGGGAAGGAGATGGAAGAGAGAGAGCAATACTTTGGAGTGACTGTAGAGTCCCAACATGACAGCCAGCATGTAGGCCATGTGATTTCAAAGCAGGTTATGTGGTAATAGCTCCTGAATGGTGTTGGTGTTTCCCAAAATGCTACAAAGTGCAGAAGGAGAGCAACCTAGAAAACAGCCTAATTCCCAATCACTCTGATCTTAACACACCAGATACCTTAAACGGACTGTTTATCTGGGTGGGTCTGGCGTTACCAGCTTGCTTGAGTGGAGGGGAATTCAGGGCAAGATTCAGTCCTCGGTCCGGGCCGCTTGGCTCTGTGTTCATGCCGGAACGTTCTCATTAAAGAGCTCCCGCCAGATTTGTAAGGCACATCGTTCCCTCTCAGGGCCTCATTAACGACTGTCTCCATGTGTATCCGTCCCTCAGGCCAGCACTGTTTTCACCTGTTGTACCAGCCTGTCTAGTCCTCACTCATAGAGGCCCCAGTGGCTGTCCTCAGAGATGCCTGCAGACCTCGGACATGGTTTTTTTTTTGGCCTTTAAACGCTTATTTGTTAACCTGCCTAAACCACCACAGGCACTTTGTCTAGAGGCCTTCGGTTTCGGGCATTTTACCAGCTGTGCCTTAATGTGTAAAATCTCTCTCCTTTTGGTTGTAAGTTGATTGGTACGTGGAAGCTGCTGGACGTTCAGAAGTTTCACACACAGGAGAAGGTGTAAACTTGAGACTGACCCTTAAGAAGGCCTGCATCTGGGCCATTTGAGACTTCTACAGGACACCTCTTGGATATGAATTTCAGTTTGGTTGGCCTTTTGGCTCTTATAATTCTGTATGATTTAAAAACTTTAAACTTTACTTTAAAAATCCAATGAGTACGTGCAAAGTCTCTTTGAAATGTGTTATTATTCTGGAAAGCAGCGTTGTCCAGGGCACCTTGAGAAGCATCTCGTACATATTTTTCATTCATACAAGTATATGGTCACTGTAGCATTTCTGATTAAATATATTTCTTAACAATATAACAGCAATGTTTTTAGTCAGGATTCAAACTATAGTGCCACACTGCCACTCTTTTATATGTCATGTAAATTTTATATATTTTCATCTCTCACATTGTTGAAAAAAAAAACATTTTGATGCTTTTAATCTGGCGGTCAATCATAATCCTTAAATAACGCTTCACCAAAAAAATGCACACAGTATAATGTAATGCCCACAAGTTGATTTAATAATATGCAGCAGTATATACAAGAATAAATACATATTATATCTTTGCAAAACATAAAACAAAACACAACAGCAAGGATGTCAGAAGTTATGGAATCTGATGAAAATCACTCAATGACATTGTAGAGGAGAAACATCACTTTCAGTTAGGAGGAAGCCACCAGCGACTTTGCCCCCTGTTCCATAGTGTTCTGCAGTGTGACCAGTTGGAATGTAATAATGGTCTTAGAGTAATCTTCCCAGTGCATTGTGGGTAATGGTGCATGTTGCTGTATTCCTTTGTAGTGGTAAAGGCCTTTCCATCCTTTTTACCATGTTTAAGTGTGTGAAAATATTCTTTCATCAGCAGGGGTAATACTGAATTTCAGCAGGTGTAAAATAAGATTTTTTCTAATTAGCTACAGTAGGGTCCAAAAGATTAAGACCACATTGAATTTTTTTTTCAAATTTGTTTTCATGTAAACCTGGAAATAAACGGATAGATTTAGGATTTTCAAACATTTAAAGCAATGAAAAGTTATTACAATTAAAATGAAGAAGAAATGTTCAAGATTCTGCACTATTTCTAGGTCAAATTTAAGCAGATTTGTGACACTGACCATGTTAAATCCTTTGGAAAAATGGTCAGACCCCATCAACATTTATGGGGCACTGAAAGGCCAAGAAAGTTTTAGGCACTTGAGGACCATGGGATAACATGGATCATCAGGTTTTGCTCAAACTTGTGGAGTCCATGTCATCTCCAGTGCATGCTGTCATCAATGCAAAAGGAGAACATACCAAAAACTAAAACATTCTGAAATTCATGTACATTTTTCAGAAAGATTTAACTTTTCCCTCAAGCTGTTAATAAATTTGTAGTGAAAAATGTTGTATCAAATTATAAAAGAATGCAAAATAGAAGCCCTGCCATTAGTGGTCTCAGACTTTTGGATGCCGCTAAATATCTCAACAGTGTGTGTTTTACTATTTGGAGAAAAACATCCATTCTTATTTCAGAGCAGAAAAAGATATATATTCGTGTGTAGATGCAGATGTGCAGATTATTCCCTTGGGAGGTAAGGTCATGTCCATGCTTGGTAAAATAATTCTTGTTCCTGTTTGCATCGGTAGCACCAGTGCATTGTCTACACTCTCGATTGTTTAGTGTTAAATCTACTCTAAACTCTATGGGGGTCCATGTCCATCATATTCTGGTAGTATGATTCCCCCATAGGGATCATGAGTACTCTGTAAGAGTTGATTTGAAACTGAACATGTTACTCTGTCTAAAACAGTCATAGGCTGCAATAGGACATATTCACCCAGTGGATGTGATGCAGGAATGTTATTGATTAATTTGAAAGCTTCGGTAGCTGGCTGCCGGCAATAGCGATATATCCGTAGTGGGTGACCTCCCTAGTGCCGGGATACATCTCCCACCACGGGTTTTAATTAAATGAGAACCAAGGACAGAGAGACTGACAGAGAGAGGGAATGACTGAAGGAAGATTTTAATGGACTGTGTTGGATAACGCCACTCTATAGACTGCGCAACAGTGCTAATGCTATGCAACATTTTCAGCTATGCTTCTTAATGCTAATCACATTCACCAAGTAATCAATGACAGATGAGATCATGTCTAAACCTAACCGACCACATATCTCTAGCATGTCAGATAAATAATTATTTCCATAAACTATGTCTTGTGTGCATTTATATGCTTGAAAAATAGTTTTTACCTAGGCAGTGGTTTACATCCACTTTACACATTCACTTAGCTACTTGCATCAGTCACTTTTGGCAAAAAAAAAAAAAAAAAAAAACTTTTATGCAAACCTAAAAAACATACGAAACAAGGACAGCAATTTATCAAAGACAAGAAAAGCCCCCCATTGGTGTGCTGTAGAGAATAGTTGTTAGGTATACCCAGGCTTAGAGAAAATAGAAGGAAGAGCTGTCTAGCAACATGGAATTTGTCTTTAGTTTTCCATGGTATTTCCCAATTCATTTTTACAGATGTGCAGGGCTAGATGTGACAGAAAGGCTCAATATTTGCGTATGAGATGGACAATAGCCACTGCACAGACTGAAGCACAGAGCTGTTAGTAAGTATATGTAGTTATATTTGTATCTGATGTAGAAATGCACCAGAAATAGGGTTCAGGCAGAATAGCATTTCAGACAGACCTAAGAACATAGCTGTAAGTAAGTGTATGTAGTTATATTGGTATCTGATGTAGACATGCACTCAGAAATAGCATTCAGGCAGAATAACATTGTAAGGCAAAGAAAGAGATAAACTTTTTAGTCACAGGAGCAGAGTGCAGACAAGGCTAACCTCATTGGGGTGTTGTGGGGGGGTATCTTCTGTGCGCCTTTCTGGGATTAGTCCCTTTAGTTCTTCTGGGTCACTTTAAACGCTATGGAGCAGTCGATGTTGTCCCGGCTTACGCCGTCCTCGAAGGCGAACAGGAAGTACATCACCTTCCGGATCTTGGCGAGCTCGGCTATCCTCTCTCCGAACTCCTGGGCGTCCGCCTCGTAGCACTTGACGGGGGCATCCGGGGGGTCCTCTGGGCTCCTCCAGAACAGGCCGGCCGGCTCCAGCAGCTGGCGGGTCATGAGGTGGGTGAGGTCGGGCGTCCAGTGCTGCGAGGTGCCGGTGATGATGAGCTTCCCCGGGGCAGACAGGCGGATCTTCCATCCGCTGAAGCGCAGGCTCTGCTGGGAGAAGTCCAGGCGGTAAACGGCCTCGTGGGTCTGCAGAAGCCTCTCGCCGTCCTGCCGCTTCTGGCCACGCTGCTGCAGCGACTGCACGCGCAAACGCATCACCTCCGTCAGCTGCCGGTCCTCCCGGAAGGGCAGATCCAGGTTCGAGGCCGCGGCCGCGTCTTGCGTCGTTGTCGTTGTCATCTCGGCTACGGGGTCGTGTCCGTGTCTCCTGTTAATGATGTCGCTCCCTGGGTCCTCGTTGGCTCTCGTTCTCTTTAACGCTCTCTCTCTCTCTCTCTCTCTCTCTCTCTCGGTGGCCAACCCCAGAGTGTTGCGAGCCCCGTTTGCCTGTTGTGTTTCGGACTTTATTGATTCACTTGCACTGACAACGAGGAAGAGGGGGAGGGGGGTGCAGGGAGGCGAGGGGAGAGGGGAGGGGCAGGCTCTTGTGTTGATGGGATGTATGGCAGCGCTAGGCAACAGAAGCTAATGACGTCGGCGGTGGCAACACAGGGATTTTCCTCTGGGCATTTGGGACAGGCTGTTGCTGCTCTGTTTATTTATTTTTTCCCCTCATTTGCCGTTTGAAGAGACCACCGTTGGAGAGATGGGGAATGAAGTGACGAGCCATGAAGGCTGCTTATGGAAATTCATGTGCATTAGGTAGCTTGTGTCATATATCACTGCAGCTCCTCCTTTAGAAAAGAGTCCTGCCCTAGCACTTACAGCCAAATCGACAGCATGGAGAGACAGAAAGATATAACCACAGAACTGGAGCATGGGAGAATTCACAAACCGAATACATGTTATTGATGTAATCTGTCTCATAGTAATGTACAATATACTGTGTAGTAATAGTAGTAGCTTTTCAGTACATAGAAGTACCTCAGTTGGAAATCTAATAACTTTTATGAAAGGTTGCAGGTTAGGGCTCTGCTGTTGGACCCTTGAACAAGGTAATTACACCTAATTGCCTTCGCATACATCCAGCTGTGTAAAATGGATGTTGTAGGATACATAAGTAGACCTGGATCAGCTCTCTTACCAAGCCAATATATTATACATGCTAAGATAATGTATGTTTCTTGTACAAATATATGTCTGTACATGTTACGTACAGGAGGACTTGTGTGGTGTATTTTAATATGTATGATCTAAATTATGTGTGTGTATGTACGTATGTAGGTGTGTGTGTTTGTGTAGGTGTTGCTCTTTATAATATGTTCTTTACCAGCTGCATCAGCTGAGTGACACACAATTTGTCTTAGTTTCATAACAAAATGCAGGATGGTTTTTGCTTTAGGGTTTGGAGGCCTTGGGGTTGCATTACCCAGAATTCCTAGAAAGAACGACCTTCTTGTCTGACTGAATTCCAGAAGGATCCCTTAAGCCCAAAAAACTTATTTTTGGGCATCGTAAGTGACATTTCCCCACCTGTTAGGAAGTATCCTGTAATTTTCGCTGTGGGGTCGAGTAAAACTAGCTTTACAAAAGGCCATCTTCCTCATTTACAGCCTCACTCTCATGGGGTTTGTGTCATGATGTAATCCCACGTCAGATGATGTCATCACTCATCTCAAAGCTTTGGAAGGTTCCCCTGCCTTTGACTGACAGCTATGGGTTTTTTTCAGCCATTAGTGAGGAGGCGCCCAGTTCTGGTCCTGCCTTTAAGATTTCTTTCCCGACTTCTATCTGAAGTACCCGGTGTGGCTGATTATCACCCGAATGGAGTGACTCTCTTATCTTATCTCATCCATTTTGTGTGTTTCTGTTTTTTTTTTTTTTTAAGATCTCGGTAAAAAAATGAGTCAAATGTTTCTCTTCTCCGGAGCGGGCACCCACATTACCCAACTGTAAGGGGTCTGTTCCCTGATTCAGCGCTCTCATAAGATAATGACTATGTGGTGGACTTGTGTTCCTGGCAGCCGCCTGTTTCCTCACCCGCCTCCCGCAGCACAGATTCAGATAAGCTGCGAGAGCCCCACGGAAACCGAGTTTAATTATACATTATTCATGCAGAATGTCTTCCTGATATCTCCAGTGCAGTCTACCGTGCGTCCCGTCCCTGGTAACCTCCCTCGCCCAAATTATCTTTCAATGCATATTCGCATTCTTTCGCCGATGGGGGCACAGGCCTAAACTTGTTACATACATCTCATGACATACAAGGTGATTTACAGGATGATGTTCCAGGTATAAATTAACGCTCAGTCAGACAAACGGACTAAAAATAAATGAACCAACAACAGCCACTATGAATAGATTTACTGATGTCAGAGGGAAGTTTGAAAGATATTCTTGAAGTAAACGGCTCTGCGCATGGCTATTGTGAAACCATTTGTCACTGATCACGGGAGGGGTTTCAGTAGGTCAGATAGCCAGCGAGATTGTCTTGGGTCGCATGGGAATTGAAAGGAAATGTCCCTGGCTGGTGCATTCACACGGGAACACGCATACAGAGGAGAGGGAGAAGCCAATAAACACCTCAGTGGTGTCGGAAAAAGCCTGTCCCAGATGAACAAAGGTGTTAACGGTGGTTCATTTCCTATTTCTCTGTGCCGTGTTGGAGTTTGTGAGACCGAGAGTGAGGCGGATTTATGGTGACAGGGCTGGAAATCTGATAAGTTACTGACCTGCTCTGGATAGAGTCCTGCAGCCTGAGACAGGAGAGTGGAGTGGCGGATTTATGGACCTTTTGCTTTATGGCCCGGCTGACGTTCTCAGCTGGATGAGTCTGATGTGTTCCCTCTCCCCACAGGTTATCCCCGACTGGAAGGAGCAGGAGTGGGACCCCGAAAAGCCAGACTCTTACGCCGGGATCTTCCACTTCCGGTTCTGGCGCTTCGGGGAGTGGGTGGACGTCGTCATCGATGACCGGCTCCCCACCGTCAACAACCAGCTGGTCTACTGCCACTCCAACGACAGCAATGAGTTCTGGAGTGCCCTCGTTGAGAAGGCCTATGCCAAGCAAGTACCACCAATCGGCATGGGGAAGAGGGCTGGAGTAGCCAATCACTGACAAGAACCAGGAACACAAATCTGTTTGAGGGATGTGCATTAGTAACAGCAATTAGTTAATTAAGAAGGCAGTGTTTTTCTAATGGAGGCTCTCATTTACTGAAGTATACTGGTCTTTCTTCATGTCAGTCAGTCAGTCAGGCCTGTCTCCATTGATTCATCATGTTGTCTCCTCTGGCATGGAGTAGGATAAGAGATGCATTCAGCATCTGTGAAGCTTAGTCAATGGGCTACCATTAAAGTGGACTGATACTCAGACCTGTCAGAATAATAATTTTTGATTCTGATCATCCTTGGAAAGCACAGACGGTCCCAGAGTTACCGTGATCCGACTTACAATTGTTTGACTTTACAATGTGTGTGATAGCACTACAGAATTTAGCAGGTGGCCTTATATAGGGCAACATGAGATATACAACACTTCATTATAAAATAGGCTTTGTGTTACTGATTTTGCCCAACTGTAGACTAATGTAAGTGTTCTAAGCATGTTTAAGGTAGGCTAGGCTAGGCTGTGATGTTCTGCAGGTTGGGTGTATTAAATGCATTTTCGAGTTCCAATATTTTCCACTTGCGATTGGTTTATCGGAACGTAACCCCATCGTAAGTCGTGGACTTACGTACGTCTGTAGTACTTTCCCAGTGTAGCTCTGGCTGCCAGTCATTTTAGTCAATTTACCTGTCGTTGGATGCTAGGCACAGGTTGTGTGCTCCTTGTGGTGGACCAGATGGTAAGGCCAGGTGCTTTTGCTCAAGGAACTGGACTGATAGACAGCATTGTGTTGCCGCCCTCCCACAGGGTGTACGGCTGTTACGAGGCCCTGGACGGTGGAAACACGGCCGACGCTCTGGTGGACTTCACAGGAGGGGTGTCCGAGCCAATGGACCTGCTGGAGGGCCAGTTCTCCCAGGACGAGGCCGCCCGCAACCAGCTGTTCGAGAGGGTCCTGAAAGTCCACAACCGAGACGGTCTCATCAGCTGCTCCATCAGAGTGAGCACAGCGCCTGCCTGCCGCTGCGCAGACCTGCAGCATCGTCATCTTTATAAATTACTGAGTTAAAGGTTTCATTTTGAGTGTGTCGTACTGTCATTCAGTAATGCATCCAGGCATTTTAGGGAGGTCAGAACAGGCACTCTGTTTGAATTAAATTAAAATTTTATTATCAGCAGATAAAAATTGGGTGTTCAAGCACTAATAAAAAAAATCACATGTACAATAAGCTAAAGTAATGCTAATGTAGCAGTTATGTGATTGACTCTCGGCTTTGAACATCCACTCAGACCTAATTGAATGAATACTTATTGTAGACAGTACTTTTGAGGAACACATACAATGCATGATCATGGAAAACCATAGAGTAAAAATGTTTTATAATACAGCGATGAATAAAAATAATGATATTGAGAAAAATGGATAAATACTTCAAAGAATTATCCAGAATAAAAGCAAAATTGAGAAAATTGTTGTGTATTCACAATCACCAGACAAAAGGTAATACGATTCATACAAAGAGAAAAGCAGTACGCAATTTTAACCCAGAGCTAAAAGCACATCGAGAATGAATGATTTCCATCCTCGGGTGAGAGAAGGTCTGATTTTAAAACACGTCTCAGTGGAATATGGCTAGCATTTGTCCTCCACCCTCACCACCACAACCCTACAACAGATCTCCAAAACAAATTAAATTTAACAAAGACGCATTGGTGGCCCAGATTGGAAGCTGGAAAAAACAGCTCAGTGTTCACATAGGAACAGTTGTGTGGAGTTGTGTAAGTACTCTCGTGCTGACACGCTCTTGTTTCCTAGGCGACCACCTCAGCGGACATGGAGGCGCGACTGGACTGTGGCCTGGTGAAGGGCCACGCCTACGCGGTGACGGATGTCAGGAAAGTGCGCCTGGGTCATGGGCTCCTGGCCTACTTCAAATCAGAGAAGCTCACCATGATCCGTATGAGGAACCCCTGGGGGGAGAAGGAGTGGAACGGACCCTGGAGCGATAGGTAACGTCGCCCCCTACAGGCCTGGATGCCTTACACCCACAAATTCATCCCTCGAGTGAACATGTGGATAGACGCAGAAGGTTAACTCAGGTCTCCTATTGCCCAGTGTGTAGGACAGTCCAATTTCAGGGAACAAAGAGATCAAGCAATCTTCTGACCTCATTGTGTTACTCGCTTGGCCGCCCTCATGTGGAGCCTGTACCTAGACAGATGGAAAACTGACTTCCTGATGAGCTCCTGTCTCCACACTGGGACAGGATTTCACGGCCTGCTTTTCTCACAGGACAGCCCGCTGTGAGCCCATCAGGCCTTTGCCTGAGGGACACAGCGCCCTCTGCTGTCCAGCGGGAGGGGCACACCCTGAACAGGTGTAAGCGACTGTGTAGGGGGGAAAGCTTCAGATATCCCGAGGCCAGAGAGCAGATGGGTACCTTTTCGTGATGTTGTCGCAGTTCAAACAGGAAGCGTGCTTCAGTGCTTTCATTACATCACGCTGTTCGGTTACCTTATTTGCACCTCTTTGTGTGTCCGGGCCCATTTATGCAGCGCATTTGGATGCTCGCAGGAGGAGTGTGGTCAGATATCTTTCTCAAGGGCATGTGGGAGAGGCATCTTGAGCGGAATTCTGGCCCACGGCCCACAGATAGCGACCGACGTCCTCATCGCTAATGTCCCCGCGCTCCTCTTCCTTATCCTTGTTCGGGGCGATTCGCTGGTGGCTGCAATAGCTCCGCCCAGTGCGCTCGCTCCGCTCTGGATCATCTGCGGCACCAGACCTTGTGATGAGGTGTAATTTCTCACCGACGCGACCGCCGTGACCCCCCCCCCCCCCCCCCCCCCCCCAGCTGACTCTGCAAGAGCGCCCTGTCCCACCTGCCTATTTTTACAGTCGTGGGGACAGAGAGGCGTGAGCAGCACCTGGCAAAAACGCAGGCATCTGACACCCCTGAGCCAGCACTTTCCCTGGCTGTGACGGGAGCTTGACCCCACTGGCGGAGCCTGTGATTGGCTGTTTTTTCTCTACCACAGGGCCCCAGGTATGACATCATTCCTGGGATTCAATCAAACGCACTCACACTCCTCATTAAGGGAATACTCTCTTCAATGAAAACAGACTTCACATCACAAACTATATTTCTTTGAGTATTTTATATTTCATTGGTGGCCAGTATGTCCGTTGGAATGTGTTCTTTTCTTTCAGAAACAGAATGACATGCCTTTAAAAAATCTGTTTTGATTGAATTGCTTGTGCCCTTATGGAGACTAAATAAGTTTGACTGAGTTCCAGCCCATATTATATTTTTGATTAGCATTCAGGATGCTCTGTTACAGGGTGTTATATCATAATCATCAGACTCAGATTCTGAACATGCAACCTCATGGTGACCAGCCCGGCTCACGAGGCACTCTCCCATACTGCTGTTGTTTCTACGTTGAGTTCACTTCCCTCTCGTTTTCCTGACCCCCAGTCCCCTCCTGTACATGGGGTGGGGGAGGGGCACCATAGAGTACAGGCTGGAAAAAAACTCCACTGGGTCACTTTCTCCCCTATGGCTCTGCTCCCTATGTTCTCACAGCCCCCTCTAGTGGAAAAAGAAGGAAGTACTGAATTGTTAGCTCGACAGAAATAAGTTAAGTTTGTTTCCTTAAAAGGGTGCTTATGGACAGTAATCACTGGAAATGTAAAATGGGGAGAGAGAGACCTGAAAGGCGTGGAATCGTACTCCAGTTGGCCGGTGGTCGGGCCCTTGTTTTGTTTACGCTCCGTTATCAGGATTCCAGCTGGCTGTGTCCGTCTCTTTGCATTCCACAGCAACATCTGCCAAGGACGGCCCACGAGGAGCTCCGCCCCCAGAACCTCGGTCAGTAGTGTTTGGTCTGGAGGATGTGAGGGCTTCTGCCGACTCCACCACTGCTTAACCCTGTGCCTGTTTCCCCGGGGAAATGGATGGCCGTCAGTCGAGGAAATGCGGGGCTGTTGCATTTTGGCTCGATATCCCCTTGAGCACTACTCCCAGCATGTTAAGAAAATACGCAGGGAAAACCTGGGTTAGAGTCTGACCCTGAAGCTCAGCTATTACTCTCCGGAGGGTGATTTGGAGGAGCAGGTTGGCTCGCTTAAACAGGAAGCCACAAGGAAATGTTAGCTGAAGAGGAAGACTTCCTTTTTTTTTTGTTGCCACTGAAATCAAAGTGTTCCGTTCCATTTAAGCAAGCTATCAGCCTCGCTTCTTCTTTTGAAATTCTGATAATGCCCCCCCCACCCCTCACCCCCACCCTGGTGGTGCACAGGTGTGACTGATATAAGGGATAATGCAGAAGTACAGGCAGTGTGAAGTTCCTCGGGTGGGCCATGACCACATAATCCATTTTTTATTTTTATTTTTACGTTCTCTCCTTTATTTCATTTCCCTCCGACACCGAGCGGGAGCACAAATGAAGATGGAGCGCCGCTTTCGGCACAGATTTCATTCCCTATGCGGCTCTGAATTATTAAAGAGGAGAAATCCAATTAAAGTGGAAAAGCAAGTATCTTTTTTTGATTACTCAGCATGAATGATTTATTCGGGGTTTCAATGAAAAAGAGGACCTGACAGGAGACTCGATCCCTTTTTCAAAATCAAAAACAGCGCTGTTGTTTTGTTTTTGTTTTTGTTTTTTTTTCTTTTCCGCTTGCCAGAAATGAAGGCCTTAAAGCTCAATATCACTTACAGGGGAAAGTTGCAAGCCAGAAAAGCGCCGTGCTCTTGTTTTGGTACTCTTCTTCTTTCGACTTTTTTTCCCCCCGTGAGGAAAACAGTTCCCAAGGTCAGAAACACATCTGCAGCTGTGTTTACTGGACAGGAGTGGGATGAGGAGACACACTCATGGAGTACTGATCCCAGATCTGCCCTCCCAGCCTCACCTGATCATTCACCACACAGCCGCACACTCAGCAGACTACATTCCTCCATTTCTCCTTTACTAGATCAGTCTATAGGGGAGTCCTGATCTATTCGGTCACCTTTTCCACTTGGGGCTTTACCCCTCCCTAGGGTTATCTTTGCGCTTTTTTGTACCATTAATATGCACTTTCTATGGATAAGAGCATCTAACAAATGCCTTTAATTTTGCATTCACTGTTGTAGAGCTAGTTAAAGAATATTACACACAAGAATATTACTAGGTTTACCATTCATCTGTTGTATAGATAGTATCCAATACTGCACCCAGCTTGGTCTCTACCTCAGCCACTTTTTCCTAGTATTTACAACTGTTTGTGTAAAATAATACTCCCTGATATCAGTATTGCTGTCTGTGGTCCCATTTTTACTGTCTAAAGTCAACATAAAAATTTTTTTTGTAGTTCACCCTGTTGAACCTTTTTATGAATTAAAAAAAAAACTTAATTAAACCCCCTTCATCTCCATTTGCTAAGCCAGAATAGGTCAAGTGTCTTGAGTCTTTCCTGGTAGATTTTATGTTTTTCCCTCCCTCTTCCTTCCTTTAAGCACCTGTCTTTTGTAGAATTATATGAAAGGACTTTGAGTTTAACTCTTTCCAACATTAATTCTCATGCAGGTGAAGGGAAAGAATGACAGACAGTAGTAAATGTTCTATAGAATCCAAGTGAATCCAAACTCTGTACGTCTGGAAGTTATTAGTGACTTATTCTGCCACCAAGGGGTACAACACAGAGGAGCTGGTGACCAAACCTTAAACCTTTGTGTGTGTGTGTGTGTGTGTTTGGGTGTATACATTTACATTTGTGTGTTTATCCATTTGTATCCATTGTGTGTGTGTGTGTGTGTGTGTGTGTGTGTGTGTGTGTGTGTGTGTGTGTGTGTGTGTGTGTTTGGGTGTATACATTTACATTTGTGTGTGTATCCATTTGTGTGTGTGTGTGTGTGTGTGTGTATGTGAGAGTTTGTGTATGTGTTTGTGTCTGTGTGTGTGTGTGTGTTTGTGTGTTTGGGTGTATACATTTACATTTGTGTGTGTATCCATTGTGTGTGTGTGTGTGTGTGTGTGTGTGAGAGAGAGAGTTTGTGTATGTGTTTGTGTGTGTGTGTGTGTGTGTGTATGTGAGAGTTTGTGTATGTGTTTGTGTCTGTGTATGTGTGTAAGAGTTTGTGTGTGTGTGTGTGTGTGTGTGTGTGTGTGTGTGTGTGTGTGTGTGCGCAGGGTGAGAAGACTGTCCTGCATGGGCAAACGCCTGACGCTCTGTTTGTTTCTCTCCTGCAGCTCTGAGGAGTGGCAGAAGGTGAGCAAGAGTGAGAGGGAGAGGCTCGGGGTCACCGTGCAGGACGATGGGGAGTTCTGGTGAGAGCAAAGAAACTTCTGGAAGCAGGCACTGACGAAATAGGAGTTCATAGCTCTTGCTGGAAAAGTAACACCTCTTCATTTGCTTAGTACATTTACAAGCAGGATAGCTACACCATATCTGTAATATGTGGAAAAAATTTACATCATGGAAATCATTTCGGGAAGAAGTCTGAAAATTGACCTTCTTAGCCAGAATTCACGTACTTTCATTGACATGATAAATGACATGAAAAATGTAATGTAAGGATTAGCCATGTGGGTCGATAAGCTCCAACACTCTTCTTAGTGTTTGACCTTTAAGCCATTTCCTTTATCTCTCTCTGCTTAGCAGATTTTTATGTTTTTCTGTTGTCCATACATTTCACGTTGTCTGCAATCTTAACCCTAACCTTCTACCCACTTTCTGTTTTTTGAGCTGTTATTGTCAGCTCCTAGCTATTGACAGTGCTTTCAGGGCGTGGTCTTGGCCTTGCACTTGGCCTCCAGCCAATCACTGACCCTGATCTCCCTCGTCCTTTCCCATGCCACGCCCACGACCCCAAAGGATGACCTTTGAGGATTTCTGCCGCTACTTCACCGACCTGATTCTGTGTCGACTCATTAACACCTCCTACCTGAGCATCCACAAGACCTGGGAGGAGGCGGTGATGCGGGGCACCTGGACCAGACTGGACGACCCACTGAGGAACCGGGCCGGGGGCTGCATCAACCACAAGGCCACCTTCCTGCAGAACCCCCAGGTACAAAAGCTCCTGTGGCCTCACAGCAGGCCAGGTGTGTGGGGCTGGACAACACCTGATCCAAACCTTGTGGAAAATCCGTGGGGGTGATTTCACTCTTACCTGTTTTTAGTGTTATACATCATGTGGAAGTACCAAATGTATAGAATAGATCCTGTGATGCAGTGAATGGAGGTTAGTGTAGTTCAAATATAAGAGTGTTGTCTTTGTCTGAGGTTGTTGTTTTTAATGGGTGAGTGAATGAGTGTGCGTTTGAGTCTGATGGAGCTGTGTTTTATCTGCAGTACATGTTTGACGTGAAAAAGGCAGAGGATGAGGTGCTGATCTGCCTGCAACAGAAGGACCGTCGGGCCCGCCCAAAAGAGGGGAAAGGCGAGAACCTGGCCATCGGATTCGACATCCACCGGGTGAGGGGCGGAGCGTAGGTGGGGATGTGAAAGGGCTGGAGAGGGTCCACAAGGGAAGAACCATTGATTCATCCACTGCAGGCTAACTGCATTTAGGGAACTTTTTGTACCATTTCGCAGTTTTGATGCCAGCACAACTGTTTCTTTGCTGTTTCTGTTGTAAGAAAAACACACTGTGTGCTGTATTTAAAGTCAATACAGCAGTGTTACCATGTTTATATATAATATTTGCACTTCATTCTGAGCTGTAGACTGAACTTTAAAATGGGAGGGAGTCAGACGAGTTCAGCTGTGTTTCTGGATAGATCTCATTTCTCTCTGCTACCTCTGCATTTAGGTCACAGCACAGGCAATGAGAGAAAGTGCCAGTACTTTGTTGCTGTGTGCACAGGTGTTACCTGTCCCTCCTTCACCAGGTGGAGCTGAACAGGAAGTACCGCATGCACACGACGCAGCAGAAGGTGGGGGGGTCCATCTACATCAACTCCCGCTGCGTGTTCCTGAGGAAGGAGCTGAAGGAGGGCCGCTACGTCATCATCCCCACGACCTTCGACCCCGGCCTGCAGGGCGAGTTTCTGCTCCGGGTTTTCACTGACGTGCCGGCGGACTGCAAGTAAAACACCCTACCACACCCCTAACTTCCGCACAGCTTCCTGTGAATCGTTGATATGAATAATGTATCATTACAGTCATACGTTTTCTGAGAATTTGAATTTTTACGCTATGGGACATGGTGGTGGTTTATGAGTGTGTTTTTGAGGGATGAGTGATGGAGGGTGGTGATGGTGAGATGGAGGTGTTAGCTGTAGGACTGGACTGGAGTTCCCTTGCATTGAGCACTGATCCCGAGTCAGCTCAATGCAAGGGAAGCTCGCTTTCTGACCGCAGAGAACTGACCCTGGATGAGCCGCCCCAGACATGCTGGACTGGGATGTGTGGTTACCCTCTCCTGGTGACGCAGGTGCACGTGCTGTCAGCTGTGGGGCTGCAGGGCCAGGACTCCAATGGAGGTACGCCCCCCTGTGGACGAATGAGAAACAGCAATGACGCGCAACTCAGGTTTCAGGGTTTGGGGGTCTATCTGTGCTTCTGTTCGTTAAAAGTGAATTAATTAGTTTGTCACTCAAAGCTCTTCTGCTCGAGATTCCCCACTGAGAGATTTTCCTTTGAAAAGCTGTAGTTATACAGAGATCAAATCTGCTGTAAGATCACCAATGAGACCAGTGTAAATGAACAGAAAGGTTTAGGTGAGATTGTGTGGAGAATACATTCTGTTTTAGATATTTAAACCTTTAAATCCAGTTCTCTAAGTTTTCTGTGTTTACATTTCTATTTTTATTTCATTCTTTTCCTGTCTTCCTGTACATTTGGTTTCTTTTTTTTTTATTTACTGTTTATGTTTAGCGGGAATTGTTTGGAGCTGCATTTGTAAAAAGTCTGGTAACACTCCATTCTTTATTCTTAATAATCTGTGTTGTTTACAGTAAGGCATGTTATGAGTTTTTCACTGTGGTTGCATTCCGATTAGCACTGTCTGAATGCACTCAAGCTGTGAATGCACACCATTTACTTAAAAAGATACTGTGTGTGGGCACCATCTAGTGGCCAAAGTGTATAACTGCAGGTTTATTTGAGTTGTTTAATTACAATTCTTTATTCTTTCTTCTGGCATGACCATGGTCAGTATAAAGACGTAAGTGTCTAAATGCATTCTGATGCATTCGTTGGTGTTTTTTTTTTTTATTTTGGACTTTTGCTTTGGGTCATCTGGCGTTCATAGCCGATGACGGTGATCGATGGGTGATTGACAGCTGTCACTCTTCTTCCAGCCTCAGACCCTTATGTCCTCATCAGCTGTGAGGGGGAGAAGGTGCGCTCACCGGTCCACAAAGACACCTGCAGCCCAGATTTCGACATCAAAGGCCTCTTCTACAGGAAGAAACCAAAGGGAGCCATCCACATTGAGGTGAGTGGAAGAGCAACGAGCCAGACGTCACAATACTCAGCTATATGTGACAACAGCACAGGTTTCCACACTCAAACACCTCCCACCTCCCTCCTTTACCATTTTGTAATAGCACTGAACATTTGTCCTCACTTTAAATGTTGCTTTCTCCCCACCCCACCCTCTCCTCTCTCCTTCTTTCTATCCCCTTCTCACTCTTTATTTATTTCAATCTCATTTCATCTCCGTTCCTCTTGCTTTTTATTTTTTTATGTGTTTTTATAATCTTCTTTGTCTTCATCATCTCCTTCTTTTTCTTCTTCCTCCCTGCCCTCTCTCACTGTCTCTCTCTCTCTCTAACGTGGGACAGATCTACAACAAGAATGTGCTCGCCGACTCCTTCCTGGGTCAGGTGACCCTCAACAGCGAACCCAACGACCTCCAGGAGCAGCACACCATGCACTTGCGTGACAAGGGGAACCGCCAGAACAACGACCTGCCGGGGACGGTGACCGTCAGGATTATCACCCGCGGCGCGCTGGCCGAAATCTAATCTCCGCCCACACGCCACACCCAAAAACAGGCTTGGCCCCTCCCAAAACGGCTACCCTGCCTCTGTCAGGACGCATAGCTACAAGTGTATATAGTCTGTCTATATATCCTCTATAAATATATCTAATCATGTTTACAAGGGCTAAGCATGGGAAGAGAATGCTGTGTATTTCTGAACGGCTGAAGGGTGTGGCTTGCAGGTGACACTGACGTGTGACTCCTCACCTTAAACGACCCCCCACCCTTTTTCGGGTACCCCATCCTGACATAAAAATGGGGCGTTCCTCCCTCAGACTCCCTTAAACGTTCCAAAACTCACCCGAATGTTTTTACCCTGAAATGGTGAAGTGATACAGTGCTGCACACTTCATCTGCAAAAAAAAAAAAAAATCTAATAGCACTGTCTCTGTTTTGACATTGAGTGCCATGGGTAGTTTTTGTCTACAGAGAGACCGAGCTCGGGAACACTTGTTTAAAAGAACCTATGATGTGTATCACTTTGCTAAATCCTGTATGGTTTTTTATTCTGTTGCCAAGTGAACCAGTTAGTCCTGCCTCTCTCTCTAAGATGTTTACGGGACCAAAGACAGCCGTGCCATATCTCTTGTGTCTGCCATACGGCCCCTCGTATAGAGATGCGGTCATCCTCAGGAGGCTGGTGACTGTGGGTGGCACGGCAGGAAGTGATGTCACAGTTGTAGAGTAGTAGCCTAGAAAGGAAAGGAGTGCCAACCAATAGGAGCTCAGTGTACACAGAGCTTATCAGGAAACATGACATACTCGCCCAGGGTCGGTCATCAACCGCAACCCTGACCACAGGTGACCATTGTCCCACCACAGGAGACCATAGCGTAGACTACAGGTGACCGTAGGCCAACCACAGGTGACCATAGTGCAGACCACATGATCAGGCCCCCTGTTCGCCTCAGCCAGGGCGACAGTGCCGAAGCACGCCACAGGAAATACCATATCAGCGATCAATGTCAATTGCAGCAATGCTAGCAGGAAAGAAAGCTCTCGAAACTTGCTTTTAAATTGTACAGCAACGCAGCACCAGAGAGCGCTCTGTAGGTCAGAGAGGACCTTCAGGATGTCCCTGCTGACCTATCGTTTACTTTAGTCTTGGGTTTTACAGAGCAGTTGTGTCATCCATATCATTCCTATATAAAGCATCTAGGGAGCAGTATGAGAAGAAAGATGAAAGCGTCTTACTGCCAAACCAAGAACTCCCCAACACTGTGAAACATTTTCCCTTCACCCAATTTACCCCATCGAAATTGAGTTTATTTCTTTCCCATTTGTCTCTCAGAGTATTTTCTTGCCGTTTTTTTTTTTCTTCCTTATTTTAAAACAATGACTTCACCTGTGTTGGTTTGTGTTAGATTCCGTAGCATATGCCATCTCATGCACCGCAGTGGCAGCCCTGAATAGCAGAAGCGAAGCCAGGAACCGGGAGAATTAATGGAACTGGAGTGAAATGTGCCCAGTGATTACAATGCGGACCCATTCAGATCCATAGAGAAAGAGCTGCACCATCTAGGGTTTCTTTGCTGTAAAAGTTCATTTGGGCAGATTAATATGTTTTTCTCTTGACCAAAGAGAAACCAAAGCCCTATGCTAAAATCGCTCTTTCACTCCCTCTTCATGGAACAAGTGTTCCGTGGACTATTCAGGCCAACAATGGAAGTGTTGAGCTCAGAGTTAAATGAAGAAAGCAGTACAGTGATTTGTTGTGTTGAAAGAAGTGTTCTATTTTTTTAGCCTTGTAGCTGTACATTTTTTTTTTAAAATCTTGAGTTAAAATGTGTCAAAAGCAAACTTCAACTTCATAATTCATATGCCAAAGCAGTCAAAGTTATTAGTAAAAGTTATCAGTGAGTTATGTGCCATTTTTGGGATTCAACAGAAAGAACCAGAAATCCTCTAAGTTTATCTGTTTCCCATGTTGAGCCCGCTGGTTATTTTTCTGAGTAATCAAATGCCTTTATCATACATGTTTCTCTTACAGTCACATTTCTGTGCAACAATCCCATTATTAATGCTGATATGCTAAATAGTGATCAGTTATCTCTGCATGTCTTCTTAATATCAAATCGCACACGTGAGCAGCCACGTATTTCCGAATGAAAATCATTCATTACAGTTACCGAAGCACTGAGCTTGTGAAAACTACTCTACAGTTGCCCAAATAAACATGCATAAACAAAGGTGGCCCCAGAGTTATGTTCAGACAGAGTGTATGTGTACTGGACCACACAGTGAGGAAGACATTAGTCTGAAATCCAGAACTCTGAAGTGAATGAATGTTTGGAATGTTTCTCTCATTTTGGTTCATCTATGTTGAGTCATTCCTAAGAAGTACTAAAATCTCAGTGCTAAAACATGGTTGCTGCCATGTACCTTTTGGGCATCAGAAAGCCTACCTTTTTGAGAGAGACGCCCTCTGCTTTCTGCTCTATAATCAATATCAGGGTGTCACATGAGCAGGGAAGGAGGCGCCACCTTATCAATAATTATCAGTTATTTCCAAAGCTGCGTTTATTACGACTTCTTGCGCGTGATTCGCCTGAACACATCTGTCAACCTCTGCGCTGTTATATCTGAGCCATTCCGATATCTTCTGGGAACGCAGGCTATAGCGCATATTAGCTCATATGGATTGTAACAGTACATCTCTTCGTGTCATTAGTGATTTAATTCAAATGAAATCAATTTACTACAGAGTCCAATTACATATATACATATATATACATATATATCTTAACTTTCTCCTGTTAGTTTATCTGAAATCTGCAAATGTATTGCATGAGTACAGTCTGTGGAGCACATTCAAAGCCTTTTTACTGGCTGTTTTTTAATCGATATTTTGTATTTTTCAGTTCAATTTTTTATAGCTCTGTTGGATCTTGGTTTCGGAGGAAATGTTTACACTTAATAAATGGATATGAAAGGTGCATTTGAGTCGGAACATTTTTGCTCTCATTGTCCTTTTTTTTTTCCTTTCATTGGGGGGGGAGGGGGGGTGCATATTGGGCGCTGTGTTACTCAGGGTGTTTGGGGAGGGGGGGTGGAGAGACAAGCTGGCCGTTGCAGATCTGGGGGGAGGGTTAATCTCTACATCTCTGCGTCTGTGACTCCGTGCTTGGGCTCCCTTATGTATGATGGTTTGTGTTACAGCTAATCTCCCAGCACATTTACTGTTACTGAAACCATGCTTTTGAAGCAATGGCCTGATTTTCGTGTTGACTCTGCCCTCACTAGAATTCGGTTTTGGACCATTACCAGTTCGCCTCTGACTTTGTGGCATTTCTTGAGCAGGTAGGTACAGTGTTTAACTGCTTATCCTCGCTAAACGGACAGAGTTTACAGCAGAACTCCCCTGTGTTCCCCTGTCTACAATCCAGCGGGGCCGGTCACCGAGCACATCAGTCCAGGGTATCCACCCTCTTCCCAAGGGCGATGCCTCTGCACACAACATTCAACAAACAAACTCCATAACCTCCTGAGGGAGGGATCCAGAAAACGTACATTCATACGTTCATAAATACCAGGTATCTATTGAATGCATACTAGCCTATTTATGACAGATCACAGGGTTAGAAGGTTGATCGTGTGACAGCGGAGACCAATCAACACCTCATTACACTTGGGAAGCTGAGGTGTCTGGGTGAAGGGAGGGGGCACAGACATGACAGAAATGATGTATACTGATGTGTTTTAGGCATTTATATGAGAGGGAGGTTGAGTCTGAGCCTGTATCCACCCACTCAAATGGCTGTAAGTCAATGAAGCAGAAGTAATCTGGACATGGATATCCTTGTTAAAATGCAGACCTTGACCTTTTCACACTCACGGGCAATTTGGAGAGAGGAATTGTCTCTCGAAGAGGCGAGGGCGGGATGGTCTATGCATGTTTTTTTTTGTGTGTGTGTGTTTGTGAGTGTATGTGCATGTGCAGGGAGGCGTTGAACACTGTGAGATGGGTGGGGTGGTAGAGGTGGGGTTTGGAGGGAAATATCTCTTATTTTCCGGCTGAATTGGCCAGACTGTGTCAGTCTATGGCTCAGCACCTCCACTGGGATGAACCACCCCCTCCCTGCTGCGCGGCTAACCTGACCCCACCCCTTCCCCCCCCCCCTGCCCCCGCCCCCTTTAAGAGGGATCAGTGGAAGTGAATGAGAGCCGCTGTGTCACTCCTAATACCTCCACAGAGAGGGAGCAGCAGGTGCCTCAGCCATTTCCTGAGAGGGAGAGAGAGAGAGAGAGAGAGAGAGAGGGAGGGAGGGAGAGGGGTCACCTCAGACCCTAACCTGTGCTCCTTTGCACTGTGGACATACCTGAGAGGATACCCATAAAGACACGCACACACACACCCCACAGGAGAGGGAGAGAGAGGGGAGAACAACCGTCCTCAATCAATAAGAGGTAAGCAAATAGCCCGAAGGCTTAGGCATGCCAGTCTCTTAAGACTTCACCTAAAGCTTCTTACAGCTAACATTTCTCCCCAGCATGGGTGGACCGGGATCTGAACCTAAAGAACGGGGGGAGGTGGGCAGGTTCAGTTAAAGACACAGCATATATTTTTTGTAGTGTCCATGGTTTATTGGGTTGGGTGTCAGGGTCACCAAAACAAGGTCATACTCAAAATTTGGGGGTTTTTGTTTGCCTTTATGAAGAGAGTAGTACACACACTGTGAAGTACAGTGAGGCTAGTTTCTGTTGGGTGTGTGATGTTGTCAAAGTGGAGAAAACAGTCATGACCTGCATTATCTGAGGTTGCTGGCATGCATGCCTTGACTGTCCCCTGGCAGTGCTCTTGATTGCATACTCTACCCTCCTGGCCAGTTTCGTTCCTGGTACCTTCTTTGTAGGTGAGCTATAGAGCCTTATGTATGAGTCCCATAGATGACAATGGCTTCTTCAATACCCTGAAGATGAGGACATGATAATATAATCTAATTCATTATATAATCTAATTTTGAGCATGTTATCTATGGGTAAGATATATCTTGCTACTTCTGTTATCATTCATTTTTCAGAATTTCCTTGAAACCATTCTTTTGGAACTGACTTGTTTTTCCCACTGGTTTTTTTTTTTTTTTTAAACAAGAACTTGCACCTCCCAGAATCTTTCACAGCTGTGCTAGATTTTCATATCCGACTGCAGAAAACACATTTTTTTGTCCCAGTTTCACTGGCGAAGCTCCTAATTGAAAGACTGTTGGGATAAAGTTTGTTATTAGTGTAATCCTGATTACTGAAGTTAATAATGTACAAATACAAATGCCACAGAGTCAAATTGTTCTCGCTGTGTTGGACTGCAGCACATGAAAAAATGCTGGACTTTCTGCATCCTCAGGGAACATAGTGGCAAATGACAGTGCCAGGAGAGGCAGAAAGTTCCTGTGAATACTTACTGGGTTAGTGTTATTGACTTTGGGACTTCCCATTGAAGCAATAATTATTAACCTGCTTTGCAATGCCATGTTTTAGAGTGTAAACACACTGCTTCAAACAGTGGGTGTGACATAAGCGATTGTGTCACTTTCAACAAGGCCATTTATGATCTCCATGTAAATTTGCTTAAAGTGTTTACCATGACAATCTCAGATGAATGCATGATTCCATCTCCTGTGCAAAGGTTAAAGGTCAAAATCTGTCTTATTATATTAATCAAAGTGTTTTGTTAAAACTTGACAAACGCTGGTACATTTTTTTCAAACTGTGGGGTGGAGCCGGGGCAGCAGCGTAGCACGGTGTATCAGGTTAGAGATTTAACTTGAACCCTGACAGCTTAGAGTTTGTTGTTGCTTTTCTGAAGTGAGGTAATTAGCCTGAAGAGCTTAATCAGTTATCAAACAACATCGATTGACAAAACATGTAAAGTTTGAAGGAATCTGCCACTAAAGTGGTGATATTGTCCATGGGGCTGAACCCACTGCATGCTCACTCTGTGTCATTTGAGAGGGGGCTACTGAGAGTATCTGATAAATCTGGGGCTTTTATATTGCCCCTTGTATTGTTAAAGAAAGTAACCTTTACATTAAAAATGCAGGACTCTGTTAAACCACAGCCTCCCCCTGTAGACCTCCCCCTTCCCCCCACAAAGTAAGACGATCACTAATTACACTGCTGCCTCTCAATTAAAGTAGCATTACAGCATCTGCTAATCGTCATCTAATGTACATTAAGCTTATCTGGAAATCTGAGGAAGTAACTCGGCATTAAAGGGATCCCAAAGCGTGTCTTTAATGACTGTTGGTCCCGCAGCCGAGAGCCAGGAATGAGGCTGCAGAATTGCAGGAATTAGACGGTAATTGTGTGGTGGTGCCTTAGTCAGCAGGGGAGCTGAGGATGTTGCTGGGATGTCCCATGAAACTGACAGAGGAAGAGGGTGATATTCGGACCTCTAACCCCATGGCCTGTTTCTCAATGCCTCCCCCCCCTCCACACTCCTACCAGACAGAGTGCCCCCACTCCCCCACCGGGCAGAGCAGGGGGCAGATGACTGGCTGGCACCCTATGGTTTTGGCTAAGACACTCCACTATCGCCCGACATGAAGTGTTTAACCTTCCCCGGGTAACACTGAACCCAGTGTGGTTCTGATGACTCACAAGAAGAATAACTGCTACGTTTCTTTTAACCTTCAGAAATATTTCTAGTGAATTTTCTATAATTATTCTTGGCTCATTCTTCCCCCCTCCCTCCGCAAAAAAGTAGCTTATCTCAGCCAAATGCTTCCTGGCATTGTGATCAGTGCTGTCTGCCAAAACCTGCGCAACCTGAGGGTGTGTGGAGCATGCATAATATTTTAGCATAATGCTAAACCTGACAGAAACACTGATTCCATCATTATCAGTAACATGTAAATGTGTAAACTGTTTTTGTGAAGAGTTTGGTATTTACCATCAAACTTCACCCTTACTCCTCATTCAAACACTGTTTAAGTGCTTCACAAATGGACATAAAAGTGACATATTACAGAGGGAATGATGCTGGTCCATCTTATCCTATCCTATCCAGCACCCTAAAGGATTCTTAGTTTGTCCCCCCAGTGGAACCCTTAAAGGTTCTTCTTAGATGCTGATATCTCTTCAGGGTTGTTTGTCAATCTTCAGAACAAAGTTCTACATGGAACCCTTAATAGATATCCGAATCCCTGAGGGAACCCTGAAACGTTCTTCTTGGGTGCTGATATCTCTGAAGGGCCCTTCATACGACCCCCAGAATAAGGTTCCACACAGAACCCTTCATAGATATCCATAGCTTATAGAGTTTCCTCAGGGGACTAAATGAGGAACCCTTAAGGAACATTTTTTTTTTTTCCTAAGAGTGCAACACTGGATTGAGATCAAAATCGATGTCGTCATAAGAGCTGGCACTCCTTCCTCGTCGACAGCTGGGGATAAACCGTAACGAGTAGCGTGTTAATAAGGTGACAGCTCTATTCATATTGCCCCCAAGGTGTTTTGGAATGATGCAGCAGCAGAGGGTTTGCATAACTGATGAGATTATGGCGAGGAATCCCATTAAACTCAGGCAGCGCTGCCCTCTCATTGGAGCGGCAGCCTGGGGGAGGGGCACTGCGTGGGAATTCACACTACAGCACAGATTCTTAAACTATGCGGCTGAGACCCGAAATGGGTTGGAAATCTTCAGTTCACGGGTCACCAAATGGCAATGAAAGCACTATGAAAAAACAAATAAAGTTTTCATGCACAGGAAAGCTCAAAATGATTTTTTTTCTTCTATCAGCTACAAGCAAAGGTTTTTAATAAAAAGTGTTTTCATATGTGGAAGCCAGTGGCCTAATATATTCTTGAATAAAATTGTGAAAAATTGTACATTGCTTGTGAACGTTTAGAGAGGGGATATACACAGTACAGGAACTATCCACTGTGGTTTACACACACGCACACACACACAAACAAACAAACAAACAAAACAAACAAACAAACAAACCCAGAGAAGATATAATGCATGCTGGGTTAACGTGTTAGAACAAATATCTGTTTATAGGTGACCGGTGTATTTTATGTGCCTTTACTTAGCCCTGGTTTGTGCACCGCATCCTGCAGAATTCGGCCCTCGACGAGGCGTTCCTTAAACAGCGATGGAATTACAGTCAGGCTTCTTTGTCGGGACGCCACCGCTCAAATTTTCTGCAACAATGACCGACGGAAGCCGAGGAACAAAGTGAAACGATTATCCTCTGCCTCGCGCGGCTCTCGCCACCCCCTGCTGCAGCAGCTTCAGGGCTCGGTAGATCTCGTGTCTGGTAAAATGGGGCCATACCAGGGGCGAAACCCAGAGCTATGGCTCCCATGGAGCCCCGTGTCAGCGCTGGCGTCAGGATCAGATCCTGTATTGTGCTTATGGTGGGCTAACGCTTCTTTAAAACGCAAACATTAGATTACAATGCTAACGTAGGTTTCAAACTCGATGGCTGGGTTTAAGTTCTTTATTCTGGGTATCATAGGTTGACACTGGGTAGCAGATACTTTTTGTGAGGCAGCTAAGAGGAAGGGTTCCATCACACAGACTGAGCGGATGACGACAGGGTCGCCCTGGGGACCTGACTCCAGCCGCGCGCTTACTCCTCGCGCAGCATTGTCCGCAGTTGTAATGAGATGCTGAAATATTGATGGCGGAGTTCAAAGCGCACCCGCCACTGCATTCATATTGCTCGCTGTGCGTGGCCTGTGCAGAGTAATAACCCTGAACAGGGTGAGGCATTTTCCCCCTGGGTGTGAGCATTCAGGCATTTGCAGACAGAGGTATATGCACATGCAGTGTGTCACTTGAAAAACTGTGAAAGGGAAAATTCAAATGGTGTCGCTACCTATTTGATACTGTACCCTGTTATACAGCACTGGTTTGAAAGCTCACTTAAAACATGTCATGGTTTTATTTACACTTCTCTCTGTTCCGTTTTGAGCAGTAGGCCAATATTACACCTGTATCTCTTAATGTGATAACCTGTTCCACTGTACAGAAACAAAGACCTTTTATTTAACTTTTAAAATGTGTTCTTTCTGTGTTCCTCATCTCAGGCGGTCAAACCGGTGATTTCTGCATTTGTGCTCTCAAATATCAAGAAGGATCTGAGGGCTTGTAACATGAGAATGATTGGCGGTTGAGATTCTTCACATATCATGATAAATGAAAAAGAAGCAAACTGCTTCACTACCCCCTGGAATTAATGAACAACTAAAGTCAAACAGTAGCATGAACTGAATGCTGAATGTCAGGGAATGTATAGTGCCATGTATTGCACACTAATACATGTAAAATGCTGGCAAATATTTGCTATTAATATGCTGGTGTAAAAGATGCCTAGAACTACAGAGGTGTAAGTCACCCAGAACAAATAGGTTACCCTGAATAATTTACAGCACGGCAGTAATAACAGCGGAATGAATTATGAAGTTTGTGTGTAATTATAGGCCGTTAAGCCCCCTTAGCCAGAGGCTAATTAGTTTTTTTTTCCCCTGCATGCGTGGATCGCCATGGGGACCCGACTCATGTGATCAGGATGCAGGTTGCAGCATTGCTGCAGAGTGGGTCAGGGACTCTGTGACATGGCATACTATACAACGTCAACCCTTAGTTGAATAAATTGTTTTGTTTTTGTCATGAGTAATTCCATTGTGGATTTCAGGCATGGTTCCATGCGTTACTTGCTAATTTCAGCTTCCCACCAGTTCTCCTCTCTCGTGATGGTTCTTTGCTCACATGTATGTACAGTATGCATGTGTGTGTGTGTGTGTGTGTGTGTGTGTGGTTGTGTTGTGTGTGTGTGTGTGTGTGTGTGTGTGTGTGTGTGTGTGTGTGTGTGTGTGGATAGCAGCAAAGTTTGCTTGATAGAGTTCATTTGTAGAGTTAAAATCTGGATGGGTATTATTTGATGGATTTGCATTTGTGAGGCTAGTAAAGCGCTTATTATTCTAAATGTGTAAACAAACACATCCCACTGAAACCTGCAGTCTTTGCATGAAAGTTTTTCTTTAGTGCAGACCACAAACCTGCCTACACCACATAACTCAGAAAGACCAAAGTCCGATCTGCCAGTCTGTGTTTGTAGCCTGTGAGTGTGTGAGTGTGTGTGTGTGAGTGTGTGAAGGAGTTATAGTTGTGCTTTAATACTTGCCTGTATTGCACTTTAATGCTGGATGTTGTTGGATCATTAACCCACTGTATATTCCTTGTCTGTGAGAGGGTTGGCTGGGGCATGTTGATAGAGGCATTAAATCTCTGTTGTTGTTGTTGTTGTTGTTGTTGTTGTTGTTGTTGTTGTCAGTGTGAGCATGCATGTGTTGTCTGTCAACACAATTTTGCACTCTCCCAAAATTAACATTGTTTGCATGTTATTAATTTTATATTTTTATTATTAACATTTTCACATTTCATTATTTTATGCAGAAGTAAGTAGATTACACAAGGTCATAACATGGCCTCACACTGGGTATGAGTTCTGCAGCCCTCTGGTTCGTAGCCTGGTTCCTCAAGCTCTCCCCCACATTGCTAACCTGAGCGTGTGCGCAGGGCTGGCTGCATGAGAACAGACAGCTCCTACCCAGTCCCTGCACAGCCACTCAGTCATGTGACTGGCAGCTGGCTCAGCAGGTGAAGAGCCTGACTCATCCTCCCTCCCTCTGCTCACTCCCGTTGCGTTCGTGTCCTCTTCACCTGTCCATCCAGGTGTGTCCCCTGCTGACGGAGAGCCTTACCCTCTCTCTCAGTCTTCCCTCTGTTTATCTCTCTCTTTTCCCCTCTTTCTGTCCACCAGGGTTCCCACATGGTGACTTCTAATGTCCAGGAATAAGCTGGAACCATGGTTATTCTGCAGCAGGTAAACACACTGATTTTATTGCTTTATACTGCTTTTATTCTCACTGAGGAAATAACAGTTCTCTAGACACTCAGATGGTGTGTTCATTCACACTTGCATCTATGTGTATATCTTTAGGTTTGCATGTAAGTATGTGTGTCTTTGCATGCACACAACTTGTGAATTTGTTCATATGAGCTCATGTGCTCATACATTCACTGTGTGTAAATGTGCTTATGTGTGAATACAGACAAGACAGAGAACATATTACCCATGATGCTCACAGTCAGAATAAATGGCACAATGTTTTGGGATGTTGGTTGAGGACAGACATGAGGGGGTGGGGCATGATGGAGGGGTTAAAGGTCATCGTGGGGTAACAGAGGCAGTATTTGGTGATGGTGTATGCATTGTCCCCCCAGCTTAATGTCAGCCTATTTCCCAAAATGTCAGCATGCGAATGAGTCACAGCCAAACAGATATGCTTGAGATTTCCTTTCTGCCCCAAACGTAAACAGTCACCTAGAATGCCCCCTCTTTGACTGAGAGGAGGAATCCGCACACTGCGTGCTAATTACCCTTAAGCTGATCTGAGTTCGCTGAGTCTGATATCATACTGTGCCTGGCCTGCACAGTGTCTCTATCTAAGCCTCCAGCTGGAGACTCGCTGTATCAACTCTATCAACTGTCTCCCAGTGGAACCCGGCCAAGAAACTCAAGGGACAGTTCTGAACTAGTTATGATCCCCCTCTCTGTGAGGGTTTAATCCTGTCTGTAGTTCAGCTCCTTTACCAGGGTTTTGGCTTGGTGAGGGCCGAGAGGAGAGAGCGGGAGGAGAGAGCTGAGATGGCTGAGGAACAGCAACAGCCTGGGGAGTCACTTGTGGCGGTGGATTAAAAAGCTTGAGCACACAAACAAGAGCGTAAGGAGGCAGATGAACGCTCTCGGCAGATAGCTTGTGGGCAGGCATGCGTGCATTACGGAAAGCTGGGATTTGAATATGTGTAAATAAGACGGCAGCCCATAACAGAAATAGAATATGCTGCGGTACATAGCAGATACATTGCAATTGTCTTCACAATGTAATTCAAATATTATGCAGTAGAGTTCTCACTCTAAGTTAAACTAATTTGCCGTTGTACCCTACAGCTACAGGAATAGACACTTCCTGTTTTTAATGATATGATTACATTAATTAGCTGATTGATTAAGTTGGCTTGATTGTTCTGATTATACACAGCAGGGAATATAGAGGAATATAGAGCCGCATTAAAGAAGACTATTGCTGTCTCATCCCAGTGGACTTGTTATCTTCTGATAACCTTATAGTTGTCAAAGTTACTCAAAGTTATTAATCTGTGATTGGTCGCTAACAATATTCTTTATCAGTGGCTTTTTGAGACATGTAATGCAGACTTATCAACATCACCATGGCTGCCAAGACAGTGTTCTGTTACCAATACGGTGTGCGCAGCATTTATGATTGATTTTGACGTTGTCCTGGAGATTCGACTTGGTGCTAGTGTGATGTAGGGCCGCATGTTCCATGTCTGTGAGGACCGAGGTGGGGTTTAGTCCCAAAAAGTGAGCCGAAAAGCCATTTCTGAACAACAAAGTAGGCCTGTTCTGGGCTCAGTCTGCTGGCTGTCGGGTCCACCACTTGCGGCAGCTCCTCTTGATGTCAGGCGAGTACAGAGCTTGACCCGTCAGCTTTTCTGGGCCGCTAATCGCCCCTGACAATGTGTTCCCCCTCAGCACAAAGATGGGCACAGAGCTGGACAGTCCCAGGAGCCTGATTTGTGAGGGGAAACTGGGGCATGAGTCTCGTTTGGTCCTCCCAACCCCTGCCCTCCCCAGCCCCGACACATTCGACTGGGCCTGACCACCCCACACCCACCCACCACCCAACACACACTCTCATCTCAGCCGTAAAAGATTGAGGGAGCTCAAATTCGCATAGCACTTCTTAGTGCCAAAAGGTTGCGAAAGGAGCCGGAGGAAAGGAAGGGGAAGAGAGAAAGGTGGCCTTGCCTGACCAGCGATACAGCGGCTTGACGGTTTTCGGGACATGCGGTTTCCATGGCGGTGAACAAGGAAACAGGAGCCTGTGGAAGAATGCAGGCCTTGGATATAGAGATGCACAGAATAAGCCAAAAATACGGCATGCTCATTAAGGTAATCTCGGCCGCTGGGCTTGTCTGAATTAACGCACAATGCAGTCAACCCATCTCATCCTCTTCCAGGATTTTAAACAAATGCACTTGTACAAACTTTCTGGCTTCCTCAGATTTACTTTGTGTGCTACTTTTTGCAATTAATGTGGCAACTCCTTTCTCTTGCATATTTCCTGCATAGTATCCATGTAGTGTAATGGTTAGGGGTCTGGGCTCATAACTCAGAGATGCCTATTCAGTCAGTAGTTAGTTGCACCCTTGCCTGATGCCATTTTTCGCTCAAGTAAGGTCCGTCATCCAAGTTGTTTTTGTGGCAAAAAGTGGGTAAAATGTGGGGGAAAGTGTGCTATTTGCTCTGAATAAGAGTGTTTGTTTGCCTGGAATGTGAAAAATGCAATGAAATATAATGCTTTAGGGTGCAAAATCAAATGTCCATGAGGACAATATCACAGTCGATGGATTATTGATGGACACACAATATCTTTCAGGAAAATCAAGCCTGCTTGGCATGTAGACGATGTTTTGGCTACACCAAAGCAGGAGGAAACACATCAACACAATAATTCTTTGTTTCACGTCCAGATATGCAAAACTTGGAGGTATAAACCACACTGTCTGTTATCTTTGGTGACTCAATCATGCGCTATTATGTTCCCACAATGCCATGCAGAGATATACAATGTATGTGCCTGAATCTGCACTGGAGAAACTACAGTACCCAATATCCTCTGTAGGGGTGGACTGCTGGATTGTGATGTCATAATCATAGAAATGCTTAAGCTCAACAGTCAAAGGTCATGTGTGTGTGTTGCCTGGGTAACCCTTAAAACAGCAGCCTGGCAAAATAAGGTTTTCAGATGCAGCTAGTGATATCAGTGCTCCTTGCAGTCCCCTGCTTTGTTCTTTAGAAACACTTTGTCCAGTTATTATTATTATTTTTCAGAATGCTTTTAGTTTTTCTGTTTTTGTACGTACAGAGTATCCCTCAAAACTGATTTTTTTATTTTGTCAGGACTGAAAGCATTTTAATTGGACCTTACATCAGAATTCTAAACTGAATGCTTTACTCTTTCATGTGCTCCTGATTATGCTTGCAAAACAATTAAAAACTTATAAATAGCAAATGAGATGCAATGAAAAGCCTATTAAATGATATCAAAGCAAAATATCAGAGACACTGGCGTTTAATTTTTAATGCGAGGCATCAATTATGTTACTGAAGATACCGATGTCTTGAGCTGTCATGCTGTTTAAAGGGAAGGGAAATTGCATGGAAATAATAAGATTCACTGTTTTTATTAAAGCCGGTTTAAGTGTCAAACGTCATCTTCATCAGAAAAGCCATCCCTCTGTTTACCGGTGACCTTTGACTTGGATTTCAATCTAAATGCTAATTAACTCCAGTCCCGTCCACGGAACTGGTAGTTGAAATCATGCATTTATGTCAAGATAAGAGAAAAAATATGGCTTTCAAAATGTGTGTGGATTAAATTCTAAATTCTGTCAACTGCATGCTAAGTACCCCCTTTTCCATCATTGAAATTGGAGCCCAGTCAATTTCTGTAACTCTGCGATTGTGTCTCTGAGATTCTGAAGTTCCAGAAATGCACTTTGGCAGCTGCCATTGGGGAATTCGCTCACCCCGATAATTTATTCAAAATGCCAGGCTGACAGGTACCCTTAGACCGGCCAATCAGTGTCCAGAGTCACATTCTAGAACTGTGAGATGAGCAGACCGGTCATGTGATCTCCAGCTTGCCTATGCTAACACACTGCTCTCTAGAGGTGTACAGACAGACCACGCAGCAAAAGCACACCAGGCCATAAGGATACAGGGTTCAAGTGTGTGGGAGGAACAGATTAAACAAATAATAACAGCAGTGATCTTATTATAAGCTGAATATAAGTGAATTTACCTCAAGGGCTGTTTAAATTCCAGTACTACTATACAATAGATAGGGGTGAGACAAGCCTTTTGCATGCATATCAAGAGTGGATCGCCGTACATCACAACCATAAAAATATGAGATGTCCAGTGAAATTTATTGGATTTCTCTTATTTTGAATAAAATAATCTCGTTTTCGAGTAACTTATTTTACCAGAGAGCAGAGGGACATCGGATGTGTTTGAATTCTGTGCAAATATTGCCAACCAATGCAGTTTTATCAATAAACATCTTAGCTGTTACCTTTTGACTTTCAACAAATAAAAAATACATTAACCTGTTCAAACAGTAGGCTAGTTGGGGGCTACAAGAGGAAAGGAAAAATACAGTCAGTTGGAACCAGTAGGGGGCAATGTTCAACCTATAAATGCCCCTGGACAAGGGTGATTACCCTTATTGGAGAATACTGACATGTATGTTTAAACATTAGACAGCGCGACATAAATTGAAAATATTTTGGTGTTTTTTTATGCACTTTTGGCCATACTTAATGGGTTTGCTGGTTTTCGGTCAAAGGAAAGAAAATATTTTCATTATAAGCATGTATTTATACCAACAAATGTGAAGTGTTTTAAATACCACAATATCACGATGGACTCGTTAGGAAACGTGCGACATGTTTTGTTTTTGAGAATTGTAGGCTACGAAAGGCTTTGAAAAGAAGGAATGAAACACTCATGTAAGTAAACCCATTTCGCCTCTGGTTTGTGCCGCTGTCAATGGCTTGACAGCCGAGCGTCTCTTGAATTATTCAGGCGCTTGATTGTGAGAGATCCCGGTTTGGTATTACCTGATATCCACGCCACGCACACCATCCTGCCGGGATAGAGTTCCCGTGTAGTCCACTAGCGCTTCTTGCCTCGTGCACGCCGGCCTTGAGCATCTGTCGTGACCTGTCCTCGCGGTCAGGGAGTCGACAGCACGGTTTAAATTAAATTGGAGATGGCCCACTTACGAGCAGAGACTGTCACCCGGAGTTAAACTTAATTTGTTTCATCCAATGCTTTTATGGTCAGCTGGCGGCCGAATAAAATTGTATAGCACATTTAATCTATTGTCTGGGATATGAATCAACTATATAAGCTGTGTACAACGGCCATATTGCATACAGTTTTTTGTCTAGGACTACCCAGGTTACAGCACCCTGGAGGACGCGTTTAATGTTTGTATCCTGGTTAGGTCACGCGTCACTGGCACAGAATTCACTGTTTAGCGCATGAACGTGCATGGCTATAAGACAAATTCTTTGCATTTAAATGGTGTCTTTTGTGTTGGGCGATGCACCACGTCCCTCAGATTGCAAGTCTTTACAAGGCAGCAAGTTATTTGCTGGGGTGGAAACCAAGTGCCATTGATCATTTATTTTGATACAAGAATGTATGATTGTAAAGCCTGTGATCATGTTACTTACCTTCAGTGTACTTTGGAATGGTCTATGATCACAACTGTTACACAGTGCTGTTTAGGGAGGTAATATGATGCTGTGGACATGATATTTATTATCTCACAGGTCTATGGAAGGGAGCCATCGCTGAGGCCTCATTACCTTGAGTGTTTGCTCAACAAGTGACAAAAGACAAAAATCCCCACAGTGAAAGATTGCGGTGTATCGGCGTATGTATTCATGGGCAACGGTTGGATAATCTTCTGAGTTTTCTTGCAGCGCTCAGCCACACCTGTTCAAGAAACAGCATTTGACCTGGCGGGGGGAAAAGTCACTATCAGACAAGCTGTGCAGAGAAAGAGTACCAGACAGTGCAATCGGATGAATTATTTAAGTGTTGGTTGCTATGATGGTGCGCTGTTCTAAGTGGCCTCTCCTAAGTCACAGGAATGGCAGCTGTGCCGCACGGTGTAGGGTTCTCCCTTCTGCTGTATTGATTTGCCAGTGGGGATATTTAGTTAATTAAAAACCCATGCATTTTTGCAGGGAGTAGCCACCCTTCTCAGCCTTCACCAGAGGCAGGTAGCTGACTCACTCGCACAGGGGTGGTGGAGGCGTGCCGCGTTGAGGCTGGACATGTGGAGTCAGGATGGGGAGTGGTGATCCCAGTCCCAAATAGACGGTGTCAGACACAGGCCAACACTCTCTGTTCAGATTCTGTTTCCCTCAGGGCCAGGGAGACTCCTCTGGATTGGTTTCACTCCTCTTCTCAGAAGTTCCCAACAGCAGATGCTAACAGGGCAAAGTCCGTGGCGTTTCATAGCTTTTGCTTCTGAAAAAACCAAAGTAGTGCGTGCGGTGTTGGTTTTGGGGTGTGGTCTTTATGGAAGAGAGTCTGAGGACTGAGCGATGTACAAGCGAAGGGATTACGTGGAGCTGTATGAGAAAGACCAGGCCAAGTGGGCACTGCTGCGAAATGTCAACACTGTGTTCAAACACACCACCCTGCTGCCGGTAGGACTGACAAAAGGAGAGAGAGATAAAGAGAGAGAGTGTGTGTGTGTGTGTGTGTGTGTGTGTGTGTGTGTGTGTGTGTGTGTGTGTGTGTGTGTGTGTGTGTGTGTGTGTGTGTGTGTGTGTGTGTGTGTGTGTGTGTGTGCATATTTGGCTTCTTAACCTTAAGACACAGTACAGTACTCACCTCTTGTTTTACTGAAGCAATGTTGTGAATTGTTAAGTTGTATTTGGGAGTTTTTATTACTTTGTCCTTTCCACTTGGTATTTCAGCCAGGTGTCCAAGATGGTTCAGATTCAGGGCAATTAGATGTGAATATTTTAAAAGATCCCATCGGCAGGGATTATCTTAAATAGCTAAATACAATGAAGTTTTTCAGGGGCTGCTTAATTCATGGTTCACATGTTGTCTGAAAGCTGTATTTATTATGTATAGTTTGGTGTAATAATTTAATATGATGTCATCTTTAATAATAACATTTTGAATTGTCAAATACAGGTGTCATAGCTTGCATACCTGTTTTACCTTTTTTAACTTGGTAGGTTAGCTGAGGACTCTACTCTAATTTGTAGAGATAAGCAAGTGAATAGGGTAGGGGAAGGAATGCAAGCATTTGCTTTTGTCAAAGCACTTATAATCTCATACACAGTCCCTATGCCTTGTTCCCATGTTGTGAGCAAGGCCTTGATGCACACACATACAAACAACACACACACACACACACACACACACACACTGCACACAACACACACACACACACACGCACTGCCAAACACACACACATGCTCACACAACCATACACACACACACACACACACAGAAACATGGATGCACCACTCTGAATGGTGGGCTCACTGAAGCTTAACAGGATGAGATCCTCAGTTAGCATTTCCCCTCATGTACAGCATGTCATTATCTGAGGAAAACTTCTACTCCAGTCTGAGTACTAACCCAACCCAGAGTGGCTACAGGGTGATATGACTCCTGGTCATCCAGTATAGCACTACTTCCAGTATGGATACATAAATACATGAATGCATTGGGCTTGAATAGAGTCTGATACAGTCAAATTCATCGTATTGTTCTGCCTTGTGCGTGCTTGTCTGGTTTCATGTTTGTTTAGCATGTCAGGCTATTCAATAATAGCACAAAAGGCTAGTGCTCATGAAACTTCAGCACACAAACCCAGGGTGTGTGTGTGTGTGCGTGCGTGCGTGCGTGCGTGCGTGCATGTGCATGTGCATGTGTGCATGTGCATGTGCAGTGTGTGCGTATGTGTGTGCATGTGCATGTGCATGTGCAAGTGTGTGCGTATGTGTGCGTACATGTATATATGGGGATGTGTGTCTGTGCTGTACCATGTTTATGTTCTTTGTGCTTATATGTTTGTTTGTGTGTGTGTATCCAGTGTATGTTTGTGCTGATACATGTGGGAGTGAAACTTGTTCCTATGTTTGTTTGTGTTTGTGTTCATATGTGTGTGTGACCTGTTCCTGTATTTGTTTGCGTGTGAACGTGGGCTCATGTTTTGAGAGCCTAAGCTGTAACATTGGCCTCTTCTCCTCTATGCTGGGTTTTTTTTCAGTCTGTTCATCATGCCTTCTGTGCATTCCTTCACCAGTCTCCCCCTCTCCGCAGTGTCTCGCATTAAACAAAGAGTCCTTTAATTTGTGCACCCAACCCAAAGGGTATGCAGATTCAACAATGACATAAGTTATGTGCCCACAAACCAACACCCGGGGAAGTGATTCCTCATTGATATTTTAACAATAATTGTTTTGTGTTGTATGATTTGTACTTAGTTTTAGAAAAATTGTAGGAGGTAATGCTAATTGTCATTTTCTGTCCATATAGTCAAGAATAGAAAGAACTGCAAAGCTGCCACTTCAAATCTAGTGCTGGATCCTCACATTGAATTCCTGGAAGAATGGATGATTTAATGAGTAATAGATGGAGGGATGAATAGGTGGAGAGAACCAAGATGGATGAATGGAGTTATCAGTCATTGAATAGACAGATGGGTTGACATATTGACTAACTGGCTGAATGAGTGATAGGCTTAGTGAAAGGAAACTCAGGGAGATTTGACCCAGGTTTTTAAATGTGTTAAAGCGCTAAATAAGCTAATAAGCTAAACTACAATAAACACTTTATGGTGAGTGCAGTCTGTACAGCAAGAGTTCATACATGGAAACTCGTTAAGAGTAAATTCTGTACTGAAATTATTGTGACAGTATATTCTAAACTGATATACTATACTGACAGTATATTCTATATTGATATTTCTATATAAAGGATTGTCAACACTTGGAATAGGTTGCCGGTCATGTAGTTTAGACAGAGACCCTTGCTGTGTTTAAGTCCAGACTTGATGCAGTGCTGGATGCCCTTTAGATTAAATGGTGGTCTTAGTGGGGCTGATTGGCTGAATGGCCTGCTCTTGTCATGGCACGTTCTTGTGAATGACCGATGATCCATCTTTGTTCCAGGGGGACTATGTCTGGTTGGACCTCAAGACCGGCCGGGAGTTTGTCGTCCCCATCGGCGCTGTGGTCAAGCTGTGCGACTCAGGCCAGATCCAGGTCCTGGACGATGAGGGAAATGTGAGTGCAGCGGAGATCAGTAGATTCCGTTATTTGTGTATGACCATTTATTCATCCATCCATCAATTCATTCATTCATTCACTCACTCACTCACTCACTCACTCACTCATCACTCATTCACTCATTCATTCATTCACTCACTCACTCACTCACTCACTCACATTCATTCATTCATTCATTCACAATTCTTATCCATTTGACCATTTCTGATATGCCGGTTGGTCCTTCTTGCTCATGAAATTTCCACATCTATATTCAAATCCCTGACAGTATTGGGAATGATAGAATAAATAATTTGCCATTGCAAACATGGTCCTGTGAATCTTTATCAAGTGTAGCAACATGATGGAAACTCATTACATTATGACTTTTGATCATGAGAGAATTTCAACTTTTGTATGTAGGATTTAGCCATGTAATAGAGCCACTTACATGGTTTATATTTCTACATGCCATCCATTCATACAGCTGGATATTTTCACTTAACCAGTTTGCTCAAGAGTGTAGGAGTATATAAGAGTATATGTTCTACTTGGGTATTGAACCCACTGTTTCTGACTTGGAAAACCAGGTCTTTAACTATTTTACTACACTGCTGTCCACTGTGCACACTCATCTATAATCAGGGCATCAAATCCTGGCTGACCCTAACCACCCCTTTTCAGTGAGTTCTGCCTCTGTTTGGGCAGATATAATCTGCCAAAATGCAGGACCAATAGATTTAAGAACTCATTTGTCCCTGCTGCTATTGGCCTTTTGATTAACATTATGTAGGTCTATGTTTTGAATTACAATTGGCCAGCTACATCTTAATTTCTGTCTCATTGCTTTCCAACTTATAACTTGTAAGGGTCAAAGTCCCAACATATAAATGGTTGCTGATATGTGGTTCTAGTATGGAAAAACTAGAATGGCAAAATCACAGCTGTCAAAAGTTAATTGTTACAGGCCAGTGCTGGTTTTAGTGCCTTGCGCATTGTACAGTTTTGATGCAAAAAGAAAAAATCTGAACAAATTGCATGGTCTTAGAGAATGGCTATTGTAAAAACAAAAAAACATTGAGGACATTGAGGTTGAAAATGTAATCCAGAACAATTTAGTGGTTCAGCTGGCTATTTTGTCCAGGATTGTGTACAGGCATCCTTTGTTTAACAAATATTCTACTTACCAAATGTCATATTTAAAAAATGTGATAAATTGTAGATATGTCATGAATTGAATTCTGGCCCAACTCTTTATACCAACAATGAAGACCTTTCAGCCAATGTTTTTTTTTTTTTGGCAGACCACTTTACAGCAAGTTTTGCAATGTTGTCACTCAGCTACTTTGAAAAGTATAGTGATGAATTTTGAAATATGTGCAATGCACTCTGGGAATTCAGAAGCTCACTGTGGTCCAGTGATCAGTTCGACAGGAGGACCTCACATCACATGGATGATACGGTTATGCTAATGCTGTCACCTGGGTAGCAATCATATAACGGCCCACTAGTAGCTTGCTATCAAAACAGCTGTCAGTCTGCCAGCATTCTGCAAATCTGACTACCGCAGGCAGCAAGAGGACGGTCACAGCCAGGTAGTCGAGACGAGGATCAGATGTTAAGAGAAGGCAAATTAGTTGGTGAACTATCTTGCTGCTTGCCAACCACTCTCATGCTAATTTGGAAAACATTGGCATGCTGGCTGCTGTTGGTATAGCCGATGATAATTTGAGCTAACATTAAAAAAATAAAGCATTTGTAAGGCAATTTTTGTGTAGTTATGAGTTATGAAGGCATGAAGAGTGTCCATGCCAATTTTTTTAAACTTTAGAGGTATGCAATAATTAAATCTGATTTCTCTATATCTAACAGTGACTTTACATTTGACACAAGATAATGTTTGTCAGTGGGTGTGTAACTGAAGCTGGATAGCCTGTTTTCACCAGGCCTGTGTGGTGTAACCCCTATTTCCCTTCCCCCCCCCTTCCCCCACTATCTCTCAGGAGCACTGGATCTCCCCCCAGAACGCCACCAACATCAAACCCATGCACCCCACCTCTATCCATGGGGTGGAGGACATGATCCGCTGGGAGACCTGAACGAGGCCGGGATCCTCCGTAACCTGCTAATCCGCTACAGGGAGCACCTCATCTATGTGAGTCCCACCCTCAAGCCCTCTGTCCCGGGCTGGGGCCCATCCCAGCCCCCTGTCCTGGTCCATGGTATTACAAACACATGACATCAGTCCAAATCAAAGACACCATTAGCCTGTTGAGCTGCACACTCAGGTCCATATATCATATCAAATTAGATAAAAATCAGATGTATTTCTTAGTGCATTTCACAAACATTTTCCACAAAATGTTTCAAAAAGACCCTGGCCTTAACCCTGAATGAAATCCTTATTTAAAAAAATCCTTCTCTTTTGTTATAGACAGTGTCAGAGTCACTTTCAGATGCTGTAAATCATACTTTTAATACAATGTTGAGTGGAAATAAATCAATCCACTGACACGGTTTTTTGACACTTCAAATTTATAGCTATAGCTCCTCTTTACCATGAGAATAAACGAAATTGTTTATCGGTCCTAATGAATATGTCGAGGGGCGGTGCCACAGCACTGGATCTTAATGCCACGCTGTGCAGTCAGGCATTTGGTCTTGCTTGCCTGCTCCCCTTCTGAAATATTGTTTCACTCACCTGGCTAAACCTAAAAAAGAGCACTTTACCTCTGATTGCCCTCTGCTGTCACAGGATCCCTTGAGATGTACACCGGTGGAATATTTATCCGCATAATGCTCAGCTCCTCCAGATTTGTGTATCAGGCATTGGATGACCCTACTGAGTCACGGACTAAGAGTCTGTTTAAAATATTGTATTTGGCCCTGCTGCGCAGTTGATTCATTTGTACCCATTCTGCAGCTTTCTAGTTTTATAGTAGCGTAGGGCGCTAAAAAAAAAACAAGCCGTGTTCTGTGGAGTTTATATTTTAAAGAGGTTTCTAACTACTGTTAGCCAGCAGCCGTGCCACCCAGCACCCTTCTAATGTGAAACAGTGTATTGTGAGGTTAAGCAGGTGTGGACTTGGTTTGTACTTGGATTGGATGCTGTGTTGGTGCGCCGGTATATGGCATGCTTTCCTCTGGACCAAAGAGAACCCCAACGCCCCAGCACAGTGATGGGGACACTGTGCTATAGAAGGTGCTGTACTTCAAATGACACATTAAACCTAGGTCCTGAGTCACAACAGTCATTGAAGATCCTATGGTGCATTTTGAAAGAGAAAACAGATTTTAACCCTGGTATCCTGGTCAAAGTCCCATAACACCTGGCTGTCTTCATTTGGCCACCTAAACAACCCCTCTGTGTGGCGGCCAGCTGTATACCCCCTTGCAATCCCTATCCACATTGATTCCCCAGTTTGTCATGCATAAAATTTGCTTACACATAACAGGCCCCAACAGTCCCAGAATGCAAAGCTTCCACTTGTGGATGAAGCTTTGCCATGGAAACCCTATTTTACTGAATTTGCGTGTGTCCAGCTGAAATCATGGATGGGGCTTCCCTAATGAAGCTGCTCCCCCTTCAAAACCAAAACAAATACCACCCGACCAGAAATATCATTCCCCAGCTCTTTACACCTGTCCTTAATCAACCTGCTGTCCTTTGTATTTCCCCTGTCTCTCCTCTCTGTAAAGACCAACTGTGGAGGAAGGGTAAGTATAGGAACGTCCCGCATGGCTACCCGCCACCCATCGAGTCCCATCGCATAGGTACTCCATTTCAACATGGCTGCGTCGCCTGCGGTAACAGATACCGATACGCTGCCATTGTCGCGCTAATACCCGATACGCAAGCTATCTGTCATCACGGCTCATTGTACGCGCCTCTCCCCCTCCCCCACTTTCTCCCAACAACCATACAACTTGTCACTGTCACCGTTGTCATTGTGGCCCCAGTGTTGCCCACGCGCATTCTGCATGATGAGAATGGGGCATGGTGTTGCTGAGAGACCTGCTCATCACGCATTTTGCCCCTCAGTGTATTTCACCGTAAAAACCCTGAAACATGATTCTGCACATGCATGCTTCCAGAGCCAAACAGACATAGAGAGAATGTCAATCAATCAATCAATCAATCAATCAATCAGACTTTATTTATATCTCGCCTTTGTGCAAAGTTGCACGGGTCCCAAATGTGTCTAAAACTCATCTTCTGCATTTGTGGCCTGTCAAAGACATCATGTCATGGGTTACAGTGCCTCAGTAACCTGCCTTTAAAATAACCTCCAGTGTCTGACCTTTGACCTTTGACTTCTGGTGACCCTCTCGTAGACGTACACGGGCTCCATCCTGGTGGCGGTGAATCCCTACCAGCTGCTGCCCATCTACACAGCGGACCAGATCCGCCTCTACACCAACAAGAAGATAGGGGAGATGCCCCCCCACATCTTCGCCATCGCCGACAACTGCTACTTCAACATGCAGCGTAACAACAAGGACCAGTGCTGCATCATCAGGCATGTTCCCTCAGGCCCAGCTCCCGCCCTCATTCATCTTGTTACACACGCTTTATAAACAAATACATTCCTGTGTATGTCCTTTAATGACCCCATAATGCAGCCATTCATTGTCCTGGAAAGACTATACATTTTTCCACTACCCAAAGCTTTCCTGTTAATTTTTTGTTTCTGTGTGCATCATGTGCAGTATGTGCACTAGCAGATTTGTTTATATTGCTATGCTAATTACAGCTGAATTAGTGAAAGTGTAAACTACTCAGCAAATAGCACAGAGGCATGAATTGTACAAAAATGTGTGGAGGAACCAGTATGTTTGTTTGAATGTATTGTTTACAGCAGCTGTGTGCATTGGTGCAGTTAATATGTTTGTGTGTATTTATGCATGTGTTTTTTTCCCAGCGGAGAGTCGGGAGCAGGGAAGACAGAGAGCACTAAGCTGATCCTGCAGTTCCTGGCTGCCATCAGCGGACAGCATTCCTGGATAGAACAGCAGGTGCTGGAGGCTAACCCCATCCTGGAAGGTAAGGACCAATGAGCTAGCAGGAGCAGGGGGTGGGGTTGGGTTGGGGTGGGGCTAACTCCATCCTGGAGGGTAAGAAGCAATGAGCTAGCAGGAGCAGTGGGTGGGGGGTGACACTCCATCCTGGATCAATGAGCTAGCAGGAGCAGGGGTGGGGTTGGGTTGGGGTGGGGGATATCAGTGCCTGCTAATTAGGTGGGGTTATACATCCCAGCTGACCAAAACATTCCTTCCTTCTGTAGGAGTTTTATATAATTGTTTTGATTATTTTATTATTAGTCACAGTGGTAGTATTACTATTATATAATAATAATTGGTTTGGTAGAATTTGCCTATGCAGGATGGCAAACAAATGTCCATGAAAACAAGTAAGAGTGATTACATCCCAGCTGACCAAAACCTTCCTTTGAGGAGTTTTATATAATTGATTTGATTATTTTATTATTAGTCACAGTGGGATTATATTAATGTGGTTTGTTTGACAGGATGCTGAACAAATTCACGAAAACAAGTAAGAGTGATTGTGTTGTGTCATGTTTGACATAGTACTAGCTTTGGTGCTGGGATCTTTATGTGTGTTTGACTCTTCCACCCAAAAGCATTTGGCAATGCCAAGAAAGACAACATCGATATCCACTTCAACAAGAGGGGCGCCATCGAGGGGGCCAAGATTGAGCAGTACCTTCTGGAAAAGTCCAGGGTGTGCCGCCAGGTATGAGACCTAGTGTGAGAGAGAGAGTTTACCGCAGGTTTAAGCCATGCGCATTCCACTGCGCATTTCTCAATCACCGTGATTGCTATTGCATCATTCATAATACATTTTAAACAGTACAGGACATTATTCAATCAATCAAAAAAAAAAAAAAAAAAAGTCCTGCTGTCTGAAAGTTAATTCCTGTAAGAGAATGTCAAAACCTTTTTGTGTTTGCTATTTGTATTCTACACTGTAGTTTCTGTAAGTCACCCTGGAAGAGGGCATCTGCCAAATAAATAAATTAATTACAGTTATATAACTGTATGGAGCCCTCTGGTGTCTGTGTTTTTTGATAAGATATGCGGCAGAGCTCTTCGTTGAAGATGAGCATCGGCTGGATTACCTGCTCGCAAGATGAAATTAGCATGGTTGCACAGAGACTTTGAAATCAAAGGGTTTCAAAGGCTTTTTTGAAGGAATTAAATCTTTAATGGAAATGGGTGTATTTGGAGCTAAATTATGGAGAAGTGTAGCACGCCTGGATAATATACTCCAACCCAAGGGACCCCGCTAATATGAGCTTAGCATCCATCTGCTTTGCTACCATCCCGCTGTTTGCTTTAGGGTGGTGAGAATCTGCGAGTGTGAATGATTTCCCGTTTTGTGGAACCATCTGAGCGCGGCCTGTGTTTCCCTCCAGGCGCGAGATGAGAGGAACTACCACATCTTCTACTGTATGCTGAAGGGCATGACCCCCGACCAGAAGAAGAAGCTAGGGCTGGGCAAGGCCACCGACTACACCTACCTCACCATAGTGAGAGAAGGAGCCGTAATGGGTCTATGAGAGCAATACGATTACCTCACCGCAGTCACAGAAAGTAGTGGTGTCGTAAGAGCATAACGCCTACCTGAGATGTTGTTTTTGCCATCGAGATAACGTTACATCCATGTCACCGTGGTGACTGAGACAGCGCTGTAACAAAACTCCCAGAGCCACACCTGCTTCAGGGCTGCGGGAGGGAAAGGGGGGGCATTGTGATGGTGCTGTAACAGATAACAAAGGAGATAATTGTATGCCATATCTTCACAAAGGCATACATAAATATAAGAAAATCAAATCTATCCTATGTCTTGATTGTGAATGACCATCACTGCTATGTATTTTATGCCAAACAAAGCTTAAATACAGAAATCACCCTGGATGGCATTTATCCTAATGTTGTACTGACCACGCCCCCACTGTCCCCGTCACCAGGGAAACTGCACGGTGTGCGATGGGCGGGACGACAAGAAAGAGTACTCCAACATCCGCTCGGCCATGAAGGTGCTGATGTTCACTGATACGGAGAACTGGGAGATCTCCAAGCTACTGGCTGCCATACTGCACATGGGCAACCTGCGCTATGAAGGTGAGCCAGCAGAGGGCGCTACAGTCTTTAAGCACATGCTCAGCAGATGCTCCTGGGGGGTCTGTGTGACTGGGGAGGATGTCTGGGCCACCATTTTCTTCTTCTGAGAATGTTTGAATAGGCCCACATATGCCAGTTAATGATGTCATAAGGGAAAATGGCCATATGAAAGGGGCAATGAAATCTAATGAGGTGGGCACCCTGTAGTCTAGTAGCTAAGGTACATGACTGAGACCCCTGTGGATGATGGTTCAAGCCCAAGTCTAGACACAGCAAGAACACCAGTGCTGTTGGGGCCCTGAGCAAGCCCCTTAACCCCGCATTGCTCCCAGTGGGGGTTTGCCCCTGGATAATCCAATCAACTGTAAGTCGATTGGATAAAAGCATCAGCTAAATGACAGTAATGTAATAAAGACCTTTTTCACATAAAGTTAAACAGGGTATGAAAGCTGATGGATTAAACCTGTGGTGGAGTCAGAACTTAAATCCCTGTCCTCTTGTGTACCCCACCCTTCCAGCCCGGACCTACGACAACCTGGATGCGTGTGAGGTGGTGCGCTGCCCAGATCTCAGCACCGCAGCTGTGCTGCTGGAGGTGGGATTCACGTCACGTCTTATTTCACTTTTATCTTTTCTGCCACGTGTTATCAGGCAGCGGCCCCAACAGCCATTTTACAGTTACATTACATACATAATTTAAAAAAGGTTGTGATAAAGCTCATCACAGCCAAAATCATTCTGAACTATCGTCACCATCGTCACCATCGTCACCATCATCATCATCATCATCATCATCATGGTCATTATTGTCACGTTCATCCAAGCCCTCACAGTCAGCCTCTAACTCCTGGCATTGGCTTAAGCTGTTCCTCTGTCACTGAATTGCCCTTGTTCCCCCTCGTCTATGACTGCGAAGCCTGATGAGGTGCAGAAGGCAACTGTTTTCCCACCAGAGAGCCGGCTCAAAGGTGTCATCCTCATCATGATCTTCTTTCTGCAGCCTTATAAACAGGGATCAGAGATCACAGTTATTTCACTTTGACGGGAGACACTAAGTGACATGTTTACACAGAGAGACGCGGGGCAAGGAGAGGAGAGATTTAAAGCTGGAGAAGAGATATGGTCCTGTCTCTGCAAATTAATTGGCCCAGGCTCTCAGATGTGCTGGACAGGAGCGCCCCCTTGTGGCTCAGTTTAGAAGTCATCTACTGAATTCTATCTGCTGTCGATATTGAACACCAGTGTTGGGTTTATACACTCTATGAAGCCTTCTTGTATGCGTAAAAGACTTATACTGAAATCAGTTAAGGAGAGTAATATAATTTCAATTTTCTTCTGGGAAGAGTCAGAGACAAGAGGTGCTGTTGTTTGGTTTATGAGCACAGGAGCTACCAAGAATAGAAATAAGTATTTTTGGTAAGTCATATTTCAGAAGTAGATTGATTAGGCACAGCGCTAAGAGATGTCATTTTGCATTGAAGTGTAAACACAGAAACACAAACACAGAGTAAAGTGTTCTCCCTGAGGCAGGGCAGATTCATTCTCTCTCTGAATGTTATGTGCAAGCTGAATGCAGGGCTCTTCTTTTGTCCTTAATTTTTTTTTATTATTTCATCATAGTACATAAAAGGGTAGCAAGCATATTGTGCCTTAATGCAGAAGCTTTCAGCTTTTAAAGATACCTGTGGTGTTTTTTCCTGTATATATTTTACTTTTGTAGAATTTGTATTTGCATTCTATAATTTAGTGTATGTATTTAGTGTACTGTACAGTATTGTTCTGGTGAGATGTTGTGTTGTGATGTAGGTTTCAGATTGTGGTGAGATTGTGGTCAGATTGTGCATCATATCTGTTGGTGTGTTTCGGTGCATTTTGACATGCTGTTTTGCAGCTGGACCATATCAAAGTGCTTTTTAATGTTATTCCATCCAGCTGATATGTAGTTGTAATAAGATGTTGTGTGCTGTAGGTGGATTCCAAAGACCTGATGAACTGTCTGACGAGCCGAACCATCATCACACGGGGAGAGACGGTCTCCACCCCCCTCAGTATGGAGCAGGCGCTGGACGTACGAGACGCCTTCGTAAAGGTGAGACTCCACCCCCCTCGGCAACATACTTCATTGGCGGTGTTAGTAAATAAGTGAATACTCAAATGAGTAAAAACAACCATGTTGTTAATGAAGAGACGGATCCCTTGTTCGCCGTTGAAAACAGATACAGTACCTTACTTACACAGCCAGCCAGGGGAACACAAGCACAAAGCAAAATGTTCAATGATTACAATGTGTGGTCAACATTTATACAGTTAAGGGAAAGACATTAGCATGTGATGGCTCATACATGGTGATGGGAAACCCCATGTTTCCCAGACAGCAGGTTACAGGTCGTTAACAGGAGGCGCCAATTGGCTCTGGTCGGATGCAGCAACATTCCTTCATTATTACAATACACATTCTCAAACACCGTGCCGCTGTCCTGAACTGTCTCCCAACAGGGGAAACATTCATGAGAAAACAATGAGTCAATCTGGACCTATACTAGTTCAGCTATCAAATGGAGTTAATATAAAAATATGGCCATCAGTCCTGATATTTTTGGGTTTTTTTGTGTTTTATTCAGAATTCAGTTATTTAAAATATGTATTATAATTTGTTATGTACTTTCAAACAATTTGGAGAAAGAAAATTATCATTGAAAAAATTCTATGGACATTCCAATGGCACAGAAATGTCATATGTTAAGCAGAAATTATGGATTTGTTATCCACTTCCCAGGGAATCTATGGCAGGCTGTTTGTCTGGATCGTGGAGAAGATCAACGCTGCCATCTATAAGCCCCCATCCACCGAGCCCAAGGCTGTGAGGAGGTCCATCGGCCTGCTGGACATCTTTGGGTTGAGAACTTCACCATCAACAGGTGAGTCATAGCCAGATACACCCATAAAATCCTGCATTCTCACAGTACCAGAAACTGCTAAAATTAAGTACTAATGCATTTAGCTCTTGCAAGAGAATCAGCAAATATTCAAGATCACAATGTTGTTTATATAACAGTATTACAACATCTATGTTGTTTTCCTAAAATCACTCCAGCTTTAGACCCAGGCAGTGTCAGTATATTGAAAAAAATGCAGTTCATGGAGATGTCCTTCACTTAAGACAAATTGTGTAGATATTTACTGCACCTGGAAAGCCAGCGTGACTGGTGAATTACTTGTCTTTCAGCCTAGGAAACACTAAGACATTAACTGAGAGACGACACGCTTTTAGTTAGAGCTCTTATTTCTGAAAGTTTGTCGCTCTTTCCTGCAGTTTTGAGCAGCTGTGCATCAATTTTGCCAACGAGAACCTGCAGCAGTTCTTCGTTCGCCACGTGTTTAAGCTGGAGCAGGAGGAGTACAACCTGGAGAACATCAACTGGCAGCACATCGAGTTCACCGACAACCAGGATGCCCTCGACATGATCGCCATCAAGCCAATGAACATCATCTCCCTCATCGATGAGGAGAGCAAGTTCCCCAAGGTACCGACGCAGTGAGCGGCTGAAGGGGGAGCGGGCCAGTCTTATCTGAGGGAAGGAAATAACAGAAGAGCTCCGAGAAACAGGGAAACGGTGTTAAAATGTTCTGTTTAAGCAGTGAGGATATGCAAAAGATGATTATAAGCCTAAATCAGAGGAGATAGGCTGAGTTTCTGGGGGATCGGAAAGTTTTTAATGACAGACCAAAAGCATGGCAACATCTCCCATACAAACAATTTGTGAAAGGTCTGCTTTTAAGCTGTACATTGTAAAGCTGAGTTCTACATAAGAAAGGTAGCATAATGGTGTGATCAGTCAGTCCAGATTAGCCTCTTTGCATTTAGCTAAAAAGGCCTGCCATTTCATCACTGCTGGAAGCATAATTTGCCATTGCTTTGTGTGAGTCATTCAAATTATGATTTTTATGTTGTGGGTCACTGGTGAGGTTATCAGTAGAATAGAGCTGTTTCCTCCCTGGCTGATTGTCCCTGCATTCCTAGGGCACTGACACCACCATGCTGAACAAGCTGAACTCCCAGCACAAACTCAACACCAACTACATACCACCCAAGAACACCTATGAGACACAGTTTGGCATCCAGCATTTTGCTGGGGTGGTGTACTACGAAACCCGAGGTACAGTGTTTTACCTTCAATCACAGGAGATTTGTCCTCACTTACAGATTCTGTGCCATATTTATCAATGAAGCAGGGTGGCAGTGTTGTATGATATGTGACAAAATGGTAAAGGCTTGGAAGTTGCAGGTTGCAGGTTTGATTCCCAGTCATGGCACTGCCATTGTAACCTTGTGTGAGGTGCATTCATGTAAATTGCTTCAGTAAATATCCAGCAGTTTGGATGGATAGTGTGTAAAAGTGTAACCTTTGTCAGTCGCTTGAGATAGGATTGTCTGCCTTCAAATTTAAATGTGAGTCCACCTCCATTCCTGCAGGCTTCTTAGAGAAGAACAGAGACACTCTGCACGGTGACATCATTCAGCTGGTCCACTCCTCCAAGAACAAGTTCATCAAGCAGATCTTCCAAGCTGATGTTGCCATGGTAATGTCCCATTGTCATAGCAAAGCATGTTCCATGTAATCGATGCTGTGATGCTGTTAAGAATTTTGTTAAATACTTGAAGGGAAGAGTAGTATTTATATATGACTATAGTACAGGTTTTTTTCTTGCATGCTTAATGCTGAGGTTTTGTTTTCCAGAACTGTCAATCAGTCTTTCCAGTTTTTCCATTTTTTTCTCTTTTTAATTGTTAGCTTGGCTAACATTGCCTCTGTCTCCTGTCTTTCTGTCCTAACTTCCACCTCAGTTTCTGTGTGGTTATACACCTGGTAGTGTGCTTGGGCAGCCAGGTACTCCACCCCAAAAGGTAAAATAAAAGCCCCCATAAAACCCCCACCCCTTCCCCTGCTAGTCATCTGCCCCGCCCCTCTCCCTGACATCACGATTGTGTCATTGGAAGCACCTCCCCCATCCCATAAAACCACCAATCAGGATCCTTGACTGTGCTCCTCCTTTTATCATAACAGCATAATTTCCTGTTTCTTTGTCTTCTGTGCTGGGTGATGAACAGTCTGTGTTGACAAGATTAATATCTAAGTGACAAATGGCCAATTTGTTTTTTCATTGGCTGACAACTAAAAAGAAAACCACCACCTGAAATGACATGATAACATCTGAATATTGTCTCTCACACAGAAGGCCTGAAAATACATGGCAGGATCCACTCCCTCTAACTCATACACTGACGCATAGACCCCCTGTAGCATTTTGACTAACAGATTCATAACAGAAGTCATGGTTTCCCAAAGTTAGTAATGTAGCCTCTTCTTTAGGCTGGTTTTTGTTCCAACTAAATAAAATTAACAAATCAAATTTCATAATTCAGAATTCATAACTTGGATTAGTTAAGATAATTTCAATCAAAACATTACTGTTTTTGCCATCTTAGGTTATGTTTTGTCAAGACATTGATTCATAAGGTATGCTAAGAATATCCAATATTCATTCATTCCATGTAGCTTCAAATGAATCTGTTAAATTTTCAGGAAGTTTAAGCATTAACTTTCAATAACGAGCCTTTAAAATCTCATTACAAAGGAATGTTTCTAACCTGATCTCTGTTAAAATCGCTTTAAGGAAAATTAAAAGCATATTTTAAACAATGTCAATTTCTCATGTTGCTGTTTGGAACAAAAACCAGCACATGTTGGGAAGATGCTTGCTTTGAGGAATTGCTGGAGTAGACTGTTTGCAGGAGTAATTCAGTCTCTGTGAGTGTCTGTGGTCACCAGGTCTTACCAACATGGTCTTTCCTGCTGGACCCAGAAGGGATTTCTGGTCCAAGATATGTGATGTTTTGGATAGATTGTGTATCAAAAGAGATATCCTTTGAATACTTGAAACATTGAATATATATTTAGTCACATACTATATATGGTAACAACATATACACCATTTTCTGATAATTGGCTTGAATGTGAAGAGTATTCCCACAGTTAATATTTGATACTGGCAGAAATGGCACAAATGATAATTAACAAATTTGAGGGCAAAATCATCAAACCCTAAAGTCATCGAACCCTAAAGGTAGTAGGTGCTGTTTTAGTAAAATGACTTGACATGTGAAGTTTTTTGTTTACTTAGATGCGGCCTTTCTTTTGAAGCCTTTGACTGTTCTTTAAAAAAGTGCCCCTGCTGTGAAGGCCGTTTGCTTTAATCTATCAGCTCTGACATTTTGGGATGAAAGGGGAAACACCTTGGGCACTCTGCTTAGCTCCCTGTCTCATTATACTCCTGTGGCACGATAACGCTCTAAATTCAAACCTTCTCAGTTTCCTGTGTAAGAATGGAAGAAAAGAGAGAGAGAGAGAGAGAGAGTGGGGGGATAGAAAGAGAGGGAGGGGAAAAGACAGAAGCAGCAGAGCAGGAAGGTGAAAAAGGATACTGTGGCTTCCTCCTTTCGCTCTTTCCTGAGCTGGCCTGTCCGCGCTGCGGTGCGCTGCCCTGTGGCCGTGCGCGCCGTTGTGCTTCTCTCTCCCCCGAGCGCAGGGCGCAGAGACCAGGAAGCGCTCCCCGACGCTCAGCAGCCAGTTCAAGCGGTCGCTGGAGCTCCTGATGCGGACGCTCGGCGTGTGCCAGCCCTTCTTCGTGCGCTGCATCAAACCCAACGAGTACAAGAAGCCCATGGTGAGTCCGGGGGCCGTCTGGGCGCTCACCGCAGCCGAACCGCGCAGGGGGGAAGGGGGGATCGGGGGGGCGTAGCTGAGGGGACGGCTGTCATTGGAGGGCTGGCATATGCCATGTTCTAGAACGCTGGGGGGGTTCAGCTGGCACAAGCTCAGACAGGTAAAGACAGTTAAAATATATATATATATATTTGTGACATTCTGCTTGAGTAAACTTTGAGTTCAGTGTTGTTCTTATTCTCTGTACTTTACACTGTACAGTGTTTAGTGGTCGTAATGGGCTTGTGTCTTACTAGCTCAGAGTTGGCTCTACTACATTGCATTATAGGCATTTGGCAGATGCTTTTATCCAGCAACTTGCAATGCAAACTTACACTGCAAAGTACATGATAGGCTGGGTCTGTTTTGGCACAGTCTGTTTTTACACTGTCCCTCTGGGAATGGTGAATATAGACAGCTGAGAAAATGAAAGCTGTGTTTGATGATGTCTCCATGTTTGCAGGCTGACCCTCCTTACTGTATGCGTCTGTTATTCCCGGCATTCACGCTTATCTGTTGTTTTAATTTCCCTGGGCGTGTGTTTATTTTCCCCCCTAAGCTGTTTGACAGGGAGCTGTGCGTTCGGCAGCTGCGGTATTCCGGGATGATGGAGACCATTCGGATCCGCCGCGCGGGATACCCCATACGCTACACCTTCGTGGAGTTTGTGGACCGCTACCGAGTCCTCATGCCAGGTGTCAAACCTGCCTACAAACAGGTGAGGCTTCCCTTACCTTGTACCCAAAGACTGAGCACTGTAGAGCTTCTCTACCTGGGGAAGGTCCTGCTGCCCTCAGCTGCTTATTCAACTGTGTATACTTCAAAACTTATAGATAACTCATAGATACTACTTTAAGTGCCATTATAGAATTTCTGCTGTTGTTTTGTATTGAGCACTAATTGTGTGAAGAATATCAGGTTCCATGTTAAATCAGTGTTGATTTCATAATAATGCCATAATTATTTATTTATTATTATTGGCTTTCATTTGATCATTTACATGCAAACTGTAATGTGGAGTTTTCAGATTTATTAAGGAGGATGCAGTGTCTTTAACCCTATTGTTATGGTTGAATTTGGGTCACACCAGCTGTGTTCATGGGTCAGTCTTGACCTGGCTTGACTAAATCACATCAGAGCAGCCATAGTTCAGATTCTACCCAATCATCTTTTCATTATGAATTTTTTTCTTTACCAATTAATCATTCATCTACAATTGTAATATAGTTGTATCATTTTTCTGCTTTCTGAAGATACTGTGTGTAGCTCATAGTTTACCTCTCCTCTGTTCAGTATAGTAAATATACTCTCTGCTTTCTTCCTGCACTCTCCTGAATCCTCATGCTGGTCCACTGGTTAAGCTGCATTTGACCCAAGCGCCTTTGTTGTATTGACGTTGTCAAAAAACAAAATTGGTCAAATTTCCTTTTACATACTCACATCCCCTATGTTACGGGTAAAAAGTAATCATGTTTCAGGATGAAGTGAAGTGAAGTTAAATGACATTGAATGCTAAATTTAAAGTGCTGAGATGGGTGAATTTTGACCCAAATATGACAGGAGGGTTAAGGAGGCATGTGATGAATGTTTTGGTAGTTATCATGTTGGTTGACAGGAGGACCTCCGGGGGACCTGCCAGCGCATCGCAGAGGCCGTCCTGGGGAGGGATGACGACTGGCAGATGGGGAAGACAAAAATATTCCTCAAGGTGATTCATCTTGGATTACGCTTACTCACCTCCTGATAGATGAAAAGAAATTTAAAAAATAGTCCAAAATAACTGAGTGGTTGAAAAATCACACCTAAGCATGTAGAGGCTGCAGAGGTTTCACAGGTCATGATAACTGTCCTAAAATCACGGGACATGTCACAACTACAGCGACATCTGACAGCGTGTGACTGCGGGGAAAAGGCTTGTTTTCGGTTTGACCAAAGGAAAGAGGGCCTTGAAAATGGGTCGGAGTTCCTGGAAAGCATGTCCGTCATTCCATCGCCATGGTTATTTTTCCAGCCCAGTTGAGTCTATCACTGTGGGCCAGCTGCTGGATCAGGAAGCTCCCCACGGCAGGGCAAGAGAGGGCACCGTCAACACTTCCTGTCAGGAAGTGGCCGTGCTGGGGAGAGGGACAGAGAGCTGGAAGCGTGGGATGGCAGTGGAGTCGTATTTATGCTCATGAAAAGGCTGCATTCATCTCTAAAGCTTGTTCTCCTTTGCATTTTTTAATGAATGAAATCGCACAAGAAATGTCTCTACTTTCAAATAATCAAAGGCCTTTTTGTAGGACTTTTTTCATTATTTGAGAAAGAACTAACAAGCTCTAAAATCTGTTTATGATGTCATACTTATCTTAGCACTCATGAGAATGTAGCGCTTAAGAGCTGGTTCTAACTGGTATAAATTAAAGACTCATAAAAACTGATTTACTGTCTGTTGGAGATTATCCAAACGCTCATTTTTCTCAGGATCATCATGACATGCTGCTGGAGATTGAGAGGGACAAAGCCATCACAGACAAGGTCATCCTCATCCAGAAGGTCGTGCGAGGCTTCAAGGACAGGTGAGTACAGCAGGGACCATAAATAACAAGGAGGATGGTGAGATGACATCATCGCTGGAGTTTTATTGGCCCAGCCAAGGGCAGTGGTTCATTATGACATCACTGCACCAGCCACAGGAAAAAGAACACTTCAGGCTGTCAGTTCTGCTTCCTCCCATCCTTCACACATCAACCCTGTGGAGGCTTTGGCGCAGATGTTCTACTGAAATGACGTTCAGTTCTATGTTTCTTTTGTCCTCAATTACTCAGTACTCAGGAGGTTCCAGTTTATGATGAGTTTGTGCACTGGTGTGTTTTCTATGGATGCTCCATCTTTGGCTAGTTTCATCAATGAATATGGAGCACACATTAACATTTTAGCTTCAGCAACGGTAGTGGCTGAAGTTTCAGTGTTTATCTTCAACAGTAGTACAAATATAGTTTCAGTGTTACCCTCACAAAGTACAGTGTGTTTAGCAAATAGGATATCAGTGCACTATACTTTTTGGTTTCCAGCTAAGAAAAGACAATTTGAAGAAATTTGACTAATTAATATAGGTGTTGCTTTTTGTACAGATAGTAGAGATTGTAGAGAGTTTTGTTCCAGCTCAAGATTCACACAAGCCTTAATATGACCCATGTATCTTGTCATGAAAAAGAAAAGTGATGCAATAAAGGGTTAGCTATTTTAGGGTACATGTTCCGTGGGTTTAGGCGTTCACCAGCTGTTCCTCAGATGGGTTTTGGTCTCTGCAAAATGGCGATTCCCACGGTGATGGTAGTGCTCTTTCTTCAGGTCCAACTTCCTGAAGATGAGGAAAGCAGCCATGCTGATCCAGAAGACCTGGAGAGGCTTCCAGTGCAGGAAGAACTACGGCGCTGTGAGTTCCACCATTTCCATGGTTTCAGAGAATGATCCGCAGACAAGTGTTGAGAAATGTAAATGCTAATCTGAGTAAACGTATCTTCTGTTTGGTTAAATAACATTTTATGCCAGCCTTGGGGTAGTGTACTGTTAGTGTATATGTGTTTGTACCTCACTGTATAGATGGACAGTTAGACCTAACGAGACGAAGCTTTGTTCCAAATCCTCTGATAAATGCCCCACTCTGTGTTTAGATGCGGGCGGGGTTCTCGAGGCTGCAGGCCCTCTACCGGTCCCGTAAGCTGTATACCACATACCACGTGGCCCGGCAGCGCATCACGCACTTCCAGGCCCAGTGCCGCGGCTTCCTGGTGCGGCGGGCCTTCCGGCACCGCCTGTGGGCCGTTATCACCATCCAGGCCTATACCCGCGGCATGATCTCCCGGAGACTGTACAAGAGACTCAAAGGGGAGGTGAGGCATGGGCACACACATACACACATACACACACACACACACACACACACACACACACACACAAGCTGTCTCTCTGTCACACACATACACACACACAAACACACACACACACACGGAAACACATGGAAGCATATATACACCCACAAATGCACACACAAACACACACACACACACACACACAAGCTGTTTCTCTGTCACACATATGAACACACATTAACATACATACATTCATACATACGCATACGTACACACACATTCATGCCCTCACAAGCACAGCATATGGACCCAACAATGTCATCTGTAGACTTGGTCATGGGGGATTTACTGAACTGAACTGAACTGAACTTGAGGTGCCACTTGACGATCAGCACACGTACCACACAGAAGTTTTCAGCACAGCTCAGAATACCCTGTATTTACTCTGGAGTCAGAAACCATATAAGACTAGATTCTACCACGATCTGTATTGTGTAGAACAGCAATATCAAATGCAAACAGGTGTGATGGCAGTGTGTACAAGAGCAGGGGTTCCCAAAGTGGGGGTCGGGACCTCCCGGGGGGTCGCGAGACACAGGTGGGGGGGGTCATGAGATGATTTCCAGAATCAAAAATCTGATCAATGTGTAGTGCCCACCCATCTCACTAGGTAAGTTTAACATTACTTTATTACTATAATGCATTTATGGTTGTTTGGCTGCTGTGTTCTTTTGTGTTATCGAAGCACTGCGCCATGTATGAATAGGCCAATTAGTCCGTGTGTGCGTGAATGTTTGTATGCTGTCCTGAGTCTGACCCCCTTGCTCGTCTCTGCCCCCTTGCCTCCAGTACCGGCGGCGCCTGGAGGCAGAGAAGATGCGGCTGGCGGAGGAGGAGAGGCTGCGGAACCAGATGAGTGCCAAGAAGGCTAAGGCGGAGGCAGAGAAGAAGCACCAGGAGCGGCTGGCCCAGCTGGCACGCGAGGATGCCGAGCGCGAGAGGAAGGAGCGCGAGGAGGTGCGGCGGAAGAAGGAGATGGTGGAGCAGATGGAGAAGGCCCGGCACGAGCCCGTCAACGACTCCGACATGGTGGACAAGATGTTCGGCTTCCTGGGGACCACCAACTCCTTCCCCGGCCAGGAGGGTCAGGCCCCAGCTGGGTTTGAGGTGAGAGGAGTGCCCAACCACCAAGGCTATCACCACCTTCAACATAGTGTGAATAAATATTGTGTAAATATGTGAGAAACACATATGTTTGTGTATTAAAAATGTAAATCTCTCTTTGATTGGCTGCATCTCTATAACAGGACCTGGAGCGCACTCAGAAGGAGCTGGAGGAGGAGGACCTGGACGAGGCCCTTCCCCTGCCAGAGGACGATGTGGAGGACCTCTCAGAGTACAAGTTCGCCAAGTTCGCCGCCACATACTTCCAGGGCACCACCACGCATTCCTATGTCCGCCGCCCCCTCAAGCAGCCCCTGCTTTTCCATGAAGACGAGGGAGACCAGCTGGTAGGTGCCACCCGGCCTCCAGCATGATCCCTTGTTACCGAGATCCAAGCTGCAGCCACTCATAACATTGTCATTTTTTTTTTTCCAGCTACAGCCTTGGTCTTATGCTTGACTGCTGCTGGAAGCATTTGCTTTTGTTGCTTCCAAATGTGAACATGTTCATTGTTCATTTCTATGACATCATTTGGACATTATTAAAATATGTAGAGCAGACATATTTAGGCCAAAATGCATAGACTTTTTCTTGCCTAATTTCAAGTAATTCAGATTTCATATGCTCGTCACTTCAATGAAACAAACTTGGCCTCTTTAATTGGGTTCTTCACCATAATAGACTTTAGAGCACATTGTATTTTATTTTAGGACAAAAACAAAACATTCCAAAACATATGTGCTTGTCAATAGACAATAGTCAAAGAAATGTATGTTGTAATGTAAAGTCTGTTTTAATTGAATTGCAATTGCTCTTAAAGAGACTAAGTCCATTTGATTTGGTCCCAGCCTGAGCCAATCACTGTCTCTCATCGCCCTCCCAGGCTGCACTGGCTGTCTGGATCACGGTGCTAAGGTTCATGGGAGATCTCCCGAACCGAAGTACCACACGGCCATCAGCGATGGCAGTGAGAAGATCCCGGTCATGACCAAGATCTACGAGACCCTCGGAAAGAAGACCTACAAGAGAGAGCTGCAGGCCCTCCAGGGGGAGGGCGAGGTGAGGAGCGAGAAAAGGACCCCCCCAACCCCACAGGAACAGGACATTGGGGTGACACCTGCATCCCCTGCTAATAGAACCCCTGCTGAGGACCCTCCTCCCTCATTATGATGTCACACAGTGATGTAATCATGTTCCACAGTCATGATGGCATCGGACATTGCCTACAGTGAAATGTGCAATGAAATAAAACAGTGGGTTCCTCCTCACTTTTGACACTTTGTTTTGTTAATGACTTAATTCAAAATGGATTTATTTTTTTGTGTCAATCTACACATAACACCCCATAATTAATCATCTATAATTAATAATTAATAAATCGATTTTAAATTAAGTCTTTAACACAGAAAACTGCGGAAAAGACGAGGAGGTCTGAATACTTTCTGAACCCACTGTAAGTGTGGCTATGTTTCGTGTCATATTTAGACCTTTTTTATACCAGTATATTTAACATATATCTATAAGTCTATTCTCATTTGTTTGTACCAAAGTAAACTAATGTAGTTTTTTCCCTTAGACAAAGCATCATTTGCAGCTTCATACATCAGGTGACTTGGATGTGATAAAGCTCACACTTTGCTAAACAGTCCTGCAAAGGGTCAAGTGAACGCTATATCATCCATTGTGAACTTTAGGAACCAAGAATGTATGAAGTTTCTTTTATAAATCATGTTGTCACTAACAAAAATTAACTCAAACACATCTATTCCATTAACTTTCTAAAACTGTCTACTAAAACACTAACCCATTCGGCCGTTATTACCGGAACGGTCATGAAAATTGTCTGCTGTCTCCTCTCCTCTGGACAAAGGCAAGCAAAGGAAACATAATGTTCCAATGCCTATTATCGTCCAGCCATCTGCTAAAAAATGACAAAAAAAACGTCTTCAGATTAAATGTTCTTCTTTGTTTAGTACCTTTGGAAAGAGGTTGGAAATTATACCTCTAGGAAACCAGTTTATTACTTCAAATTTTTTTGTTGATTTTTTCATGAAGATGTCAGGAACATGACCTGGCTTTTGCCTCTAATGGCCCAAATTTCAGCATGATTTATAAACTGCTGGTGATGTCCTCCCCCTCTACAGAGCGCTCACATTGACAGTCACAAGAAGAGCAGTGTGCGCCACAAGCTAGTGTCCCTCACTCTTAAGAAGAAGTCAAAGATTACCGAGGAGGTGAGTGTGGGCACCACTGCGTTCCATCCCAGCATCAGTACAGAATATATGTAAGAATTAGTGCAACACAGAGCGAAGTGCGCGAAATGGGAGAGTGATGTGTTTTTCTGTTGGACTCCAGGTCACCAAGCGTCTTAACGACGGTGAGTACACCGTGCATGGGAACAGCATGCTGGAGGACCGTCCCACATCCAACCTGGAGAAGCTACATTTTATCATTGGCAACGGCATTTTGCGCCCCGCCCTCAGGTGAAAACCACACCTCACTCTTCTATAGAACAGCACAGTTTCCTCTTCTGAACATCATAGGTATCCCAGTCGGGTTCCTCCTCCCTGTTACTTCTATAAATATTGAAGAACAGATATTGTTATCATAGAAAATATTTTCCTTTGTAGTTTTCGCCCTTTTACTACCATAGACATCAAGAAGAACCTCCAGTGATATTCAAGTAGATGAACACCAGCACTAGATAGTTGAACTGTCATTATGATGAGGTGAAATGAAGTTTCTGTAGTGACACATTGACAGCTGCTTCTCCTTTTGCGCAGAGATGAGATCTACTGCCAGATCTGCAAGCAGCTGACTCAGAACCCGTCCAAGAGTAGCCACGCTCGAGGCTGGATCCTCATCTCACTCTGCGTGGGCTGCTTCGCCCCGTCCGAAAAGTTTGTCAAAGTAAGACATATTGATAGAGATAACCCTAAGCAGTGAATTTATGTGTTTGCTTGGTGAACAGTGACTCAGCTGTTCTTTGTGAGGTAATTTCAACAACATGGTGCAGCAATGTAATGTGTCCCTCTGTCTTTCTGTGATCCAAGAGGGTTTTTTTCTATCGTCTCAAACCTGTTGGTTGGTTGTCTTTGCCTGATCCATGTCGTTCACCATCAGCTTAATGAATTCTGGGTAACACTCTAGATTAGGTAATACAAAATATGGCTTATAAAGACATTTATGTGTAGTTCATAATCACTTCTAATCTATTTATTGATAATTATATATGTTTTTTTCCATCTTGGTGTCCACTAATGCCTGTCCTCCTGATACCTGTGCCAGGTTATAGTACACCTGGAGGGCTGGTCTGAGTGCGGATTAGTCCAGCACTTACCTGACTTGTGGTTATGAAGTCAAAACTTGTCTCAAGGCACAGACATGTTATTATTGTTTTTATAAAGGGTATTTCCCAATCTGAAGTGTTACCAAATTCTGGAGCAGTTTCTGGAACTCCCACTGACTCTAAGTCCTGTAATGGACTCTAAGACTGCCATATCGCCCCCTATGTTGCCCCCTGCAGTATTTGAGGAACTTCATTGGAGGCGGGCCTCCGGGTTACGCCCCTTACTGCGAGGAGCGTCTGAGGCGGACCTTCGTGAATGGGACGAGGACGCAGCCTCCATCCTGGCTGGAGCTCCAGGTACCGGCTTCCCAGATACAAACACCTGTCCCGTCCCTGCTGTCAGGGGTGGGAGGCGGATCACATGATTCAGGGCCGTTGGTTTAATCACCTGTCTCAAGGAGTAGTACTCCCACAATTGATTATAGTTCAGTTAAATTTTAGTCAGTGGCATTAGTACACTGCACCTGCCTCATAGGAAGGTCTCCCTGCTACATGATCGTTGAAGTTGGGTTCATTTATGTTGGGTCACTCAGCCATTTCTACTTTTTGACTATTGGTCCAGCTACTACTTAAATCCTGTGCTTTTATATACTAATTTTTGTCAAAGTGATGCAAAGTGATAAACGCAGATTCCACAAAATATCTGCAACCTTTGATTTTGCTGACTTTTTTCTAAATAATTTAGGCAATGTGTACCTCGAATTACTCAGGCTCTGGTATCGGTCCAGTTTCAGATGATATTTGAAGATTTTTCAGCTGATACAGATTTCAGTTGATTTCAGTTGGATATTGTATTCAGAAGATTGTGGTGTGGAGGAGGAGAAATTGGTTATAAATGCTGTATTTTGAAATGGTTTTGATTTTGCCCTCAGGCCACTAAGTCGAAGAAACCCATCATGCTGCCGGTGACCTTCATGGACGGCACTACCAAGACCCTGCTGACGGACTCGGCCACCACGGCCAAGGAGCTATGCAACGCGCTGTCCGACAAAATCAGCCTAAGGGACCGATTCGGATTCTCCCTCTACATAGCCCTGTTTGACAAGGTACCGGAGCAGTCTGGGCTTCGCCAGCCTGTCATTCTTACTTAGTCTAAACTATGTCTTCATTAAAACGCGGCACATGCCATTCTGTCATTGTCATTTCCACAAGCATTGCTGTCACTTAACCTACTGCTTTCAGGCTGCCACACTTCAATCTGCCGAGCTTTCCAATTTCAGAGAACTGACAGTCAGTATTAAATTCCATCACTCATCCAAAAGTTGAATTAAAGTGAAGGACTTCTCTTGTGCCATTTTGCCAGTGTGGAATAAAATTCAGAACCTCCTTTGTCATAGTCTTAAAAACCCACCCAACCTCACTCTGAGCTGTAACAGTAGGTTTTACCTTAAACTAACCTCTCCTGTGTTTTTTGTGAACCCTACCCCTTCAACCATCCCACACCCCTGACCTTCCCCTCCCATCCGCACACCTGGCCAGGTGTCCTCTCTGGGCAGCGGGAACGATCACGTGATGGACGCGGTGTCTCAGTGCGAGCAGTACGCCAAGGAGCAGGGGGCGCAGGAGCGCAACGCCCCCTGGAGGCTGTTTTTCCGGAAGGAGATCTTCACCCCCTGGCACAACCCGACCGACGATAACGTGGCCACAAACCTCATCTACCAGCAGATCGTGCGGGGGGTGAAGTTCGGGGAGTACCGCTGCGATCGGGTGAGAGTCGCGTGGAGAGCATGCAGTGTGAATGGGTGGATAGAGAGAGGCTGGTGATCCGGCCTCTGCCTTAGCTGAATATTAATACCATATAATAATAATAATAATAATAATAATAATAATGTGACATGTTCTCTGTGTCATGGAAGAGGAGCTTGCTGTGCCCACTGATGTGGGTTTTAATTAAGGTCAGCCTTAATTGGCTAAAATAACATTCCTGTACCATAGAAGAAGAGGTTGTTGTGTCTTCATTTTGAATAATACAAACTCAAACTTAATTGATTGAATTAGAGTGCTGTGTACCATAGAAGACGAATTAGGTTTGTGTCCTTGAATAATGTGGGCAATACAAGCTCAGCCTTAATTGATTCAATTAATGTGTTGTGTACCACAGAAGAGGAGTTTGCTGTGCCCTCCATAATAATGTAGGCAGTACACGATCAGCTTTAATTGATTCAGTTGAGATGCCATGTAGCAGAGAGGATTTTGTGGCGCCCTCTAGTGGTGGTTCGAGGTTTGAGGTGGCGGAACTCTCTCCCCCAGGAGGATGACCTAGCAGAGCTGGCTTCACAGCAGTACTATGTGGACTACGGCTCGGAGATCCTGCTGGAGCGACTACTCAGCCTCATCCCCTCCTACATCCCCGACCGCGAGGTCAACTCCTCCAAGACCGTGGAGAAGTGGGCGCACTTCATCATGGCCGCGCACAAAAAGGTGAGGTCCGATCTGGGCTGGCTGCAAGGCCAGGGTCATTGACAACGGCGTCTCCATCTCGCGTTATCGGTGAGACTGCATGGAGTACTGCAGAGAGCAACATGGCGGTGTTGCTGAGTTCACACTTCCTGGAGTATGTTTCCCAGAGATAAAACTCTGAAATTACCTGAGAGCCCACAATTTCAATGACTGCAGTTTACTCAGGCAAGGACTCGGGCATGGGCCATCTGTTATAGGACTATCACTGGCTCACATTCATTCACTTCCCATGGGCCCATTCAGGGCTGGTGAGGTCCCAGTTTCTCTAATTGAGAGATGCATCTCTGAGAGTTATGGAGAAAGTTTGCAATGCAATGAATACAAAGTCTAAAGCCAGGTCTGCTGCTTGTTGATAATTTTTGACTTATGCACATTATATTTCATCTGCATTCATTTTAAAAGTTTGGTTTGTTCACGTGACTATCACATTTCCTGTTGTTTCTTCACTCTTTACCTATACCCTAGTTAACTGTCTCCTTTTATTACACGGCTTGAGCCTTCATACATCATCATATTATCTTGTCTGCAACATGCTGACGTCTTCAACGGTTTTATAACCTTTTCCTACCTTTCTCCCTCATTTCCTACCTTCTTTACGCTCTTACCCTTTCTCTCATCAAACGGCTTTTTATTTCTTTCACCGATGCAGGGAATTTACACACAGAAGAGGGTGGACCCACAGAAGGTTAAGGAGGAAGTCGTGGATTTTGCGCGATACAAGTGGCCTTTGCTCTTTTCCCGATTTTATGAGGCCTTTAAGTTTTCTGGTATGCGCCATATCCATTTCGCCAATACAGTTTTGCTCCATAAGCATCAAATCATAATTTCCTGAATTTTTGTCCAAACACTGCTGCTTCCTGGTTCTCGCCCAGGTCCCAGCCTGCCAAAGAATGATGTCATCGTGGCTGTGAACTGGACTGGGGTTTACTTCGTGGATGAGCAGGAGCAGGTTCTGCTGGAGCTATCCTTCCCAGAGATCACTGCGGTGTCCAGCAGCAGGTAGAGCCTGACAAACGGCCTCTTCAATGTTCCCAAAGTGGCTCAAAGTATCAGTTTTATGTTGAAAACACAGGTACAGAATTACTAAGAGAAGAATGTTTTGACAAAGGAAAGACCATAAAATATTTATTAAAAATAAAGATGTTCCTTAAAATTCCCTCACTAGGAAATATAAAGCTATTCTGTTCTATAACTGAGGCCGTTGTTTGTTTTAAACATAGTCCAGGTATTGTTTATTTGTTGAGACCTTGTAGCTGCCAATCATTCAGACTCCAGGTGAATCTAATCATGAATATTAATGAGCATAACGACAGGATGCATTTCTGTGAATGTTTTGACAGGACATGATGGGAATTGAAGCTGCTGGATCTTTAGTATGGACTTCAGATTTCGCCTGGCCTTACTTTGTATTATTTGCATAGCAGAGGGCCAAGCCCTGGGCAACTTACCATACTTTTTTGTACGCTGCACAATCTTCCAGGCTGTCTTACTATACAGCAGGATTTTTGCAGAATATGATGGAGCGCTTGCTGTCAATCATCATTTTTCAGTGGCTGGAGAAACAACCGTGTTGGGAAGGGCAGCTTGTTGTAGCTTTTTAAATGCAGCCCAGGTTTATACTGCTACTGAGCACATTAAAAATCCACCAGTGTCACGTTTTTTCTTTGAATTGTAAGGATTCTGCTTTAGAATAAATGTTTGGTTGTTTTCCTTATTTTGGACAGCATGATGTGGGACACAAGACTGTGCCAGCTGGCTTTTCGCTGTTTAAATGCTTTTTATACATCCACTGATAGCAAAAGCATGGGGTCCGATATTTGTCAAAATGCACAATTATTTAATTAAAAATGAATTTACAGGAGTTATTAAGTGATTTGTTGAAATATAAATAAAACATGGCACTCAGAGGTGGTTCATATTAGCCATGGGAAACCACTATAAATGAGTAAAATCACAGCACCTAGCAAGAACAAGGAAAAATCAGGGTACCCATGAGAGCACTAACTTCCAGTACAAATGCAGAGCATTAAGTATTTTAGGTCCAGAGACTTTTGGATTTATTACATGGCAAGAACAGCAAAAAATCAGCTCTAACTTGCCATGACAAATGCATAGCATTAGTCATTTTAGTTCTAGACAGATTTGGATTTAGTACCCAAAAGAATACAGATAGCAGGAGCAGTTAAATACAGAGCGTGGAATGATGTAGTGGGGTGTTAAGTGTGAATGTGGGTCTACAGCCTCCATCTCTCCTTCTGTCATCTCCATCTCAGAGGGAGCAAGCTGCAAGGCCAGAGCTTCACACTGGCCACCATCAAGGCGGACGAGTACACCTTCACCTCCAACAACGCCGAGGACATCCGGGACCTGGTGGTCACCTTCCTGGAGGGGCTGAGGATGAGGTCAAAGTTCGTGGTGGCCCTGCAGGACAACCCTAACCCCGGTGAGAGCAGCTCAGTCCATCAAATTTGTTCTGACTCCTAAATCCCATTAGCACCATAGGCTAGCAGCCCTCAGGAGGATCTGGATAATGCACTGTTTTTTGTGCAGAGACTCGCCACACTGCCTTATAACAAATCCTGACCAAGCCAATTCTGACTGTTTCCAGAAACCCTTTGGGGTGTGATTCTCCATTCTAGCAGCATCTCCCAAGAGCAGAGTTTCATTCAGCAGCGTTCCCCATGCCTCATTATATACTTGGGGCTCCTCCGACCAATAGGCTGCCTGCTTTCTGACTGTCCCAGCTGCGTATGAAATGCAGCTCTCTGATGCAATCACTGCGCAGATCAGCTTGTGGACTGAAATATTGAACAGAGCAGAAGATGATCAAGCTCAGTATTGGAGATCTGTGAGCTTATCTACACTCTCCCAAACTGACAGAGGACCCTTGCAGCAGTGGGGACAAGCCCGTGGATATTACGCCACAGACTAAATTTGGAGAGAAATTAAAAATACAAGGTCTGTTAAAATGGGTTAAAATCTGCATTTGGAAAGCATCTGACAGTTGCTTGCATTCCACGCTTTCAACACAATCAGCTCTGGCTGATTTAGAATGGGTTTCTGAGACTTCTGCCAGTGTCCTTCTACATGCCAACACAACTATAGACAAGCCTGGCCTGAATCATTTCTTTAAAATAAGTCTTTTAACTTGCACATGTGACCGTTTGAAAGCCTTGCAGTCTCAAACCCCCACTGTAAATAAAGGGATGCTCCTCACTGTGTTTCAGCTGGTGATGACTCCACCTTCCTGAGCTTTGGGAAAGGTGACCTCATCCTGCTGGACCAGGACACTGGGGAGCAGGTCATGAATTCGGGATGGGCGCATGGCATCAACGACAGAACCAAACAGAGGGGCGACTTCCCCGCGGACTGTGTCTACGTGCTCCCCACCGTCACCAGACCCCCATCTGACATCGTGGTACAAAACCGCTACCACCTGTAGACACTTTTGATGCCTTCACAACACTGCAGCCTGATTCCAACTTTGTCTCTTTCTCATGCATCTAGTACAACAGACCATATCTCAGCTTGCCATCTATCATATAGTTTTCCTTTAAAAAAAAAGCAAAGCAACGGTTATGTCATCGAATGTGCATTGAAGTTCTCTCCCCAGTTATGCATGCTCTGTCTCTGTCTTACTCTATTTTCCTCCTTCTCTCTGTCTCTTTTTTCTTTCCGTCTGTTGCCTAGGCTTTAGTTACCATGACACCAGACCAGCGTCAGGAGTCCATCCGGATGTCCCAGCTGCATCTGTCGGAGAGCGAGGAGAGGGTGAAGCCGTACACGTTGGAGGAGTTTTCCTATGACTACTTCAGGTAACCAGTGTCCCCTTGTCCACAGTACCTTTTTTAACCCAGACTCTTCTGAAATCTTACACTTCAATACACCCAGGCTGTACATGCACAGTGCTCCTCTCCTCACTCTCTGTCTCTCTCTCTCTCTCTCTCAATTCAGTGGAATTGCACTTTCTGGTATAGATCTTTCTGGCTTCTTCTTTTTTTCATTGTTTTGTTAATTACAGTCAGATAGTTGTAATTATTAAATTCACATTAATTAGGGATTTGTAGGTGTTGGTTTTTTTTTTTTTTTGGATGGTGTATGCAATTGAAAAGATCTAAAAGTCAAAATCCCTCTCTCTCCCCCTCTACCCCACCCCCCCTCCTCCAGGCCACCTCCAAAGCACACTCTGAGTCGGGTGATGATCACGAAGAACCGGGGGAAGGACAAGATGTGGTGCTGCACCAGGGAGCCCATCAAACAGCCGCTGCTGAAGAAGGTGCTGAACCACGAGGAGCTGTCCCAGGAGGCCTGCATGGCCTTCATTGATATCCTCCACACCGAGACAAACCCCCACCCAGTCAAACCATCACAGATCTAACATCTCATTTGTATTTTGATTCCATATTTTCATCTGCTTTGATTTTAGTTTGCACACACTACAGCATAACAATTGCTTCCCAGCATTAGCTTTTCATTTTTAGTGCCAGCCTTAAATAGTATTTTTTACAAAAAGATAGTGACCCTGGATCAGTTTGAGTACTTTGCTATTCTGTAACTAAGACCTACAGTTCATCAGTCTGATGAATGTGTTTCTCCTTGACCTTTCATCTACCCATAATGAAATATATGGGCGATTACCCGTCCAAGCGAACGCGATCTGTCAACGAGCTCACTGACCAGATATTCGAGGGGGCCTTGAAGGCAGAGCCTCTGAAAGATGAGATCTTTTGCCAGATCCTTAAGCAGCTCACGGAAAACCATGTCAAGTAAGTCACCCGTCCAGAATTGCTAAGAAAAGCAGTTTTGCACTACCTACACACTGTACATCATCTCAGTTTAACTGTGGAAGAACATGGCATATCACCAAACCAATGCACAATAGAATAGAATAGAATACAATGGAATAGAATAGAATAGAATAGAATAGAATTATTTATGCTGGGTGAACTTCAGGTGAAATAAGTAAGTAACCATGGTGATGAGCATCAGTATTGTTTAATGGGGATTCTTCTCAGCAACAGGAGCTTGAAGTCTTTCGATTAAAGGTGGTAATGGACAGTGCAGTATACAGGTGCATTACTGAGAAAAACCTGATCCAGGCTGCTAAGTGCCCCAAAACTGAATGCCAGAGCTATGCTGGACTTAGTAATTGTTACCGTTTTTAACAGAACCTGTTTTAGGAGGAGAGGGAATAAAATTATGTCCATCAGTGGTCCAGGAAAAAATGTTTTAATTAAATCCAATCTGTACCAAGAATTGATCATTTCTATCAGCAATCCCAAATCGTCTCAACAGAGCTTTTCTGAGAAGGATAAGTGGTCGAGAAAGAGTCACAGTCCTAATTACTGCCAAATGTCCTTCTGTCAAGTATTTTACAATGCAGTATATATTCCTGCATTCAGCATATTTCATATTTTATATTTTTCTTAACTGGTTTTGAAGAAATGTAACCCCTTTCAGACATAAATTTGAACAGTTTTTGATTGAGATTTTTGAAATGAAAATGTTAAATTCAAAAAAGGATACAAACATAATTTCAGTGGGATGTCATTGTAAGGATACTGAATCTGTATCAACTGAATGTATCAGGCGCTGTAGATATAAACTTAAGTCTGACTGAGAGAGCTCTCAGTGTGTGTGTGCAGTGCAGAAGGACCAATCTGACTGATGCTGTAGAGTTGTGGCAGCTTCTATCATAAATTAAAATGTGGAGGAAGATAATGCTGTGCTAGTATCTCTGCTGTTGCTTGGTTCTTGCGTACATTCAGCTTCTTTAAACATGCATTAATTATGTCTGCACAGCTTGTATACATAGCATCTGCTGATTGTAACCATGGCGAAGAGAAGATGCAGTGTTGACAGGAAACACTGGGGTGCAGTAAAACACTACAAACTGCAAAAAATCTGTTTTCTACATGTCCTCCTTTTGTCCTCTCTCTCTATCTCTCTCTTACTTGCTCTGTCTCTCTGCATCTCTTTTTTTCTGTCCTGTCAAGTGAGTCATGAGAACAAATGTTCTTTTTTCCTCACTCTTGGCATCCAGTTCCTGGTTAAAAGCTGAGCCTTTGGTTTTTGTGTCTCTCTCTCAGCCTGTCAGCTTTGAGCTCTCTGTGTAGTTCTTTCTGATGGCTGTGGTGTGTTTTTGTGTTGTTCTGTTAATGACAGTCTAAAGGGCGCCATGTTTGTGCAGTATCGGCGTCTCTGTTTTTGTGGTCCCCTGTCAGTTGGCACCATAGGTGATATGTGTTCTGGTTTACTTTTGGTTGACCACACTCACCCTGACTGCTGTGGTTAACTGTTATGTGTTCTGTTCACTATGGTCTAGAGCACACCATTTTTGGGCAAGACTGATGTCCATGTTTTTATGGTCCCATCAGTTTTTTTGGTTCATTCTTCATTGACCATATTGGGCTGGGCTGTTGTTGATAACAGTGCTGGGTGCATCTGTGTGGTGCATTTGGTTCAGTTTTGGTTGATGATACTGATTGTTGATACAGTGGTTGATGATGATGATGATGATGATGATGATGATGATGATGATGATGATGATGATGATGATGATGATGAGGGTTTATTTGATGATCAAAATACATATTAATCCTGCTCAAGAGCAGCCATCACAAACATTTAAAATCATCAAGGATTTCAACACATTAGGCTCATTTCCATTGTGGTTCCACAAGAAATACCCAGTTGACTGTGATTGGTGTATTGCTGTGTGATGTCATCACAGGTACAGTGAGGAGAAGGGCTGGGAGCTGCTTTGGCTCTGTACGGGTCTCTTTCCCCCCAGCAATGTGCTTCTGCCCCACGTCCAGAGGTTTCTGCAATCCAAAAAGCACCACCCCCTCGCCCCTGACTGCATGCAGAGACTGCAGAAGGCCCTGCGGTAGGTAACCACACAAAAAACCCCAGTCATGACTAATCAGTAACAAATACATGGTATTCATCATTAGATAGAAATATTTCCTCAGAATAAACACACTACTAAGCTATTTTTCATAAATACATGTGCTAATGCTACATCCTGTTGTCGTTGTCAATATTAGCTTTGTGGTGCAACAAAGGTAACAACATGAAACATTGCTGGTGTTTTGTCATTCAAGTTTAGAGATTGCAAGTGCTATATATAACTAATCAAACCTCTGTCACGGGTTGCAATTTTAAATAGTATTTGTTGTTGTTCAGAAATATATAATTCCATTTATATGAATACCAGGATAAATGTTTTTAAGCTTTTATCTGATTGATCAAGAAATTAATTTAGATAATGGAAAATATAAATGATAAGTTGTTTAGATTGTTGATGGTTGCAGCTGTTCCACTGAACCCAAAATCACTTTTCTTGGGTTTAGACGTGCCACTTTAGAAACTTTGGTAGCTCAAATGTCCAGGGGGTTGTACAGAACTATGGGTTTGTCGTCCTACTTTACGAAGATAAATATATACTGTGTATTTACTCTCTCCAGCTAACTGGACACTCCAGAGACTTGTTATAAAGCTCACCATGGCCTTCATTTCTCTCTCTCTCTCTCTCTCTCTCTTGCTGTCTCAGACTTTATTTCCTCAGTTATGATAATCTATATTGCGGCAGTGGGATTTGTTTATGCTTCTGTTAAAAGTATCAGTGTTGGATTATTCCCTCTGTATAGACATCTGGCCAGGGTTTTGGTTGCCACAGTTCTGTTACATACGATATCACATGTCATTGTTTTCACAGTTACTCTTCAATCCACAGAATATAGACTGAGCTCGGTGGGTCGTTATTAATGTTGTCATCTCTTTTCTGTTTTTTTGTTTTACCTTTCTGAATCAGAAATGGGTCCAGGAAGTACCCCCCACACCTGGTGGAGGTGGAGGCCATTCAGCACAAAACCACCCAGATCTTCCACAAAGTGTACTTCCCCGACGACACAGATGAGGTGCGATCCATCACAAATCCGGAAAAAAAAACATGTCTGTCACATTATCAGATCCTCACAGCTGTGTGGTGCACCTTTTCACACAGCTATCTGCCAAAAGATTCAGCACTGATCCAGCACTGGTTACCGTAGGGACTCCACAATGTGACGTCATCACCCTCACCCCTCACCACACAAGATCCTGTTGGGCACATGTTCCACTGTTGATTGGTCACCTGACTGCAAATTCTTAGAAATATTCACGGCCCATATTTTATCAGTGTTCTCTTTCAGAAGAAAAACAAAACTCCTTCCATGGGGGAATTATCCCAAAAAAATCCTGGGCGAAAACACTGTGTGTGTTTACTGCTTTGCCTCGTTTCCATAGCCTTTGAAATCCATTTGATGTGGAGGAAGTTCATTACTCGGACAGCAGAGATTAGAGTGAGAGGCAGCGACTGCTTTAGACCGGAATGAGTAATGAATCAGATTCGCATGATTTATTTAAGAAAAAAAAAACTCATAATTAGATTCTCATTTCATTTCACTTTTAAGGAAAATCTAATTTCCCACTTCTAATGAGAATAGTGCATAATGAGTTTTCCCTGTCCACCTGCGTGATCAGGGTCCGGGGGATTTAAACTCACTTAGTATGAATTCCTTCTCGGAAATTTAAGTTGTTGTTATTGCCATTGCAAAATCACATCTGAAAATGCAATTTCAGGCTTTTGAAGTGGAGTCAAGCACAAAGGCAAAGGACTTCTGCCTCAACATTTCCGGCAGACTCCTGCTCAAGTCCCCAGAAGGCTTCAGCCTGTTTGTGAAGATTTCTGACAAGGTAGGAGGCAGAATCCATTAACATCTGTAACACCCGGGGACACCAAACAAAATTCAGGATGGAAGAGTATATAAGATACCGATGCAATACTGACACAAATAAGGCTGCACCTCTGAACAACTTTGCTGTGTCAGTCTGTACCTATTAAATCAGGACACCAAATTTCCCTTCCCAGGGCTTAAGGGATGGTACATTTTTTGCATTCCTATATTTTTTGGCAGAGATGTGACACATTGAATTGTTATAAGAGTCCATGTTAGTCATTCCTCAAAATGTCACAAAATGCTGGACCAGCATAGTACACCCCTCTACTGGTGAGGTGCTTGGTCAAATCTGACCCTGAGCCCCTGGGCCTAGACATTGGAGGGAGTCTCAGCTATGTCGTCAAGAAACCGCACCATGATTGGATAGTCTACAGCAGTGGGACTTGTGTGCTAATTAGCCTCATTCCACCAGGTGCATCAGCGCCCCCTAGCTGTTTGCCTGGTGCCTGGCAGTTTACCAGTTCTTGTCTGGGAAAAAATATGCCGCTCGATGAAGGGTTATCTGAAATGTGTGATGTTTTATTGATCAGTTTCTTCCATTCAATATGAGGATAAATTGTAGGACACATTTCTATCCTCATTGTTACTGGTTGTTAAATCCAGTTTGGCACTTCTGTTAAATGGCACTGCAACTCTCCATTGTTTAAGGTATTGCATCAGAAAGTAATGATGAATTTGTGATCTTGTGATGAGGTTCTGAGATTGTAATGAAGCTGCCCGACTGTAATGAATCTGGGAGGCTAAGATGAGGAACTGTAGGAAAAGTGTTGACGTTGTAATAAGATTAGGTGATGGTGAGACACTGCAATGAACCTGGGAGATTTTAATGAAGCCGTGACAATCTGTTTTAGGTGATTAGCGTACCGGAGGGAGACTTCTTCTTCGATTTTGTCAGGCACCTCACTGACTGGATCAAGAAAGCCAGACCTGCAAAGGATGGTAAAGTGTACCAGAGATTTCAGCCATGTTTTGTTTGAATTTGCATGGCATTTGCGTTGTGGTCAGATCATCCCTTGGATCACATGACTGCGTTTAACTTCTCTATGACTATTTAAAAATACACGATAATGTCTGCTCCCATGCAGGTATAGTGCCTTCATTGACATACCAGGTGTTCTTCATGAAAAAGCTGTGGACAAACACTGTACCCGGGAAGGATTCTTTTGCAGACTCCATCTTCCATTATTACCAGGTCATTCATTTAGTCTTGCCTTTATTTCCCATTTAAAATGCTTCCATAGAAATAAAATAACTTGAAAATATGGGCTATAGAATTAAGTTAGAAGGTGTACTAGAATTCATAATCAAATAGGCATGTGTTACTGTGGTTATGTGTGTGTGTGTGTGTGTGTGTGTGTGTGTGTGTGTGTGTGTGTGTGTGTGTGTGTGTGTGTGTGTGTGTGTGTGTGTGTGTGAGCCTGTGTGAGCCTTTGTGTGTGTGTGTGTGTGTGTGTGTGCCTGTGTGTGAGCCTGTGTGTGTGTTTGTGTGTGTGTGAGCCTTTGTGTGTGTGTGTGTGTGTGTGTGTGTGTGTGTGTGTGTGTGTGTGTGTGTGTGTGTGTGTGTGTGTGAAAGATGGAGAGACACGCACTCACTCCTTCATCCATCCTTCTCAGGAGCTGCCTAAGTACCTGCGGGGCTACCACAAGTGTTCCCGCGAGGAGGTCTTCCAGCTGGGGGCCCTCATTTACCGTGTCAAGTTCGAGGATGACAAGTCTCACTTCCCCACCATTCCCAAGATGCTGAAGGAGCTGGTGCCCCAGGACCTGATCCGGCAGCTCTCACCGGATGACTGGAAACGGGTGAGCATGGAGAACACTATAAGTTACTGTGTTAGATCTGCTATGTTTTTAATTACACATTGCTATAGTGTTTTCTTAACCGCTGAACAGCTGTGAGGGGTCATGGGGGGAGCAGTGGGTTGTCACGGAGGGTCACATGGGGCCATTTCAGGTGACAGCTGATGTCTCTGTTAATCCTCTGCAACGTGTTCACTTTAATGTCTCTTTCATCTCCTTCCAGTCCGTTGTGGCCTACTTCAACAAGCAGGCAGGGAAATCCAGAGAGGAGGCCAAGTTACTGTTCTTGAAAATCATTTTCAAATGGCCAACTTTTGGATCAGCTTTCTTTGAAGTAAAGGTAATCAGCATTTTTTTTTATTCTGAACAAGATTATTACTCCTGGTAATGCATAATACTTCCACAGCAATAAATGTCTAATGAAAAAAACACATCTATGACCATATTCAGTTTACAATAGCAGCCAGGCAGTCTAAACGGAAATGTTTTAATCAATGAGCTCCAATGTGTCAGAATAATTTTAGAATTTGAGAGGTACAGAAACAATTTTGTTCCCAGGCCTGACAGAGCTTTGGGTGACCCAGTTTTCTCAGTAAATTTTTGGCTCAAACCACAAGATTCAGTCAGCTATAACTGCATCCAGGCCATTAGCTAGGCCAGTGCATGACAAGGGAATGTAAATCTGGTGTTTCATCTTGCCTCTTGATTTTTTTTCTGAAATAAAAATGTATCTACAGCAAACCACAGAGCCAAACTTCCCTGAGATCCTACTTATAGCAATCAACAAGCATGGCGTCAGTTTGATTGACCCAAAGTCGAAGGTGGGTGAGACAATTCCAGAATTCCACAACAAAACATGTGCATGTGCATTGTATATAGTATGGAGTTTTCCATAAAATGTGTAGGTATGTCTATTGGCATTGTAACTCTTCTCCAGAAAGTTACAGGTACGCATGTTAACTGGAGTACATGTAAATATTACCTGTAAATGCTATCGGTTTTCAGTGTTCTTGACCTGAATTGTTTCAGTGAATATCTGACTGTATAAACAGATAATCTGTAGACTTTGTACTATGTACCATACATAAAGCTGTCTGCTAAGCAGATATTGTTTGTATGTATAGCAGTGTACAGTATGCATTTATTTGAAGCATATGTGTCATGTATCCGTGTGTGTGTTTTGTTTGTGTCTGTTTCTAACCTGCTTGTTCCACTTCTCCACAGGACATCTTAACAACACATCCTTTCACCAAGATTTCAAACTGGAGCAGTGGAAACACCTACTTTCACATCACCATCGGCAACCTGGTGCGCGGCAGCAAGCTTCTTTGTGAAACTTCACTGGTGAGAAAAACAAAATTACTTCGAACTTTTGAAAAAAAAAATGAAACACTGAAACAAATTTGCTCGGCTCAAGATTTAAACAAGAGAGAAAATCGATCATTTTCACCCTGCTCACGATTTAAACGGGAGAAAAATTTTGATAAGATACAGAAACGATAAGGTTCTAAGCAGAATAGTTCACAGTCTCCCTGCTAATGGGTTTTATTGGGTATTTTGTTTTAGCTAGCTCAAGCTTTAAATTACTTATTGGCTAGTTCGTGCCAACACCTCCTACACTTCCCAGCCAAGCTTTCTTTTATTTTGGCTCTCAGGGCTACAAGATGGACGACCTATTGACATCCTACATCAGCCAGATGTTGACCACCATGAGCAAGCAGCGCAACTCTCGCGGCATCAGCAAGTGAACTGATTACTGGCGAGAGGTGGCGGAGCTGTTGCGCTTGCTCCGCCCCCTGGGTCACCCCTGCAGCTGGGGGCGGAGCTTCTCCAGCAACCTGTGGCGTATGAGTCGCAGTCCCTCCGCCAGCTCCACCGAGCTCGACATCGACGAGCGCTCCCTGTCGTCCCCCTCGAGCGAGGATGACTACCTCTGAGCCCGGCCACAACCCCCACCCCCCCACCCCTCCAACCCCTTGAAATTCCCCCTCATTAATTTCCCATCATTCTGTGAGTGACAACTCTTAAACCGCACCCCACCCCGAGCCCCCACGCCCATCCAAGAAATGACATGAGTGCTTCCGTCGGCTACAACAGCAAATGGACAAAAACACACAGACATGGATAAGCTCTCTGTGCCCACACACACACACACACACACACACACACACTCACACACTGTTTTGTCTATTAACTCACGAAAATGCAGTGACTGCATGTGTAGATACATATATACATGTGTACACAAAAACACAAAAAAGCACACAAACACACACATACATACATACATACACTGGCATCTGCAAAGACTCCATGGCTGTATTCTCATACATAAGTCTCAAAAAACAAAAATGGTACTTGGACCTGACTTTTTAACAGAGCTTCATATTCAGATCGTAGCGTATTGGCCTAAAAACAGCTACTTCTCATTGTAGCAGGAGCAAAACTGACCAGTGATGTCGTACGTCAGTTCTAGGGGCCTTGTATGAATGGACATGCTGAGTTATGTCACTGTGTGATTAGCTGCTTTAGCTAGGTATTTACCGGATAAGATTACTGTAAAATAGGGTAATATATTGTGTAATGGTGGTGATGTCACATGGGTTTACAAGCTTGTTACCAATGGGTTTTATATGAATATATTATGTATGCGATTATGTGCTTTTACTTCCCTTGTTTTTGAAGGCCTTAAGGTAATACTTACTCCCATTAATGTAAATGGAGTTAACTGTTTTTATATGTAGACCTACATTTCATTTATTGATTGTTGACTGACGAAATAGGCTTTGCGTATACCAGGAGAGAAGCTTGCAAACGCGTTGTACAGATCTCCTACTTTTATGTCATTCCCCTCAGTGCAGCTTAGTGCTGGTAGTGTTTGATAAAAGGTGAAAAAAACACAAGTGTAATGTGAAAAGTCTGGGTGCTGTAGAGAGAGAGAGAGAAAAGGACAATGGAAATGAAATGGGGGGTGGTTCAAACTCCATGCTATAGCCTTATGAAAAGTGTGTCTCACCTTGGTCAAACTGGCCAGGGAAATGCATTGGGTTAGCATAGGGAATAAGCCAGCCTGTGAAACCATAAGATCGTAATTGTACTCACTGTATACGGTAACATGAACACCAGTTTCTTCCAGTGATACTTTAGTCTTTTTTCTGTTGCTGAAGTCTAACCATGTCTAGTCTTGAATTCACAGATGGCCTTTTGTAATGTTTGACTGAAAACATTAAACATTGAAGAAGTGTCTCCTTTATACTTGTTTTGTGCAGAAAAATTGGAACAAACTGGCCCTTTTATAAACTGAAACAATTCTCTGCAGAGCCCAGCAGATTCCTGCATGCTATACTGCAGTTGAGAAGGGTTTTTACTTCAGAAAAAGTTAGTACTCATGCTGACAGTTGACTGTTTTCCTATTAACCTTTTGTGCTGTGTGAAGAGTACACTTTGGATGGCTGGAGAGTCGACTTCCATGAAGCAAACAACTCCAAGAGCAAGTGACTAGAATCTTATCCTAGCCCAGCGTGAAACGTTGGCCAATATTTCTTTCATCATTCCTGTTAAATATTAAAGATTGAAGTCACGACTACGTGCTTTTGAAAAATGAATTGGTCTCCACAGCGACTCGTGATGCCAGAGCCTCTCGCTGCACACTGACCTAAGAGGTAGCGGGGGAGATGTGGAGCCGTATTGTAAATTCTGGGCATGTGAATGTGATTACATCACCACCGTTCAAACAGAAGCAGCGTGCATTTTGTTCATTTCATTTTAAAAAGAAGATGAAATGTCAGCAATCAAACATTACTGAGGAATTTTAAGGGTGTGAGAGGTAGCTGTTTTACTCCGTTTTGCTCTAGTAAACAAGGATTTGTATGTATTTAAACCATGTTGTATTACAGTTACAATGCTGAATGCACATATAAAATATTTTGTATTTTAAGTGCTCACAGCTGGAAGACTGGCATTTCCCCGAGTGGACGAGTACTCAGTACTTGCGTTTTCCCGTATGAAAGGCAGTTGCTCTTTTATAAAACCGAACAAATAAAGATCTTTAAATGTACTTTTGCAGAACTGAATTCCTAATACATGCCCTCTGATCGGCTGTTCGTGTCTGATAAAAACATCTACATTTTTTTTTCCCGTCAGTTTTACAGAAGATTCCAAACCGATACGTTTCTTTGCTTTGGTGTCTTGTATAAAAAAAAAAAAAAAAAAAAAAACAGCAAAAGTATCGATACCTGAAAATTCTTATTTTAATAGATGGTCAATAATGCTACCACACATCAGTTTGCACAATACAGAAAATATATGTGGCTCTCGATTACACTGTCTGCCACGTCCTTTTAGTGACAGTGAAATGTGCTAGGGCCTATGGCACTTTTACACCATCCAGTTAACGTCTCTGCGTTTCATAGTTATGAGCAACAGAATAAAACATTCTTCACCAAACATGCCCCTCAGCTACCTGAACGGGAGTCCGGTCAATTTGATCACCATCACACATTGGGACACTCAGATATCTGAACAGAGAGGCCATTTTCTGCCAGTGACAGAAAAAATATCTATGTTTTATTTCGTACTTCCTAACCAGAAGGATCAGCATTTTTGGTTATACTGTAAGGTTTTTTATTGTTTTCGGTCACAAGATTGTCACAAAATGGGTGATTGGGAAACATGGCTGGTTCATTAACCTTCATGAATGTAGGTCACAAAGCATTGTTCTGCTGTACCTGAAAATCATTAATAGGACAACAAACCTGTGTAGTATTGTCCTCAAAAAAACACATAATTATATATCACAATGTCACAGGTGCTTGAAATTCAGTATAATGCACCTGTAAACATGAAACAGTTCAGACGAAATTATCTGTAAATCAAGGCTTGATTTAGTCTTTAGTTATATGTACAGCCATGTAGAGTATTTGCTTCTAAACATACCTGGCCCTTCTGAATGAAGAGGAACAAGAGCCAAAATGGCAGGATAAGAGCATTTGTGAGGTGACCAAAGCTTTCAGTAGTCCTAGGCTCAATGGAGCTGACTCACATGAACCAATCAAACTTCACGGCAGTACACTTCAAAACGCTGTGATTGGTTAAAATCAGTGCATCAATAGCTACGTTTCTATCTGAATATCAAAATAAATTTTATGTCTGAGTGCTCAATAATCTACTTAAGTACTCAACAGCGACCAAGCTACAGGTGTTTCCACCGAAATGTACTTTTTGCACTTTGTCAGGAAAATATGGAATGATGTGTTTTGAGCCCCATAATATGAGATGATACATTTGACATTTAACACATACAAACATTTTCTTTTAAAATTAAGTTAAGGGCGATTAGCTTGCAAACCCTACATAATGCCCATTCTCATTTGGCAAATTTCAAAACCTAAAAACACAAATTCTTGTAAATGAAAAAAAAAACACAAGCCGTGACTCTCCCTTCAGGAAGACCAACCCCTTCAAAAAGGAACAGAGTTCTGATATTTGGAGTCAGAATTTGAAGCAGAGAAACATCTCTACTCAGAGGAAAGACATTACCAGTATCTTGCTTGGCAATGACGATGCTGTTACGGCAATCTGTTCAGTCCTCTCTCAGAAATTTTCTCCTCCATCACCATTCGTTTCTCATACACATGAAACCTTGATTTAAAGCTGAATAAGCAGCAATTTTGCTTTTAATTTCATGCTAAAGCTTGGTAGGAATTGGAGGGGGTACAGTGCACCCCCCCGCACTATGTTACATTCATACATAACAATTAAAACAGTTAAAATATTACAGTGATAAAACCGCACTCATACACACTAATGCATACACAAAAATTCACCAGTCTCCCATCCGCTCTTACACATATATAATATTAGACATTAACCTCTACCTTTCTTACCAGCGCCATTGCTGCGGATGTATTTAAAGTACATCAATGAAAAATATAAATATATTTGTTGTATGCGTTTCATACAGACATGAAGTTCCTCTTTCAGGTCATCTTAAGTTCCGTTTAGAGAGGACACTGTAAGGCGACTCCATTTTGGCTCCACTCCTTTCCATATTGTCCATTGGAATCTGTGTAGACATTAGGTGTCTTCTGGGGTACGGAGCCTTCGTCACACTTTGGTGGGGGTGCATGGGCAGGGGGGCGGGGGCGGTCCGTGTTTCACTGAACACTTATGGTTGGTGATCCATAGTTTTGCCCTGGCTTATTAGACGATTTGACTTGTCAGCTTTGGGCTTTGGAGGCGGGGGGGGGGGGGGGGGGGTTGGTGGCGGGGCTTGATTAGTAAACACTTGGAGAGGAGAACGGCAGAAGGGCTTTCTTTTGCGTCTCGCCGCAACAGCAGACGGTCACAGCGGGGACCTTACTTCACTTCACAAAAAAAAATAATAATAAATAAATAAAAAATGTCACAGCGTGAATCTCCAGACAGCTCGATAGGAGCCAGATTTGTCCACATTAAATATACTGCCAGTGAGCAATGAGTTTGCTGGGAAACGGGGTGGGGGGCATGATGGTAGGATGGTTTGGGGATACATAAGGGGCAGCCAGCCCCCTTCTCCCCCTCGTTCTCTTACACCACAGGCTCTGGCTGCTCTGAAATGGTGGGCAAGTTGGGGGGGGTGGGCAAATTCGGGGTGGTGGGCAGGCTTCGGAACTCCCCACGAACACTGACGCTGGAGATGGACCACACATCGCTGAGCTCTGCTAAGGACAAAAAAAGAGCAACCATCAGGGGTCAAAGGTCAGGGGGTCAAGGTTGGGGTCAATGGGGACAGCAGAGAGTCACAACACAAGCAGGGGGTAGCCATGCATTGGGGGCGCATGCAGGTATAGGGAGGACTCCAGGGGCAGCGAGACCAGAGTCCGTCTGGGCGGCTCAGAAAGAAAGGGAATCCATCGGATCTGCCCGGGTCCCAAGGGATCTGAGGTACAAAAACGATGATATATGAACATGCAGAACGTGCAGAAACATTAGAGAATCGCATCGTTGGATTGTTTTTTTTTTTTTTTCATTGCTGGTTCCGGAGCTTTCATCACTCCCTTCCAGGACCTGAAGCACTCTGCAATCACCGCAGGTTCTCCTGATTCTACTGCGGTCAGTAACACACAGGCATGCAAATGATTTAACCACACATTTTGTCTGCGGTAGGCCTGCCCCCATTTAGCCTGACTTGCGTATGTCTAGTGAGATCCAATCGCATAACAAAGTGGAAAACAGCATAGTAGAGAAACTGAGAAGCTGAGTCTCATGCGTCATCTAAATATTAACTTGTTCATGCATGACTTCAACTCCATCTTTTTCCTTGATTTTTCTAGATTCATTCTCCATGCTAGAGAGTGATGAGACTAACAAGCTTGACTGGCTAGCCTCTTATCTTTTGGTCCTATCTATTTTTTGCCTTGTCAGTGTGGACCTCGGGCCCTCATGGCTGGGGCTTGGGCCCTTAGTAGCTCATGCTTTGCTTTCAGAGTGAGTATCTTTACAGTGTGGGTCACCCACAGAGTCACCCCATTATTTTCTATTTAGATCACAGTTTTCATCAGGCATGATTTCGGCAGGCCTACCACATGATCGGTTAGCAAGGGTGCAGAATCAGCGTGGAGCATCTGGTCGCAGTCAGCAAAAGCACAAAATCTATAGGGGTCTGTGCAGCTACACGCTTGAGCTCTCACCAGTTCTGAACTTGCTGTAGGGCCCGTTCTCGTGCGTCTGTCGGCTGCCTGACCAGAAAGGCAGGCCTCTCTCTCGCCACCTGGAACCGGAATCCGTCAATATTGTCAGTGGTTCAGGTTTCAAACACACAGTGGCAAGTGTATCAAGAGGCATGACTGTTTACAGCTACTGCTCAATACAGCATTATGGTAAAGATTTAACTTCCAGCTGGCACAAAACCAACTGTCAGAAACTGTCACAAAGCCAGCATGTAAATGTAGACAAATATTTACACTGCATCAAAACTATATGTATGAAATAGTAATGGTACATATAAACAGGAAAAGTACATTATAACATTATACAAAACCCCAGTGAAAATTTGGACCTACATTTTTTCAGTGTCCTGGCAACATTTTGTGTTAGCTGGGTTTTCCCTCCCACATTGACAGCTATTCCCTTCTCAGAAATCAGGCCATTTCCATCCCATAATATACAGCTGTCCACTGAAAAGCTGCCCTCTCCCCATGTTCTGGGAGGGACCCAATGCAGCTAGCATATGCAATTTAATCAAAGCTGACTCAATATTAAAAAATGAATTTGTTTAAGTGTATTATATTTTATCTGGGACTAGCAAAACTACTTTTGAAATATGTCATTTATATTATGAAACAGAATAGCATATTCCCTTAAAGAGACTAAAGTTGGGTTTTGGCTGAATAGAATATGTCCTTAAAGAGACTGATGTTGGTTTTGGTTGAATAGAATATGTCTTCAAAGAGACTGATGTTCGTTCTGATTGGGTCAAAACATCTGTGTTTTCGAGTGCGGAACACAGCAGAGATGCGCACCAGTGGAACACAAACACGACGGCGATGAGCACGGACGACACCACGTCTGTCAGGATCCACATGAGACTGTACTCCTCTGGTGTCTGCAAGAGAGAGACAGAGAAACAAAGCCACACATTAACGATGCACAGACCCAGTGTGTCAACAGACTTGCCCTATTTAAACAAGCTACCACAAAAAGACTGTAGCTGGCTACAGAGTAGTCTAGTCAGATGCAAGAGAGAAAGAACAAGAGTGAAAGAAAGAGAGTGTGAGAAAGAGACAGAGAGAGAGAGAGAGGGGACAAAAAAATAGGGTACAGAAAAACTCCAATATTCTGTATTAATTTCATATTTATTTTTTCTTCATAGCAGATCCTTAAGACAGATTTTTTTATCATTGAGATCTTCAACTCATCAAAAAAAAGACACTGAAAAAGGTAGCCTCTTTAATGGGTCAAGACTAATTACAGGCTAATTATGGCTCATGCTGTGATACTCTCTGAGAAAATGTACCACTGGCATTACAATTACTCTTGACATGATGAAGCAAATAAAAGTTATCCGGATGGATGGATAGATCCGGTAACTGTAATGAACCATCAGTGTAACCCACAGTGGATTTAGGTGTTTGGTGTCAATCGGGTCCTCACCATGAGGAAGAGAGGCCTGTGCAGATTCCTCAGAATGTGGGGGGCGTTGGTGGTGACGGACTGTGCCCCGGCACACCAGGCCAGAGAGTAGAGCCATGGCTGGCTGATCACATACAGGTTAGTGCCGATGTTCACAGAGGCGTACTTACTGTAAAACACACATCGAGAAAACATGATACAGCTAACCTTCAATACGTCGCAAAACACATCACAGAGGAACATCACATCACTGACAAGAGGTGATGTACAGGACATAAGTTTGACTGAAACCTGACAGTACCTCTGTAGAGTACAATCAAAGATGGCATTTCATCTCATTGCTATGGAGTGTTGTCCATAACTGACTTATCCAACAATACTATCCCAGAGCACAGAAAAGAGGGGATTTAATTGTATCTCCATGGAGTGTGGTCCATAACTAAGTAACAAATTTGAGCGAATATATATTCCATATTTTTTGCCTATACAATTTTACTAGTTTCTGAAGTGAAAGAACAATCTTGTTTAAGAACCTCAAAGTTGGAGGAAAGCAGTTAATCATCTTAACCAAGAGGAGTGACTCAATATTGTTCTCAAGTACTCCCATAAATATTTGCAATATTAATGGGGTGGACACTGAAGTGCGCAAAGGTGTCAGTTCAAAGTGGATGCAATTTTTATGAAATTCACTGGAGAGATATATATGTGTAGGGCAGGGCCTTGCACAGAAGGTCACATCAATTTCCCATAAAACAAAGGGCAGAATCAGTCATGTGAAGCTGTGTAACTCAGACATTTTTTGCAGTCGGGACGGATTTCAGGTGCTTTCAGTGGACGTTTGAGGCTCCGGGCAGATCGTTTTCAGCTCAGTTCAGTAGTTTCACAAAAAAATTATTTGAAAAAAGTTCTAAAAAAAAAACTCTCATGTAAGCCACAGCGTCATCATTCGTAAAGGTGACGAAGATGATTTCTTTCAAAAGGAATAAAAGCATGAATCATCTCGTTAAGAAGCCAGGAGAACACAAGTCCCTTTTCTCCCGCTGAGCCACGGGAGTTGTTGATCTTTCCTGTGATTTTCCATCAGTGGGACCGTTTTCAGGCCTTTCCCTATGGTACAGCAGCCCTGTGGATGTGACTCAGCACTCAGGGGAGGTAATTAGGTCCCTGCCGCTGTCTTTGTGGACGTGTTTGTTCACTCCGTAATGGTTCTTTATGGCCCATTGTACCTGTGATTACTATATAATGAGCTTACGTAAGACCTCCACGTGTGTGCGCGTGCATACCTGTGTCTGTTAAGAGTGACAGTGTGAGTGTGCACGTCTGAATGGGTGTGTGTTTAAATGTGCGAATGTGAAAGTGTAAGTGTGTGTATGTATGTGCATGAGCATACATGTGTGTGTGTGTGTGTGTGTGTGTGTGTGTGTGTGTGTGTGTGTGTGTGTGCGTGTATACGTGCTTGCCCGTGTGTTTGTGTTGTGTGTGTGTGTGTGTGTACGTGTGTATATGTCTGTGTCAGGGGGACAGAGTCAGTGTTGGCCAGACATACTTTGTTCCCGGTTCCAGCCTGCCACCTTCAGCCCTCCCACTCTCTTCCTCTCTCAGTCTCCCCCCTCCCTCCCTCCCCTCTTTCTCTCCATGCCTCTCTCCAGGCTGTGGGTGGTATCAAGGGTACTTCAAGGGACTCACACAGCCATCTGCACGCAGCCTTACGTAACATCTCACTGATAAGGAGCACATTAGCAAGGTAAAGTTTTTCAGGACAATCACGGGTTGAGTGCAGGAAAAAAAAAAACACTCATCGTCTGCCATGGAGGAAGGGAGGAGAAACGCAATTACGAAGAGGTGATAACAGGAATGTCAGGATTACGGGATTAACAAGGAATGATGAGCTGAATGAGCACTGTGCAGCTGTAGCGGAAGTAAGCTATAGCAGTGGAGCAGAGTCAGAGAATGTATGGAAATGACTCCGTACCTGATCTGCTCCTGGGACATGGAGCTGTAATGCAGATTGAGCCGGACGATGTGGTTCTCCTGCAGCTCCTCGATAGAGGCCTTACTGCCGGAGGTCTGCTGGAGAGAGGGGTCCAGTTCCTGCACCATGTCCCTCTGCTCCGCAGGTAACCACAGGACCTGCAGGGTGGAGCCAATACTTGTCACTCACAGAGACATGCATGTACCTTCACACACAACTATGCGCTCATGCAGTTACATAAGTAAACTTCTTTCATAAACATGTATGCAAATGTAAGCAAACACAAGTGCACAAACACACACGGTTTTACAAACTCCCACACTACAACAAAAATATATTTTGACTGACTGCGGATGCTATTACAAGATGATGTAAACTTCCGGAGGATGCTCTAAGACGCTGGTGTCATGAGGCTGACGTGGAGAATGACCATGAGGTTAAGCTGTAGTACCTGGCTGGAGTTGATGGAGGACTCGTTGTGGAGGACCTCCAGGGTGCGGTTGATCCAGGTGTCCCTGTACGGGTGACCACTTGGGGGCCGGTGCAGGTCAAAGATCACCAGCTTTCCGTGCGCGGCAGCCAGGTCCAGGAAGTCCCTCAGCGTGGGGACCGTCTGGTTCTGCGCCCTGACCTGGTCATCAGGGTTCAGCGAGGAGGCGGTCCCGAAGGGGTCACGCTGCGGGGAAAGCGGATGAGGTTGATCGAGATCAGCACATGTCCTGCTCCTCCCCATGCTTTGAATAAGGCCGCCAGACAAAGGGGACAAAGTGCACCTCCAGGCAAAAAACGGATCCAAGGCAAAACCTCTTAATCTCCCATTGATTTTTCTCCAAGGGTTTTACAATGAATTTCAAGCACAGATCGGATATGTGCACTTGGGAGGTCACGGCATGGTTAAACTACATTATTTATGGTCAGAAACATCCCAGGTCTACCTTGAAAAAATAGAGATAAAATTTAATCAAGCAAGAAGAAAGATCACAACAGGAGCTGCAAGATGAATGTGCTATTTAGATGTTTTCACATCAGTTATCTTTTCTTGAGTTTACATGGGAAATAAATCAAAGGATATTTATGCCTTTTTGCTCAACAACAATCTTTGGCTATATTCAGACTGGACAAGGGTGAGCTTGTGATTCTGCTGGCAGGACATCTGCAGATGGCTAACCTACTTAAAGAGTCTGGTCTTTCCTTAAAAGTGGGTGTTAAACACGCACCACTCTGGCTGGAAATAGAACTAAGTTTGTGACTTTGCTGGATTTCTACATGAGGCTGAATGTTAAGTTCTGTACATGCAGGCACAGCATGGACACACACATACGCATACACACACACGTACATGTATGCACACACACACGCACACATACACGCATGCACGCACACATGCACACACTCGCGCACACACACGTGCACACGCACACACACGCATGCACACTCACACACACACACACACATGCACGCATGCACACATGCACACACACACACACACACACACACACATGCACACGCACACATGCACACATGCACACACACACACATACACGCATGCGCGCACACATGCACACACTCACGCGCACACACACGTGCACACGCGCACACACGCACGCACACATGCACAAACTTAATTAGATCCCATGTTAAAGTCAAGAGCTCACCGAGAGGAACCAGGCCCCAGCATTGAGCATCTCCAGCTCATTCCATGTGAACATGGCCGCCGGGGTGTCTGTCCGGTTAGGGAACACTTCCTGCACGTTGGTGGTCCTCCGCAAAGTGCTATCATGCATCAGGAAGGGCACCCCATCATAACTGAAACAAGAGGACGATACATTTGAACCCAAGTACAGGATTGAATTTATATTAAATGCTTAAAACAATGTGGTCAGAGAATTGGTTGATGGCAAAGCAGCATAAAAGACCATTACGCCCAGTGATAGATTAGGCCCGACTGGGCTTGAGTCCAGCAGGTTTTAGAGCTGTCTGTCAATCACTTTTAAGTCTGATTAAGACCTGGGACACCTGGTGAATTCACTCCCCATAAGGCAAACAACTTAAAATGAAGCAATTAAAGAGATGAGTCAAAATGGAACCCGGTAGGATCCTGCAAGCCTACGGGAATAGAGATGGTGGGGGACTTTGGAGTCACAGAGTTTCCCTGCACGTCATTACGGGGCTTATCGTCTCTGCTGACTCACGCCATGCGCGTATAATGAGGGCCATATTCAGGAGTCTCATGCGAGGAGGTTTAGCAGGTAGCGTTTTCCACCTGCAGGCTATGGATGGGCTAACGGAGTCATGCTAGGACTGCTAAAAGGATTATTGACTGTAAATCCTCTCAACCTCCCTCCCCCCCACGGGCCCCCTCCATGGGGAGGAGAGGGGTAGCTAATGTCTGATCTTTTTATAGGCCCCACGCTTGTGCTTCGTCCCTCCTGAACATGGTCACTGTCCCTGTGATCAGCTTTGTGAATGAGGGTTAGCTCGTTCGGCCATAAGCTTATTCATATCTGCAGTAAACAAAGCTCGTCAGGTGTCTCGTGGAGAGCACACGCGCTAACGCGGCAGCTTAAGAGCTCAGCGCAAATTAAAGGATACCGGTCCCCTACGCCTTCTCAAGATGTACTTGCTAATTTGTCAATAACGCAAGCTATTGTGTATTCTAATGTACAAACTGAAATGCAGCCAACAGGTCAATCCTCAAGTCCAGAGGGGAAGACGATACAACAGCATAACAATATAATTTCATATTGCTAATTACTTTCTAGAACAAACAATAGCTTCCAAGAACCAGTTGCCAAGCTCCAGTGGTGTTAAATTAGATCTCCTTTGGCTATGCATCCAGTGTATGCATATTTCTGTTGCTGTGATACAATCTCTGACGCTCCAAACACACAGATTGTTTGCGTTTCCGAAGCCTCTGCTGAGTTTGACCTTGCTGTGACGGTGCTGGTTCTGATCCAACCCGGCGGGATCCAAGAAGCGGACAGCTGATACAGCACTGCATCGGATCAGCCCATGCCCACGTCACACACACACCACAGCACACACACACACACACACACACACACACACACACACCCCAAAGTGATCCTCAGAAACAGGACAAAATTATCTACCTGCGCGTCACACTGAGTGCGTCAGGTGGCAGGAAGCGGGGTAATGAGGTTCTTTCACTCAGCCGCTTCACGCCGCGTGTTTTTTTGACATTGTGTGTCAGATTCCACTTTGAGCTCATTACGCTGGGAAATAGTTCCCACGGAAAACAGAATACCGTGCCCCCAGGTTCAGCAAAAAAGGCTTCTCTGAACAATAATGAGCCTTGTGAATTTTAGCATGAGTAACTGCATCAGAATAATGTAAATTTAGTGCATGAAGGATTTAAATATATCTCAGTACGACCAGACATACTCATTTGTAATAGCAGACTCTCGTAGCTTGTGGCTACTTGCTGTGACACGTTCACATCGGTGCATTGAAACAGTGTAATGCCTTTTGCACAGTCACCGTTAGTGAAAAATGAACAGAAAGAGAGAGGGAGAGAGAAAGTTTATACCTGATTGTCACGTCTGTCTCCAAACCTTCGCCTCCGGCTTCCACGGCCTTCTCAAAAGACAGCTGCGTGTTTTCTGGTGCAAGCTGTTTTCAGACAGATACAAGACACACTATGTCACTACAGGCAGTCACTGTCTTACAGTTAATGCAAATACCGTAGCTATAAGATTACAGAATAAAAGACAGGGCTCAGATGAAATGACGGTGCCAGAAGAGTCTACATCTGGAAATTAAGGAGAATTTAATTAAATTCATATTTCACAGAGTGCTTTTGACTATAAAAAAGAAAAACCATTAAGGTTTGACATTGTCTCTCTCCTTTCAATGAAGCTATTGCCAACATAGGCTCTGAGTCACTTTCCTCTCTACACACTGTCATTCCCAGAGCCTGAACCCAAGCCTGATGGGTACTGATCCAAAACAAGTATATTCAAAAGCATTTGTCTGACCCAGCAACATTGTGAACAATCATTGGCTCAAGCCTACCATGGGAGCTCCTCTGTGTCCAATTAGAGCAGGAGGGGGTCCCAGTGTGCCCTCTTCCTTGATACAGGGGGAATACATTCCCAGGGGCACCAGGTACAAGGTGAAGAGGACCGCCAAGTACAGCCCAACAATAGCCACCTGGCGAACTGCACACAAAGAGAACCAGTGTTAATACAGGTGAGAACAGGTGCAGCCCTACAATAAACACCTGCCACACTGATGTCCACCACAAGAACAAAAGACAGATGACAACTGACACAAGTGACAGCATCCACCTAGCCACCTGCCACCTTCATAGCAGACACCACAGAACAGGTTAGAGTTAGACACAGGTGTGCAAATTCAGGTAAGGTCAAGACACAGAGTTAGTCTGTAGCTCTCCCACGACAATGGTATCCCACACTAAAATTTAAGCCTGCCACTTTCTAGTGTCAGTGCCATTGTGACATCTTTTCCCACACACAGTTTCTGATTAGGAACAGTGAAGAGAACCTGCTGCTCTGTGGTACATATATAAATAGGCTCTGCTCCCACAATATTAACTTCCTAAGGGATGGAAAAAAATGTGTTCTGATTGAATCGGCATTGAAAACGCATTTCACGAATAAGGAAAAAGCCAGATTGAAAACCAGATATTATTTCTGCCCATATCCTGTAAATGCAGCCAACTAATTACACAATGCTATTGAATTAAGTATTCAGGCCACTTGGGTACAAATAGCATGTTAATTGGATGACAGACTGCTGTGGCACAGGGACATATATTGACAGCCAGTCAGGCAGGAGGCAAATGCATTACTTGCACAAACAAGTTCATCATGTACTCAGCTATTGTTTCTAAGTTTCTTTGCCACGATTTTAGCAAAGTTGGAGAACAAGGTCAACGAGACCCACAAAAGTGAAAGTATGCCATGGAGCTGGAAAGTGCTGAAGAGGAAAATGAGAGGTAGTGAAAAAAGGGGAAAGTGGTAAAAGACGTGAGAGAGTGAATAAAATGGAAAAAAAAAAAAAAAAGCTTTGGTGTATGTGTCCCATTGTGCCGTTCAAGCTTTTCAAATGTCCTTCAGAGAAATGTGAAGATAATGGAGAGCGTGTGAGAGTGGAGGCGTGGGTGTTTGATGGGCACAGAGTGAGGGCGGACGGACGGGGTGAGGGCCGATCGAGCGCATCTCTCTTTGTCTCTGCTCCCTCCTGCCCGCTCACTCATAACTCTTAGCCAGGTTTGGAATCCCTGAGAGCTCAGACATGACTCAGGCAGACGTCTTTCTCCCGTCGCCGCGGTTCCTGTAAACACTGTGACCATGGCGACGTGAGAGGAGCCACTCGGCGCGGTGATGAAGGTCGAGTTGTGCGTCAAATCGGCCTGGTTTCATAACCGAGCTGCTGCCGCCCTTTCATTTGTGTAAATCAGTCGTGTAATTTCTGTCAAGCGAGCTACTGAAACAAAGAAGTCTTAAACCCTATCTTAAAGTCCCCATTTTGAGGCTTCAAACCCACTCAGAGCTCTCTCTGTACTTACCTCTCTTGTTCATGCGGAAGAAGTGCAATGCTATTGGCCAGGATAGGAGCGTCATCAGCGAAACTCCACCCACATGCAGGAATGGTGCTGTCACCTGGTCAATCACCAGAAAAATAGCACAATGATATAAGGTTATAATCATGGATTTCAGATAAATTAGAGGTGTGTTGAATGGCATCACTTTTGACACTAAAAGTCACCTTTAAAATGATCAGACATTCAAAAAAGAAATTTCAAAATGTCTATATGCTATATCCTATAGTCTATATCCTGTAGCCTTAGAAATGGCTTTGTAACCTTTTCCAGACTGATACAGCTCCACAACTTTTTTTCCTCAGTTGCTCTGGGAGCTCTTTTGATTTTAGCATTGTGTGCCTGTAGAAACTTTCTGATGGCAAGGTTTCATACATACAGCAGAGCTGGCTGCAATCAAGTCCGTCTGTGGTAAATCACCTGAATATAATTTTCCATGACAAATTTGTTGATTTCTTTGTTTAATAACTAAGGGGGCAATTACGTTTTCATAGGGGCAATATGGGTGATTGGTGACTGTATTGAATGAATGAATTAATGATGTAAAAACTATGTTTTATGTTTGCTTGGGTTGTCCTTGCCTATTATTTTATTTGATCATCTGAAACCATTCAGTGAGAGACATATGCAATGAAAGAGGAATTTAAGAAGGGGGCAAATACTTTTCACAGCACTGTATATATTTGTAATTAATTTCATATGTGACATGCAAGGAGATTTTGGCTGCTAAAAAATTGATTTGGCTCCTAAATAGTTTGTGTCTGGAGCCCTGTCTTGTCAGACACTCTGCACCTAATTGAAATTTTATGGTGATTAACTTTTGTTTGCTGGCCGGAGAGAGAGAAAAATTGCAGCGATTCGAAAAGCTCCAGACGGATTGCCCACCTGGAATGAGAGCAGCAGAGTTTTCCACTCCTTGCTCCAGAGGTCAGACAGCACCGCGGTTGCGCTAATGGAGAACGTCAGCGTCACCAGGATCCCAATCTATCAAAGGAGGACATTCCCATCCGTCACACACAGGCATTCATCACCGATGCCATCCATTATCATTACATCAGGAGGTCTAATTCAGTGTGATCATACTATAATGGAAAACAAGCACAAGCCTGAGGGGATGGGGATGACTAGGTTTTTTTTTAATGTAATATAGGGACAAAAAAATGGCACAAATAAAAACCATAATCATTTGTACAACTATTCTGTATAAGTATTTCATTCAGGCTGGCAGGTTTGTCATTACCGTAATGGTGACAGTTTTTAGGGAGATAATGTTCAGAATGCAAAACCCAGAGGGATCTACGTAAGGGAAGATAGTTGTACAGGGGGAATGAGCTGGAACGTGATTGGTTACCTTGTGACTCCAGTGTAAGTACAGTCGCTGTCCCTCAGAGAGGAGGCATACTGCAAGCACCTGCAAATGTAAATCCACTGTGTCAAACTCTGCCGATAGTAACCTATGAACACACTGCGCACACATGCAAAAGACTAGCACCACTTCAGCCACATAGGTAATGACTTAACAACTCACTGCAAACACCAGAAAAGGCTCACATCAGCTGTGTCAAATTCCACAGGCAACAGCCTGTATAACAGAAGCCATAAAGTCTGGGAATTTTTTTTTCCTTTTGTGTCATAATGGCCTGATTGTATACTTGTGTAGATTTTTAATTTCTTTATTGGTGTATGCTCACAAAATAATAATTTGACTCACATTGAAAGACTGACAATATTGTACTGAACATGCTTTTAAATGTAGTTTGTGGAGATACAAGAAGGTGAATGGAGTATCAATGTTGAGGACTCATGGTCTGAGTGATTAGTGCGTGGCAAAACTCCATTCAATCAATCAATCAACTTTTATTTGTATAGCGCATTTCACAAACATTTGCCAGTAAACATTTACAGTAAACCCTGGCCTGAAACCCCCCAAAAGCAAGCCTGAGATGACAGTGGCAAGGAAAAACTCCCTATGTGGAACCTTGGGAGGAACCAGACTTGAGAGGGGGAGCCCATTGTGTTCTCTTGCATAGCACACAAAGGTACCCTTGGGAGTATTTTTGGGTGAAGAGTTTTAACACACTATAACGCCTAATGTGTAAGGTAATCATCGACCATAGGTTATAGAGAGACAGTTTTCGCTCACCAGCAGAATGGCGATGTAGGTGAAGAGCACAGCAGCGATGACCAGCAGCACCACCGACCAAGGAAACCAGAAACCAAGGTTTCCAAAGTTGAACCTGGAATACAAAGCCCAAAAAGGAGAGAATGCTTTACACGGTCACTGAAATGATTCTCCAAGCACGACATGGTGGACAGGGCCCTATCATGACTGGATGAAGTAGTGCTGGAGGAGGGCTGTTTCACTGAATCAAAAATGGGAGGAGCTACCATACAGTATCAGTGACTCAGTGATTTGGTCCAATGACCACACTGGCTGTGGAGAGCCAGACATTCTTGGTTGGTTCAAGTCAGTGATTGACAGTTGAGGGTGGCTCCACCTTTCATGAAAGCTCATTTCAGCCATCACTAAAATGAAATGCATGCGTGTGCTTCTGACCTACCAGTCAAAGTCGTTGTAGTCATTCTGCGCCTCACTCCAGAAGTACAGGAACACCAGAGTAAGGCAAAATGTCAATATCAGGATCCCAAAACTGCCACATTCCAACTGCAAGGAAGAGAGACACAGGAAGGGAGTTAAAACTACAGGGAAAATGCTGGATGGGCGTATCTGAGGCTGTAAAAGGAGTGTGAGGCAGCGTCTCTTTTTGGTCATAAATAACCGTACTGTATGTATTTTCCTGGAATAGTCCTTTGGGAGAGGAGGGTGCGAGCTGAGGTCACAGCATTATGTAACTGTGACTATAAACCAACTGTAATGATTACAGTTCTGCAGGGCCCATTCTATGGGAGACCATCTGAGCCAATTCAAAGCTTTAAAAGACACACTGAAAGGTTTTTCGGCAAACCTGTTTAAAGCTCGTTTCAAAAAGGGAGTCATGCAGAGGAAACTGAGCAGAGGCCCAGAAAAAAAGGAACTTCTCCCATTACATCCCGTGTTTCAGATCAGCAGATGGGGTGGGTACTCTAATCAATACAGGACCTGCACATTTTCAATTGAATCAGCAAAGACAAAGAGACCAAATAAGCTATTTTTAAAAAGCCAGTGAGATTTCATGGGGGGATTATAGGAGTGTGTGAGATTTGTGTGTGTGTGTGTCACTTGCATGAAAAAGAATAAAACAGAACAGAGCAGAATAGAACAGAAAAGAATAGCTGTTTTTCTTCCAGGGAGGGAATTTCAGGATATGCATGTTGAATGCAAATGTTTCTTTTGTTGTGTACAGGATGTGGTGGGACAGCAATGAAAAATAAAGTGCCTCACAGTGTACTGGTACCACAGAACAGCGAGGCACTATGGTTCATGGGTAACAGTGAGGCAGGAGGGGGGCAGGAGGAGGGCAGGAGGAGGGCAGGAGGGGGCAGGAGGGGGGCAGGGGGGCAGGAGGGAGGCAGGAGGGGGCCAGGAGGGGGCCAGGAGGGGGCAGGTAGACAGCGCTCACCTTGCTGCAGCAGCACTCCCCAGGCTGGGCGCGGGCCCTCTGATAGCGCTTCCACTGGCAGCCATAGAGGCCGGCCAGGCAGGAGATAAAGGGCTGGTGCTCATAACGCTGCAGCAGCTGCCGCCGCACGACCTTCAGCTTCCCCAGCTTCAGCTTGGACAGGGAGACGGGGGAGCGGCCCATGAATCACACGCTCCGCACCATCGTGCGGGAGGCGGGGCGGAAGGCGGGGCGAAAGGAGAGGAGGTGGGAGTGCTGGAGCAAAGGTCCGGCGTTACGGTGCCCTAAGAGGAGTCTGCGAAAGCACCAGACATAAGACCTCAAGGCAAAGACACAAACTAAACACTCTGAGACTTATCAGGAAGTTAGCAGCATTTAAACATTGCATTGCTTACTTTAAATTAATATACAGCAGGCCATTCAATCAACCTTCAACTGAAACAGTCAGAGAGCACACACAATTATATGGTAGGATAAAAATTTTGTTCCGAATGCAAGCAATGAGTCACATTCGCAGTAAATCCAAACTATCAGGTGAAACGTGCCACTGCATGGTAACAGGTTCGTAACTGTTGTTTAGAGAGAGGGAGGGACAGGGGTGTACTGTACGAAATAATATTCCATACTGGTCTAGGTTCCCCTAAAGTTGAACACCCACCCTTAAAGAGTCCCAGATGGATTTCCGTAAGGTTTCCGAAGTAGCGAAACACCACCTCCAACTCCCCTGCCTCTGACAGAATGAGGCTGGGTTATTAATCTGTTTGGAATACCTTACACCCCCAAACCCCCCCCATGGTGCGGAGTTCTAAATCCGGCCCTTGCACGTGCCTCCCAGTCATGTTATTTAAACCACCTGAGAGTTCAATCGATGAGCTATCCCCCCCCCCCACAAAATAAACATACAGCTCAACTGCTCCAGAGATTGGTTTCCCCATCAGGATGGTTAAATATGTTTCCATCACAACCTCAGAGTTGATGAATTTCTCAACCCACTTTTCCCTGCTTTGAAGTATCTGGGCCTCGGTGTCACGTGTGGTACTGGCCTGTTTACCCTAGATCGTTTGTACTGATAAAGGTCGTATGCATAGGCCTTCACTATCCAGCATGTCTGGCAGCTCTTCCGTCAACCGCAGCCCAGATTGCTGAGGAACAAGCTGCATGTTTGTGACCACCTCCAAGGCAACAAGCCACTCCCATTTACCGTAAGGCTTCTGGGGGTTGGGGGTAATTCAACACCCCACTAAGACCCTTGGCCCTTCTGTTGTTTACTTCTGGAGAAAAGGTCCCTACCATGACACCAGCAGTCCATATGGAAACCTGTACACACCTTTCTATTTCTTAGCTGAGCGCTCGGAGTATATACACGTATATCTGTGTATGTGTGCGCAGCTGTGTGTGTTCAACCCTTGCGGCTGAATGACACTTCTGTAATGGTCAATCTCAAGCAGTCGTTGGGAGACGTTCATTTGTTTTTCAAGTGCCGTGAGGCTTTGCTTGAGTAGGGATTAAAGGGCCGAATCCTGGCTGGGTCACTGATTAAGTACATTACAGCAGGTTGCTTGGCCTGAAGCGCTCCGGTAAAAAGCTAGCCCAAATGGGAAGCGCTATACATAAAATGAGGGCAATGCAACTCATCCTGGATAAGGATGTAAGCTTAGCTACTGTAGTCAGCAGTTGTGAATTAATATAATTGTAGGTCAGTTGATGTTAACTCATCTCCAGTCAAAAAAACTAAGCGCAGATGCTAATTATAATGACTGGCTAAAAGAAGAGAAAATGGTAAAGGTAAGCTAAAGCAAAAAAAAAAAAAAAAAAAAAAGGTCCAGCTTTTGTTGTTTTCAAAAGGAGCATGGGGAATCCCAGGCTCTTTGGTTCAGGTAAAACTAAGCTCCCTTTCATTACTGCAGGCCGGAACAGGTGGGAAACAGCAAGGTGGTATTTTATCCTATAAATTAATAAACCTACGGACTCCACACAGGTGGGCCCAGGGGGACAGTATGCTCTTTCAAGTAGACTGTAAGGGGAGACGGTGCAGAGCAGCTGGCTGGAACATCAACAGGTACCCCGCACCGCAGAGCGTAAAAACCCCCACAATCCATTAACCCTCTGCCCACACATGGGAACCTCACACTGGGAAATGTAAGAGGCCCAGATGGCGTCCAGTCTTACCACGACCCAGGAATAATCCAACAAGCTAAATTACCTTCCAATCTCACCACTACATATGGACTTTCAATGAACCTAAATACCACCCAGTCTCTGCATATGGGTGAAATGGAATGAGCCAAGGGCACAGCAGGCACTGGTCATTTTCAATCCCATGATCCTCTGATTAAGTGTCCAGTCCTCATGCCATTAATTCATGTAGAATGTTTCATAACACTAACACTTGTTATTTATGACATCATAAATGTCTGTACAGTGGGTCACAATTAAGTAGCCATGGCATTTCCATTTCTGGCACATAAACATTTTACATGTACATGGTGGAAGGAAGAGGATTGATGTTAGCATTGGGTGAGAATTCTGAAGGGGGTCGGGCCAGGTAAAAGGACCTGATCACAGACAGGCCACCTATTGACGTCTACTGAGAGCCAACAGGAATCATCGTCTGCTTCCCATGGGGCGCTAAGCCTTTCATAGGGTATTAGGTTGAGAGATTAGGGTAAAAATAGGAGCACCTTCTCCGTCATTCAGACATGTTATGGTCAGGTGCATAGAGACGTGTGTACCTTGGACAGACGAGGATGAGTCAGACGGATGTAAAAAACCAGCAAACCAAACATAAAGACAACCATAGACGAGCTGTCCAGTCAAAGAAGCTGATGGAGATATGGAGAATTTAACAACATTCTCCAGCAGCACTGTGGGTTTTAGAAGGTCTTTGCAGGCTCCCGTAGCTATGGACTCACTGTTTTATTATAAGCATCCATAGACCAGATGGTCACCTGTGGTGTCGTGTTAATAGAGGGATGGAGAGACAGAGAAAAGAGAGGACACTCCACAAATTCACTTTCCCCAGATTTCACAGGTCTTAAACACCTTGGAGGCCTGCCAGCACTTGCAATAGATTGTCTGCTTTCAGTGTAAATGGAGCACAGAACAGCCTTCACCATTATGCTAAAACACCCTGCGCCCTGCCGCATTCCCGCCGCGCACCTATCCGCATGTGTGACAGGGAGCTCTGATGGATATACCGTCGCTGCCTAGCGATTGTTGTCATGGTGACTTCTGTCCTTGGCAGCAGGACCCTCTAGTCACATACAGGATGGAAGCCCACATCGGTATTTGGAGCCCGTCGTCCAATCAGCTACCTCTTCGTCCTGTTGTGAATCACTTGGCTGTCCTTCCAACAAAATCAATAAGTCAAGCCCAATCAGAGCTCCCATCTCTCTTTAATTTGCATGCAGTAGGGTGCCACTTTGCCTTCCCCTTGAGCATGATTAAAACACTGCCAGGCCTGACCAGAAGATGTGGAAAGCTTGTTTCTAGTTTGTATTTTACATACAAATTCAATCTTTATACAATAAGTCATCTTCTGAGAAAAATACAAAGGACAAATAATGTAAAATGTCTTTTTTTCTGGTGATGGACCTACATTTCTAAGGTGAGCATGAAAACGATACTCACTCAATCACAACAGCACTGCTGCTGGGGAAAATGTGACAGCAAAAGATTTTTCAGCGAAACATCGAAGTGAAATATTACAGTGCTCCCTCATTTTTGTCGAAAGTGTCTACTTCTTTTTTCCCAAAAAAATAATGCCATTGCCACTACATGGGAGAATTATATTTTTTGAGTTATGCTAAAAGGTACAAATGTTCTGAAAGGTACTGAAATCTTACATCAATAATGGTTAGCTTGACTTCTGTGGCATGAAACAATTTTTAAAAATTAATTGGAACGTTTTAATCCTAATAAGAGTGGCCAAGTGTACAATAAACAATAATATATTCATATACTACTATCTGCAGTACATGCATTGTATATGTTGACTGGGTTTGGAACTCACCAATCTCAGTAATCCATAAAATACAGCTAAAATAGTGTAATCCATAATGAGGGCATTAATCAGGAAAATATCACACAGAGAATGTGGATACAGATCTGAATCACTCCTGTAATTAACAATCTCAGAGTCACTTCTGACTCCAATTCCATTTTTAGAGTAACTTTTTAGAGCACTTTTTCTCTTCCATCAGGTGATGTTTAAGAATTAAGAAAGCTCCTTAAAGGTTTGCCAGCATTAGGGTCATCAGCTCTTTCCCTTCCTCATTGACTAATGATTACGAAATTAGGCCGGTGCTGAAACCAACACCTCCGTCCATGTTCATACTGAATCATGAAGTCTACAGTTTCACGCTGTCACAGGAACTGAGTGGAATTCTGCAGTAATGTCTTTATGGTGTTGAGGATAAACCCTTGCATGCACATTTTGTATTATGTACAATAAGGGCAAAAGTTTAGAGTATGTGGATACTACCAAGGTAAAAGCACTAACACACAGTCAGCCAAGACATTATGCTACAATATTCTTCTAGCAAATGAGAATGGTTGGCTTTATAATCCATATGAAAGGTGAAGACCATGGCCTGCCAATTACTGACTAGCACTACCCAATTAGAGGGATTTCCTCTGAATATAAAAGAAATATGATTGGTTGAAAAAAAGATGGCTCCACCCATTTGAGAACAAACTGTTGTTTTCTTGTCCTTTTGTTACTGTCAAACATTATGTCTTGTCAAATCTTTTTAAAACTGATATGTGTCAGTGCTGATAAAACCTCACTGATACATAATACACTCAGTATAGATTTTACTGTAAGTAGAAAGGAATAAACGAAGAATGGAAATACTCAGCTCTGCTCTATCGTGCCTGAGCATCACCACACTGCAGCACACCTCTGACTTTTCATCCAAACAAAACCAGCCAACAATGCAGTCCAGCACATTTGCATGTGAGCTAGCACACCCACGTGACTGCTGTAGTTTCAATGAGCGATTACAAGATGACAAGACTCTTACAACACAAGCAGCATTACAGTTCAGAATGAAACTGTGCAGCTGACGAAGACACTTATTCTAGGATACCTCCCTAAAAAGGAAAACAAAAGAAAAATAAAAATCCTCATATCTTGACACTCCCCTCCACCTGCTCCATATGCTGATATTCACTCACATATAACACATTCACTCATCCGGCTGCGCTTCACTTCCTCAATTTGCTTAACTAATCCATATAATGTTGCCACTACACTGAAGTATTAAATACCATGAAGTAAATGCTGCAGTGCCACTTTTACTTTTAAATACTCTGTAAGCAAATAAGCTTCATTGCGGAAGTACATCAGGGCAGTTCCTTTATTCATGTAAGCCTGGGTCTAAATAATCCCTTAGTATTCACCTCTCATCCAAACGCTGGTAAGACACTATGATTATGCAAGCAGAAATGAAAGGAACTACTCTCATGAACTTCAAATGTGGAAAGGGTAATGGCTGAAACACAAGTATCACATCTGGCAGTTACAATGCATGCAAAACCCTGGGACTGCGACTAGGCAGTGAGACGGCACCACAATAACTTTCTTTTCGAGCGCAGCCAGATAAAAGTCCCTGAAAGGTGGTTATAATAACTGCTACCCTCACTGTCCCTCTCTGAGTGTCTCTCTCGTGCCGCCATGTTTCATTAGTAGAAAGGATCATTTTGGATGAAGATGACTGTACAATGCTGATCCCAAATCACTGATCTGGAGTCAGTCTCAAACTCACAGCACTCCAACAAACATGGGGTCTGTGCTTCCAGTAATTAATATGATTAATACTAAAATGGCAACATATCTTTACCTCATATTTAGGGAAACTTAATAAATGAAGACCAAAATAATAAATGCTGTTAGAAATGATGTAGTGAAATGAATGCAATGTAACATGCAATAGTCAAAAAGACTGGCCAGTCATGGGTTAAATACTACACTTGCTGGTGTTGAAATGTAGATACAGTCTGTGAGTTGAAAAGGGTGACTTCATTTGCAAGTAATCTGACTTGCTTGTGGTTAAAACACCAATAAAGGTTTTAACCATCCAGCAATAAAGCTATAAACACGGGAGGCAGCAGTTTCAGAGGGGAGAGCAGGCTGTCTTCATCCGGTCTGATCTGGTGATGTGTCACGCAATCTACAGTCACCGTTCATCTCTGCAGCAGCGCTCACCACTAACAGTGCCCGCTAAAGGATGAAGTTTGGGAACACAGTGCCCCCCCCTTTCACATCCAGGTATCCCCATAACACCCTTATCCTACCTTCCCCCTAACCCTGTTAGATCCCTTCCCTGCAGTGTCGTGTAAACAGCAGGTCAAACTCAAATAAGGTCTCGGCGGATACAGTGAGTATCAAACCCTCCATTCAGCTGAGACTGCTGACCAAGGACACACCACAAAAGGGATTTTTTGTAAAAAAAAAAAAAAAAAAAAAAAAAGGGGGAATAAACAATGCGAGAACAATAGGTCATTGTGGTGGCAAGACCAACTTTTGTTCATTCATTCTCCTTTATCAAACCACGCTGAATAAATGACCAGCCACAGTGAAAAGCGCCCTGGTCTTGGGGAGCGAGATCAATTCTGTGCTTCGCTTTCCTCAGAATCATGTGCCTTCCCCACTATCATATTGTCCCTGTGAGGCAAGTGCCTCCAAGCTTGTTGACACAGGCTTACCCTATTCACTGCCTTCAAAGGAGGGCAACTAACATGCTGACCTCAAGAAAAAACCGCACCAATATTCCTTTTTTAGTGCTACGATTTAACACAAACTGCTGCTCTAGTGTTAACGTCTTTAAAGTTTTTTTTTTAAATAAGCATGTTTATTGTTTTTGAAAGAAATATGTAATTGCAGTAACACCCAGTTAATAATGTTCTAGAAAACACTTTTCTGATGAGATTTCACAACAACAGCTCAGAGAGCTTAGGCGTGTTACAGACGGTGTTCATTTCAAGCAGAGAATATGTGGCAATACGCAGCAGCTCCAAAAATTACATAATCTAACATTTATACATCTTACTCCCTTCGTAAGTCTTTATGTAAAATATTAACAGACCACCACATGTATCTGACAACGGTACCATATGAATGTAATAATTAGTGTCTGTTTTCGCTTTGCCAATTGACAAGTTTCATCCTCGTGATCTCCGCGCTACTGCTTCACTGTTAAAACTCAAGTAGGTGTAAGTGAACAAAAGCAATGTTTTGGAGGTTTATTCAATTGTTCAGTACAGGACAAGCTAAGACGTGATCAATGTAACACATTGCGTCAATCAATTGATAGCTAAATACCAGATACTCAACGGGAGTTTTGCAGAAGCCCCCAGGTAGGAAAATCATATTGAGTCACTCCAAAGACACCGGTGCAGATTAATACCATTATATTCTGATCATTGGTGTTTTTGTCGTTTGTGATCGTTTAAAGACGCGAATTTAAGCGACCTGAGATCCCGTTAAGTGTTGTTTAGTAATTAAATCCGATCCCGATAAACAAAGACGATCAGTTTCTTATTTATCTTTTTTTTTTTTTTTACATAAACCGTTACATTAAAACGCGGAACATTTTTCAGATCACCATGGTTTGTACTCCGCACAACAGCACGGAAGAAATGCAAGCCTAACATTTTTGCTTCTGCAGAATTCTAGCAATCTCCAAATCCAAGTCCCTCACACCCTGTGTTCCAGCGTGTAGTCTACCACTGTTATAGTAACATCACAAACAGGGACACAGAAAATGACTGACAAAATAAATGTTTTTAGCAATACAGTTACTGCCACGACTAACCACCTAAAGCAATCACACTTAGATTATATAGAATAATATATTTGAATTCGGTTAAGATAATACTGGTCCACGCTTCCGGACACTGTAAAGCCATTTCATAGACTATAAACGTTAATAAAAATGCAAATTCACAAAATACCGTGAGTAACCGGAGGGTGTTTGACTTACTCGTGCAAATGTTAAGATTCTTTCTCTTTTTACGATCCTACGTCTCCAGCAGACTCGACACAACGTTCAGCCGCAGTGCTGCGTTCTTGCTGTGAGGTATACGGCAGCAGATCACACTGAAGTCGAGCTCACAGGTAAAGCTCTTGAGAAGGAGGCGCGCTCACTGCCGTGAAGTCCCCACCTGTTGCAAATACAGCATCGCTTTTTGCTCCCCCCACTTCGCTTCTTTATCTCTCTCGCTCTCTTCGCGGATTACACTCGACTGTCCCTACAGTGTAACATGTACTCCATCTGCGCAGTGCGATCCCCTAACTTCTCGACAGAGCAGGCGTCATACAGTACTGAGAATCCTGCTGAAGTTGTCGTCTTTCACAGTGGGCAGGGTACATTGGATTTATAGTCATGCGATACTGTGTTGTGCTGGCTTGGGGCAGATACTTAGCTTGCTCCATTTGGCTACTGACACAGTAATGTTCGAAGACTTTAACCTATTTTCTAAAATGTTTTGAGGAACATTGCTTAAGGCGTGGAACATGAGGTATCAGCATGACAGTCTTAGAAAATAAGAAAACGATACGTTTCGCTTAGCAACCTAATCTTATCATAAAAACTGTAGCCATAGAATTCTCCAGGTATTATTGACATTCAGAAATAATATTTTAAATTCCTTTGGTAAAGATAACTGCAAGACTTAAGAAGCTCCCTGAAAATGAACAGGTCATTGAATTATCCTGAGAACGCATAGGCCTATAGCATTTGGTTTTTACTTCGTTGAGAACAACAGCAACAAAAGCTTTTTGATAAATGATATGTGACTTTTAACAGAGTGAAATGAAAAGACAATACGAAGTGGGTGGCCTGTGGAGCAGTGACACGATTTGGCCTGCTTTTTCTGAGCCTTACCCTACCTTTCCATAAAACTTGTACTGAGGTGTAATATAACGTTCTTTCCTTTCAGATCCTCAAGGTTTGCTCCTGACAGAATTAAAGCAGACACCATGATACTGCTCTCACATGTTTGTGCAGAAATTGATCCATGTTAGTGTAATGCCTACATCATAACATTAATTTGTCTGGTCTCTTATAGGGTTCAGTAAATATTCAGTCTGTTCAGCTCTAACACTAATACACTTTTTCTATGTTTTTACTAACCATATCAGAAATGTGGAATAAGCATATCAATGGTGGTAGGCCCACACAAGATTTATTGCAACATTTAATTACCAGCTTCAAAATGCCTCCAGGTCTAAGTAATCTCAGGCCAGCTATGTCGTAAACACAGTATCAAACCATTGCTTGGGAAATACTGAGTTGCTGCACCAAGCCTATTATTTGGTTATTGCAGCACATTAGTCATTCACTTAAGCTGTCTGTGTGATATATTATATCAGCCCTAATAAAGTGTATTTCAAAGGAATATAATGGCTTCCAACCGTCACACCTGAGATTTGAATCCCCAAGCTTCTCCCACTGTGGTCAAGATAATTAATAAGCACTATTCATCAAACCTCAGCATCATCAATTACTTGTTGACCAAATACCAGATTTGCTTAGCCTGACAGTCTTGTGTTGCTAGAAATTGTTGCCCTCTAGTTCAATTCCATGAGGAAATTATTAAAGTTCTTACATTTGAGTGGGCAGCTAAAAAACAAAATGGAGTAACTGACCATAATGACAGTCTCTCTTCATAGCACTATGAAGAGAGACTGAATGGCTATGAGAGGTTCTATTCCCTGTCTGTGGCCTCTCAGAAGGTATAGACCAATAAAACATACTCTCAGGAGTCTTCCTTTGAATTAGTGACATCTTAATGAATCTGAACAGCCCAGTCAGGCGAAGATAATGGAGCCGAATGCAAATCCTCTTGTTCAGTCAGGGGGAATTAGCTGCTTGTGCCAAAGGAAATTGAACAATTAAAAGTTTCTCGTTCAAAGATCCAAGACATGACAGTCAAAGAAAGACAAAGGGCTGTTGCCTGTGCTGTCATTGGGAGTTCACTTGAAAACTTTAGTTATTAGTTCCACGCACAGACAGCAAATGTGTTTAAAAGTAAGTTTGCAAAAACATTTTAAAAGTTTACTGAATCGTCCTGATTTTTTTTTTCAGATTAAAAACAACAATTATTTCCGATATATGTGATCAGTTCACCAATTTAATTCATTACACTTTAATAGACAAAGAAATCTCTAAGATATACAGTTTACAAATATCATATTCCTATATTGAAATTAAATCTTGCAATCCTAGAGATCTCTCTCACACAAAACACCTGAGATATTTACAATAGATGAACAGGACAGGTAGGGTAAGGTGTCTGCCACAGATGGATACAAGCGATGGTTGCCAAGGTGATCAGTCTAACCTCATCTTTAGGGAAGAACAGGATACTATTCAATTGTTTTACAACTACTGTTGCTAAGGACATTCAGAGTGTGTAGGAGAACTCGGGTAGCAGTGTGGCATGGTGGCCAGAGAATGGAATTCAGACTGGGAGGCTGCTGGTTCAAATCCTAGAGTTTGTGTGGCACAGCATAGTCTTTATGCCTTTGAGCAGGGTGCATTATATAAATCACTGGCATAAACTGGTGTGCCTGTGTGTTGGTTAAACCAGTAAACAGACTGTTCAGGAGACTGTTATAGCAGAGGTCATTGGTAATGAGGGCTTGTTTAGTGACCTGTTCTGGGGACACGTGTGTTTTAGCGCGGCAAGCTAAACCTGGAAGTTGTACACTCTGTATCCTGCAGGTTTAGCCTCACTATGGGGCCAGCGTAATACACATCACAATGGGTATGTAAGCATTGTAAAGGACATTATCCATTTGCCAAAAAAGGTTATGAATACATTTTCAAAGACAATATAACTTGAAAGAAGTTGTTCAGACCGATGGATTTGAGTACATTCCAATATATCCCACATTCCAACAAGTTTAGTGTTAACTTTTGAAACTAATAAATCAAGTCATGGCTATGATGCATATTACCATATCATGTAGGTTATGCCTGATCTATTTGATAGTTCATTGCCCCTTCCTCTATGAGGTCCAAATGGAGTCCCAGCATGGTGTACAAATGTCATTCCCACTTTTCAGTGAAATGAGACATATCTTCCCTTTCGCAGAGGTACAGCATCTCATACATACGCATCAGCAGTGAATGGAACACCACGGGGGGTGGGGGGGGGCTTGGGCACCACCAAGCAGCTGTGTAGCAAATCAGTGCAACACAGCCTCTCTGTCACTCCTCCAGCCACACAGTAAGTGCACATATAAAATGTAAAAACTTTCCTGGCCAGGATGAGCTGAAAGCGCCTACCCAAGCACCCGTTTGAGATGAAAGCCATAGATACGGACCTTCTGTTCTGCTTGGAACCTTACTTGGTTTCCGTAAATCTGCTCAAACCAATTTGGTGTCCTGAATGCACATTCCACATAAAGGGCGCCACTCCCCGGTGTTCTGGTATTACATAAACTTCTGGACCGTCTCCCTTTCACACAGCTGAGTTTGGACTTGGTTAATACTGGGCAGAGAGAGGCATCTTGGGGGAAAAGCCAGATGGGTGTTTCTGTGTGTGTGAGAAAGGGGGATGCTATGTCCCCTCTAACTAAAAACTAAAACTGTGTTTTGAAATTAGTTACTGCATTCTGCTTATTGAGACAGCAACAATTTAAAGGTTTTGAGAGATTATTAAATTTTTTGTATTCCTGTGTATATAATCTGCAAGAACACAAATGCATTTGATAGTAGGATAAACCTACATCTTATTATCGACCTTTTACATCTAAGGTTGCTGATGAATGTTCTTGAAAAGAGCGGAGGGAAAAGATGGGGATAACCTTCTTCTCAAGGACTGTCTCGGGGGGACTGTGGAGCTGAGAAAAGGCCACACTCTCAGATGGCCCCGTTGCGGGACTTTGCAGACAGGCTTCACTTTAGTGAAATCGATAAGAGGCACTCTTTTTCCCCCCCTCTCCCAGACTTGCTTATCGATCAGAGTACAGGCAGACTTACATAACGGCATGGGCACCAACGAGGGGCAGGCACGCACCCACACACCTGTTTGGGGCAATTATCTATGACTGAAAGCCCCCAGGGGGGTATCCCCCAGACACCTGAGAAGTATGGGCATGGAGGTGGGGGGGGCACAATGTGCCAGCCAGGAGCTAACTGGAGCTTGTATTGCATAATAAAAACATCACATGGATGCATTGGACAGTGACTGGATAGATTGCAGAGTGAGTGTGCATTAACAAATTATCATATTAATTCCTTTGTTAAATAATGAATTCATGCCGGTAATATTTTTCTTGGCTTAAACCAAGGCATATTTCTGTGGGATATTGTCTTGCCAGTCCTGCTTCATTCTTTTCCTTCTATTTTCCAGAATGTTATCCTTGAATGTTCATAGAAATTGATTAAATTGATTGTTTAGGTTGAGTTTGAGTGCCATAAAAATCATGTACACAGATGAATCTTTGAAAGCAATTTTCACCAGAATATTAAGGTTAAGATTTTACATAGCTGCTGAAATGTTTTTTGTGATCCCTCAAACAGTAGTCATCCGTTAGTCATCAGTGTGCTTGCGCCTTCCTCGAACAACCTCGTTAAGTTAAACATGATGAATTTAAATTGCCGTGCAATAATCAAAATATTTTTACACTTAAACGGTTTCTCTTTCACGGATTAGATGCTGCATTGTATTTTAAAGAAATATCTTTTCAATATGGATTAAGTGATGCAGAATAGACTTACCTTAGATGATGCTGATATTGTACCTCTCGTCCCCGCATCAGCAGTTTCACCTCTGCGGGTTTCGGACAGCCTCTGTTTTGTATTTTATTCGCAGTGCAGGAACACAGAAATGTTATCTCAGTTCATATAGATTCGCAGACCCGTGTCACTTAGGAAGTCAGGCTTGAACTGATGTGACGGAAAGACTAGAGAATGTTCAATAGAACTTGAAGGTTAATAGGGGGGGGCGGGGGTTGTACTGCAGTCTCGCATCCACACTTATTCTTCCCCCATCCCCTCCCCCCTCGATAGTTCCAGCGCGCGCGCGTGTGTTAGCCCGTGCGACCGTGGATGCGTCTTGCGCGTTACTTCAGAGGCTGGAGGAGGGGGCGGCTGCCTCGCGCAGGACGATCGATTGCAGTTACATAACCTCGCCCCATCACAGCGCGCGCACATCGGGGCAAGACAATTCTTGACGCTGTTGTGATTGTGAGCAGATCTACGATGACGCTGGAAGCATACATCTTCACAGACCGGTCGAGAGATCAATGAACCACCGTCGTGTATTGTTTTGACAGATAAAGAGCGCCTCATTTTCTAAGTAATTTACATGCGCTGCTTCGATTGCTAGTCTACCTGTCTATTTTTCTGTGTTTAATTGTACATTTATGGTTTATTCAGTGTCACCTGAGTTTATGTTTCCCATTGAGAGAGTTATGAGCAGCTTGTCTCTTGACAATCACAGTTTGCGGTGTGACTGACCTTTCCAAGCCAGTGGACCTTTTCAGTAGGCTACCAGCCTGACAGACGAAAAAGGGAGAGACAAATTGCTTGCTATGAGATTGCCAGTTCTATGATAACCCGGAGGATTCCACCGGAGGGAAAACAATGCGGATGAATTATTGCTTTTGCCATTCATTCTAACATGTGTTCAGATGAACTGAACTCCGCGAAGGCACAAGGGGGAAACATTCTTGCAGGAAAATCAGTTCTCGGGAATTTCTGCACCGAGGCACATCTTTCTCCTTTAATGGAATAAAATTTGTGATCCGAACACTTGTAGTACCGTATGGTATAAATATATTTGAAATGGTGTTGAAGGAACGGGATCCACCCCAGATTTAAGGTATCGATCTCGAAGATTAATGGGCCCTGGAAATCAGTAGAGCGCTTGAACAGGAGAGAGAGGCAAGAGTAGGCCATCAGAAAAAAGTCAGTATAAAAACATCAATCTATCGGCTCGTGCTTTGGATACTGAATGGAGGAGGACTGGGGTAATGAAAGTACATACATCAGATTCACATATGGTTTTCTGTTGCTTAATAAGAAACCCAAAGAAGCTACCTGCTTTAATCAGAAGTTACAATGCATTTATAACAATGGAAAAAGTATGACATCTTTAACATCACAAACACAAATAAAAATGAGACCCAAGAAATAATGTTTATATTTCTCCAGTTTAGGCAAGCTCCATTATGCAAATGTGGACCCAAACTGGGTTATTATAGGATGATAGCCTCTATGTAATTTATTTTGTCGATATCCAACACACTATTGTAAACTGGTATGTGATCATATGTGTCAAAAGAAGTTAAAAGTTTAAAGATATTGCAATCAATATCACTGTATTGCTCTATTATTCTCATCTGTCCTCTCTGTAACTGTAGTATAATGTATGTGTTTTGGAGGTCAGTTTGTTCTAATTGTGTGTCTTGGCCTTAATTACACTGTGTGGTCAAGGGCCAGCCATTTTAATCCTGCCCAGGGAAAAGTTGTAGTGAAGTGGATGCTGAGAGGTCCCAGTCGATGAAGCAATGGGGAGTTAAATATGTTGAAGAGGCCAATCCTGCACAGATAAATTAGTAAATATTGCATCCACACCCATCATTATGATGGTGGCATGGTTAGTCTTTGGTGCTGGATGTCTGGTCTGCAGCATACAGGTGGTGTCTATTTTCATAACTTGTGTTATGGGGCAGTGTTGTCTGCTGGCTTCATTCTAGCTCAGGGTGACTACTATACATCTGCCTCAGGCTGGGGACATAGTGGAGCATCGCCCCCTGCTGGCTATACCAGGTACTGTATTGGATTGGAAACGCCAATTATAATGTTCAAGACAGCCACCACCTTGGTCCAAACATAGGACCTTGTGTTCTCCATACTGCTGTTGACGTTGGTGTGTATCTGCATGAGATAGTAGCTGTCAAATTATTTATTTATTGATTATTTTTGTGCAGGGTTGTGCGTTTGGGAAGTGACAGCCCTGCAGTAGGGCTCTGCTGCAGTCTCTGTTCAGAGACTTTTTTTGGCAGCGTTGGCACACGGGTGCCAGTCGGGTGAATAATGGCAGTTGAGCTGGGAAGAAGATTCATCACTTTAATTTAGATACAGAGTATTCAACAGAAATACACAGGAAAACCCCAGACTCGAGTAACTCAGGGTGGAGCTGTGGTACCATGAAAGAATGTTTAACTGTAAGAGCTAGGATTCAGTCAAATGAACTTAGCCTCTACTATTTTATTGCAGACAAGTGAACATGCTTAAAAAATGTGTTCTTTTCATTCTAGCATGACGTAGCCTTTCGCCTTCAAAAGACTAAAGCCAGTTTGGATTGAATTTCATCTGCCCCTGAGGAGACTAAGTTCATATGATTGGGCTCCAGCCAAGGTTTCTGCGTACAAAGAGAAACCTGCGTTCATTCCTGTGTCTCCTCTCAGAGGAAAGCGCCACGGAAAAGCAGAAGCTTATTCCATTTACACATTTTATTGACAAATGAAGCGAGTGGCGTGTATTCTTCAGGCTGTCATGGGAGGCCTAAGTAGGTGATTAAGTCATTTGCTGAGTAATCCACTGCAGCACAGCCGCTAAGAACATTAACCGATCTTAATTTCCGGCAGATGCCCTCTTCTTACCACATTCTCATGGTGCTGGAGCGTCTCCAGTCATTTCTGGGAAAAAAAAAAAAAAGGAAAAACAGGGAGATGCACTTACGGACCTGCGCTCTTCTCTACATCTCTCCGCTCTGGTCCCCTTTCCAGCGGCCGTTTGTCCTTGTCAGTGTCATGGCTGCGAACACCCTCGCAGGAGAGAGTCTTCACCGGTGTGAAGTCAGCATGAATGCTCGCCTATGCATCCGGGTGCGATGGAGGGGAAAGCATTTTATCCCTCAGGCGAGAGACATTAATAACTGAAACCCACCGGGATCGATTCGCAAGCCAAACACACTGAATACCTGCCCACAGTAAATTCTTGGAAATTGCCCGATACAAGTTTAATGAGGACTCCTTTCCCAACTCAATTAGAATTAAAATTAGAAGAAATATATGATACAATGTACACCCATTATCTATAAACTATGCTTTTAAACATATTTGAAATTCCCCCACCCCCCTGCTGGCATATAATCTCACTTTAGAAGGACAAACCTGAGCAGGTACACCCTATGAAATTCATGCAGCCAGTTACCACCTCTCAGTCCTGCAGCTGATCCATTGACTGACTGAAATATGCAGTTACTGCAGTCTGCCTATGACATCAGAGGAGGATGTGGTTAGTGTGCATTTGCCTTGCCAGGTTGGGGTTCTGGCCATGGTGGGGCTGGGAATTGAACCCCTGGCCTTGGGACCTGTAGGCAGCAATTTATCCCATGAGCCACTCAGAGGCCCTGCAAAACTTTTTTTTTTTTTTTTTATTTGAACCTGAAATCACGCTCACCTTTTTAAATAACTACCGTAAACCTCTCGTTAACATCTCATTTAAGAGATAGAGCCTCCTACCGCAGTGTCCCCATCACTGCACTGGGGCATTGGTTTTTTTTTTTAATTAGTTGAGGAGAAATACTCCGCCCTGTTGGCGTACTAGCACCCCATGGCACATGAGTTCACACAAATGAACTTTTACTGCGCTGTAAAAGTTCATTTGTGTCACTGCGGTCAGTGGCTCAGCTTGTCTGTACCTCCTGGGCAGGGTAGTCTGTGCCACCCAGATAGGGATAATGCCTTCTTTTGAGACTGAGCTACAACCTACGAAGCACAGAACTAAACACCACATGTCCAGGTACAATGCCTATCCGCTTATCCCAGGGAGGAAACTAATGACACTACACACAACACAGAGCCCAACAGCCAAAAACTGTGCCAATAAAGGTGTCTTGTGTCATTCTTGAAGGTCACCACCTTGCTACAGTATGTGTTTATTGAAACGATTATTTCTGAGACTGCGTGGGTATGCTTTACCAACAGTCTCTAAAATGAAGTGGGGGGGGGGGGGTTGGAACAGCGCCTGAGAGACATAGCTGCACATCTGTTGTGTACACATGGTGCATTCTCAATGCTACTCGGGCGAAAAAGAGCGCAATATGCTGGGTTACATAACTGAGAATTAGCTTTACACAACCCGTTTTCAATTTTTTTTTCTTTCCCAAGCCCTTGCTTCACCCCCAGGATAAAAGAGCAGCTTAAGAATTTAAATGCGTTAATAATTGGTTTAATTAAGAAAAACCCATTCTACCAAAGAAGGGGGAAAAGGGTCAGTACATTTTATAACACATTATTTAATCTGACAAGTATCAGATCCGGACAAAAGATTTGTGTTTCCGTTGTCTTGTATCTTTGATGAATACTCTGCTAGTTCCTGTGGATCAGATGACGGACTCGCCCGCTCAATTTCACAGAACAGTCTCAGAGGACCTTATTTTCAACAAAAAAAGGAAAACAGAAAATGTCCTACTAAATTCAGCTAATTACATCACAACTAAGAGATCATATTCGGCCAATTTCAGCCAATCGCACACTAAAACCTTGGTGTTTTATAATGGTGGTTACGTGACTTAGAGGAGACAGACTTTGCAGGCATAACACCTAAGGGTAGCTTGTGAAACTATGTGGAGTGGAAGGTAGAGGCAGAAGTAATCCTTTTGGCTGCCTCGGGTGCAGATGACCCTAAACACTCTATTGTGATGTAATAATGGCCACCAAAAATGGACTAAACTCACATTCTGAACAAGCAAAAAAGTTAATTAATACTATATGTACCCTCAAAGTAAATTTACAAGAACTTACACATGCATTTTATATATAAACTCCTATGACTGAATATGTAACCCCATTTATGCAAAACTAGAATATTCTACATAGTAAGTACTTTTACAGTTTCCCAGACATGGATTAAGCAACGTCCTAGACTACAAGAAAACTTTGGAAGAGAAATCCATTGAAAAATGTTTTAGTCCAGGACCAGGCCGAATCCCTGTCCAGGATACAAGCGCTCACAGTGCTTTTTGAATACATTAATCAACTCTGAACTGGCTGTTGTAAAATACACATGAACAAAAGGATGAATATTAAAACACATAACTGATAGTGTTAAGCGTCAGAAAGGGAAAAACAAAACAACATTAACAAGGAGCATTATTGCACTCATGTAATTAAAAGCTTAATGAGATTCCCATTTATTTTGAAGAGCACATAAAATCTTGGCCATTTCACCATAATTGTAATATTTAAAAGAATGAATAATTGTTATGTTCTGGCACAGAATTAATCAGCCAACATAATGTGGCACAGCTCATAAAAATCTTTTTTTATATATAAAAGGTTGTACTAAAAAAGACAAATATTTTTCTGCTTTTTTAACAACTTTACATTGACTGAACAGTTCAGCAGCATAAACTTAAGTACAATTTCAGCAGATGAAAAAACTCTGCTCTTTGCTGCTGCTCTGAGGAGCCCATGTTTGGCTGTTTGAAAGTCTGAATCTTCAGTAATCTGATTGTAAGCATATAGCGTTTGAAGTAGCTCAACACAGCTAAAACAACATCGTCATTCATCCAATTTGCTGAAAATACTTATCAGGGCAAAGGTCAACATAAAACTCAGGCAATTTCATGATTTCCCACTCTTTTGATCTTTTTCCAGCCTTCGACATTGTTAATTATATTTTTTTGTAAATCAAATTGCACAAATTCATAACCAAGGTGGTTGGATCATTCACTGTGAATCCTCACTGTGTTTACTACCTGGGAATATGTTCCACTAATATTAATACACGTTAAAGGTACTTCAGGCTATATATAAACAGTGGAGGCAGAGGGTAGTCTCAGAATTCTACTATAGGTTAGCACCGACAAAAATCCATTTTTGCTGCCAAATTTTTAGGATCCAAAAAAGAATGACCACAGTGTAACTACACACACAGTAGATGTTGAATTGATGAATAATACATGGGAAACACACGGATAAATAACTGAAACGAGGTAGGGATGTTACAACTGGAACATGATTTTATTTCCTTGCAAGCATTCAGCAGTGATTGGCCAGGTTAAGATTCTATACATCAGGTCACAAGGGTCAGAATACAGCAGGAGGCCACTTCCTTCACACCTCTCAAACAACAAAAATATCATCTGTTACAGCCTGTCCATCTATCAGGCTCTTTTAATGCTCCTGGGGGAATGAAATAAGTCTGGAGAGGGCAGTCGTAGTGGAGTGGAATCTTTTTTCTGGGCCGGTAACAGCAATCACAGGAAACTAAATGCTTGTGATTAAACTTGTGGCCTATGACAAAGCAATGGGTCTCAGTATTACCTTAAGAAGGGTGCTTAAAGTTGATTGAGGATGAAAAGAATTTTCAAATTGCCCAACACCTAATATGTGCAACCTCTTGTGTGGGAAATTTCACTGTGATTTTTCAGGCCATTGCAGAGTGATTTTTTTTTTTAAAAAAGAGCCAACATTTGACTGCTCTCAGACTAAATTTCTGTTTCTGTTTCCTGGCTAACAGTGAAGAGGAGGTGCCATTCACTGTTCCGTGATGGCTGTAAAATCACATACAGTTCTACAGCCCATGGTAAATATCGCTTGACTGGAAACGGTCAGAACCACTGATAGGGTGATTCATTGTGTCTCTCTCTTTCTCTCCCTGTCTCCCACATACACACACACACATACACACACTCACACAGGCATGCACATGCATGCACACACACACACACACACACACACACACACTCACACAGGCATGCACATGCATGCATGCACACACACACACACACACACACACACTCACACACACATACACACTCACACAGGCATGCACATGCACGCACACGCGCACACACACACACACACACACACACACACACACACACACAGGTATACATTGAAACAGCTATACAAAAAATTAACTTTTTTTAAAAAAAGATCAGAAATCTTTACATTAATGAAAATGAACCATTGTCACAGTAAGGTGCCACTCCCTCCCTACAGTAAAAATAAATGTGGAACATCATTTTTTGGATGATACTACCTCCTGATTCAAGAAGGGTTGAGTTCTGACATGGGAAAAAACAGTCATGTTTAAGCAAATAAATATTAAGAAAAAAGCATTTGAATAACTCTCCCCTGTGTTCAAAATGAAATCACAGCATCGCAATCAATCATGGTACCATAAATGTAAGAATTTCAAATCGACTTTTATTCTCATTTATGGCTCAAATATGACTCTTCATTACAACAATTACATCCCCCTCCTGTTCCAAACTTGGTATTTCCCAGAAGTCTGGGCGAATCAACAGGGGGCAGATATGATGACATCACACCCTCCAGATACAGTCTGATACCTGTGAGATGGTTTAAGGCCAAGAGGTATGTTTCTGCTACATAAAATACGCTGCTTCTTAAAGGTTGGTCACTTCAATGGTTAAGGTTTTCAACATTATTATTTTAAATTTTAATGTGATATGATACACATCCTGCCATAGACAGGCTGACATGAAGTACTCAAATTTGCCTGCCTGTTCTGTAATTTTTTTCCCTACAAGAAACAGTTAAGCAAGGTTTGTCAGCTGAAACTAAAATTGTACCATTGTAAGAACACTGTACCATTGGATCACATGACTAAATTTGTATTCCATTACATTTTTATCCAAGAAACCTTTGTGTATTACTAATATTATGATCTTGTAATTCATTCTCATTATTACTGACATTTTTCACATATTTTCATTTTAAAACATTTTGACATGCGTACCATTTCCCACATAATTCTGACATCACTGGAGAGAAAAAAAATCTTTTTTTCCAAAGCTCAGACTGTAGGTGAGCAGAATCAGATTTAATTTATTAAGATAAACTAATCTACATTCGAAACCCGCCCCTCCCCGTTCACCCTGCCCTTCCCCAAAAAACACCTTAAAAAAATGCACTTTAACTACAAGAAAAAAAAAATAAAACAACAAACAAAACAAAATTACAACTGAGGCAGGACAACTCCTTCAGTGTTTGAATTGTACAGAAACTCATCCCTGGACGGTTGCTCTGGGGGGAGGAGTTTAGGGGTGGGGGCGTTGGTGGGGTCGGCAGTTTTTTTTTTATTTTTTATTTTATCTCATTTTTCTCTGTCCACATTTGGAGCCTCTGAAGTTGTCATGACGACCCTGACCCTGCCACAGGAACGAGAGGCCCGAAGACCGGGAGGGGGGGGGGGGGGGCCCATGAGCCCCCCCTCCAAAAAGGCCCCCCAGGGGAGAAGGGGGCAGACGGAGGGGCTGAAGGGAAGCCCCATGGCTAGCGGTTGTTCTTAGCCGCCTCTTTGGCTGCCAGGATCAGTGGGGTGAGGCTAGACAGGGGCTTGGCCACTTTTAGGAACTGGTGCTGGAGAAAGAGAGAGAGAGAGAGACAGAAAAAAACATCACATTGCTTCATTTGCATTTACACATAAAATTATAATTGTTTTTTTACTTAAAAAACATCACATTGATCTGAGAGATCCATTTGCAGCGTGAAACAGGTCAGCCCTGGTCTTCCAGGACATGCAGGACAAGGTGGCACACCGAATTTTCTAACTGGGGAGGGGGATCCCGGTCAGGGTCAAGGTCTGGACATCAGGACTGGACACGGACCCCATAAGGTCTGGATCAGGCTGACGCAAACGGCTGTTTTTTTTTTTTTTTTTTTCCCAGTTACATAACCAGGTACAGCTGCCCAGTCAGGGGCCGAGTCAGTTCAAACCGTTTCCAGCGCAGCACAAATGGAAAGCAATGCGAATGCGCGCACACACACACACACACACACACACACACACACACACACACACACACACGCACACAGACACAGACACAGACAGACATGCATAAACATTCGGGAACAGAGCAGGCGTGAAATAAAGTCATAAGGCCCGGTCGTCACGGCGACCGAGATCAGCCACTCATAGGGGTCACCCAGGCAGACTGATTCTCCTGAAGATCTCAGGATGATGGATGAATAGACGACTGAATGGCACTCCTGTCCTGAATTAACACTGCCCCCTCACCCCCCACCCTTACTGCCGTATCGCTCCCAAAAAGAACAAAGGGGTGCTGAGGAGCCGAGGGCAGGGTGCCCTCCCCCGCAGCCCAAGCCAGAGCAAATCCGCCAGCACCGGCCGTCTCTCTCATTTCCTGCTGTGTCACCTCGTCAGCTCACATCTAAGGAGGTTATTAACTGCTCTTCATTCTCTTCCCACCCCCTCCTCCTCCTCATCTGTTTCTTCTTTGTCTTACATTCACAGGGCTTCTGAGTCACAATGTGTGAAGACTGACTGTGTAAGACACAGCTGCCCGGGTCTTCCCATTGGGTCTCTCTGCTATTTTCCTACCCGCCCCCCCAATTACTCCTCCCAAAGTGACCAGCGTTTCTCTCTTACCTGGGTATCACCCCTGTATAAATCATAGCTATGGCTTTGTGGGGGTGTAATGACGCTAGGCACACATACGGCTGCTCCATTAGTCACACTTTTAACGCCTTCATTTATATGCGCATTATACCAGGTAAATACCAGGTATTTTTCTACAGTACTCAGAACAATTTGCCTTTTACCGTTTTTTACTATGCATTATAAGAAGTCAACTATAAATATAAAAAATGTTGTTTTGCAAGGAAAGTTGTCCCCTCCCATTACGTTCTCTTATTTCATGCCTAAAAATTATTTCCTAGTTATTAGGTAAAAACATAGAAAATGGAACAATAAAAAGAAATAAATAAATAGAAAAATTGTAAATTGCACAACAAGAACAGGTGACAGAGACAGTCATGTGACTCAGGTGTCTCAGGTGCTCTCACCTGCAGCAGCTCCTTGGCGGAGCCCCGCTTCTCCACGTCCATCTCTAGACATCGGTTCAGGAAGTCCCGGAATATCGCGGATAGCTTCTCCGGGTTTTGGAGCTCGGGAGTTCCATTGGTTGCTATGAGATACAGTGCCTACAAGGGACAGATCGGATCAATTACGAAAACAACACGGGAAGATTCCGAGGAACAGCCAAACTCTGTCGTTCTGTCTTTTGTACAGGAATAGATTGGGATGTGCGGTGTGTGAAACACTATGGCTTAGACTAATTATCTAAGAGTATGGATGGTTTTTGCTGAGTACTGCAACCTCCTGTGTCCCGAATCCCTCATTACACTACTGATAGAGAGAGCAGTTTCAAACTGAATCCTTGCCTTTAATGTTTGCAGTGTTCCTCTATCAGAAAAAAAACGAGCCAAAATTTTACCTCATATACCTACTACAACATAAAAAAAACACCACACACCACACTAAACAACATACACACAAAACATGCTCCTCAAAAAGTGAGACTACACCAATAACCCTGCCCATTAAAGAAACCACTTGTTTTTGTCCTTTGTTCTCCTTAAAACACCACTGGTACTCCCTCTTGTCCCTGGGAGAAGTACAAGGCTATCTATTTTAATTTAAGAACAGCAACCAATTCAGACCCAAGAAACCAGGTGACGTGAATTAACTGTGCAATCAACTGCTTTACTGATTACTTGCACTGAAAAGCACATACTCCCTGCAGCTCTCCTGAGTACTTGCACTGCGGTAAATGATCCTTTTTCTCTAACTTTTTGTCCAGTTCTCATCTTCTTTGGCCCTATTAATTCAATTATGTTTGAAAACTGTGACGGCAGCAACGGAGTCAATGGGGCCCTGGTTTCCGTGACGACGCCCTCACCCTCAGCGGGTTTTCGTTGAGGTAGGGCGGCTCCCCCTCGATCATCTCGATCGCCATGATGCCCAGGGACCAGATGTCCACCTTGGGGCCGTAGGCCTTGCGGGTCACGACCTCCGGGGCCATCCAATAGGGCGTTCCGACCATGGTGCTCCGCTTGCTCTGCTCTGGGGTGATCTGAGCGCAGAACCCAAAGTCAGCTGCGAGAGGGAGGAAGAGAATGGGAGAGACATCAGGGGCAGGATCGATCTACTCTAACCTGTGGATCCGTATTTTCCACGAGTAAAATGACCATCCTCTGGATTCGACACCTGTTATGGTTTTACAGCGAAAGGTTATACAGCAAATTATGCAGCAGAGGGCTAAGCACTCATATTTAATCATGGAGATATGCAGGTAATGTTTCAATGCTGCCCCCTGCTGTTAAAAGTGTTGAACTGTATCGTCACTACACACACAAACATCAGACTTTAATGGGGTCTGATTATCTGACACTACCCATAATAATACTGTTTTCATAATGCAGATAATTCAAAAAGGCAGGTTAAAATAAGCGATATGCTTGCTAAATGATGACGAATATGCTTCACTAAAAGCTCAATAAGTAGTACAGTACCATTAATGTCTGGACTGACTGAATTTATTTGATAAGTACAAAAGACACATAACCCAGAGGAACTGCAGCGTAATTTAAACTGACGATCAGGGATGACACAAAGCTTGACAAAAGTTGCTACATGTGCCAGGCCACCCCCGGGCCCCTAGCCCTGAGCAGAGAGGGAGGAAACACACTCACTGAGCTTAACCGAACCGTCCATGCCCAACAAGATGTTGTCACTCTTGATGTCCCGATGGATCACCTGGTTTGAATGCAGGAACTCCAGTGCTTGTAGACACTAGGATGAAGGAGAGGAAACTCGGGTTTAAAATGTATTATAAATACAAAAAAGCTGCCTTGCTGAGTTTCTGTAGGCCCTACACTGAGACACTGAGTACCTATATGGGCCCTCACATGGAGCTGCACTGTGGGCCCTCAAATGGAGCTGCACTGTGGGCCCTCACATGGAGCTGCACTGTGGGCCCTCACACGGAGCTGCACTGTGGGCCCTAATGGAGGTCCAAACATGGAGCTTAAGCATGAACCCTCCTGACAAGAAGTACTGCCATGGATCCTGTGAGTATTCTCCTCTGCGCCCTTATATGGGCCTAGCTGCTATGTAGACAAGACCGTGATTGGGACTTACTTCACGACAAACTGCGGCGATCTGTGCTTCATCCATGCAGGTCTCCGTAACTACGTCGGTCAAGGAGCCACCAGCAAGGTACTCCATCACCACCCACAGCTCATCCCCAACCAGGTAACTATGGAAACAAGGAGGCTCTATAAACGTTCTATTTTAATCACTCTCACGGTGACTGTCAGGTAACCACAGAGATTGCATGCCATGTTACTCACTTAAACACTAGATATCTTTTGACTTCAAATTCTCTCACAGACAACACTACTGATGGCATACACTTAATTCCAGCATGTCATATGAAACACGTGGTGCAGGTCTTCATACATCACACTACCATAACCTTTGGTTTGGTGCCACCATGATCCGACTGATATAAAAGACACAAAATCAGAAACAGCTTTAGCTTAGAGATATCAGATTCTGAGTGTTAGTTAGGGTGGTTAGTCCTACATTCCAGGAAACATAATTATCTCTGGGTCCCTCGGTGGAGTGTTCACATCCAAAAAGCGTTCACGTGAGGTAAATGAGGACACCAGGCACGTGCATTCATAAAATATTAACATGCAGACGCAAAATCAGAGACGTAAATGTTGTGGTAGGGAGCCCTTTGGGTGGCATAGAGTAAAGGCTCAGGCCTGTGGGGCGTCTGTGAGTCCCACTGCTGGGAGTCCAAGTCTTCGCTGTGCTATTAGCAGCTAAGGCTGCGGCCGTGCTTTGATGAAGCAGTAACGGGCTCAGTCTGGTTAAGGTGATTAAACTCATACGTCTTATCACTGTGTAGTGACTTCCCCTCTTTTTTAAAGTTTGCTTGAAACACCAGAAAGTTACATTCCCCTAACATTCATATTGGCTGTTAATTGGTTCATTAATCTCAGCGCATGCAAAATGACCACAAACCCAAAGCATCTATAAACGTTCGAAAAGCTGCATCTGTGGTAAAACATTCGTACTTATCAAAAAGACTGTGGGACAGTTAATTTGGCAATCCAGCACAAGCTGGTTTCTTGCTTATGGTGCACAAAGCAAAGAATTTAGAACACATTTCAAACACCTGCAGCAATGCCGTCCTCCCCACTCACCTGTCTAAGTAATTGACGATGTTGGGGTTCTTGTTTTCCCTCATCACCAGGATCTCATTGATGATCAGCTCCTTCTTGGGCTGCTGCTGCAGGTTCATCTGTTTGATGGCCACCTGAGAAACGGACAAGACGGCAGACGAGCGGGCATCATCGTAACTGTAGATCTCTGAGATTAACAACTCTGAATTAAAATATTTAATTTTTACTAAAATCTTCGTCCTCCACAAGCAGACCAGCCCATCCAACACTTCACTTTGTATTGATACAAGCTATGCTGGCCCATCCATCGTAACACCAACGCCTGCAACATTGCTCATATTGAATTAGTGCCCTGTTCCTCATGCCCTCGGTCATCAATAATGCATGTAGCTGCAACACATCGCGGACCCAAGCAAACACATAGTGCTCATCAATACCCTTCAACCCAGCCGCTTACGCGATGTTTATGCGGGCCGTAATTGGCCGGCGAGCCGGGCCGAACACGAACAGCTGCGGTACAGTCAGACGGAACAAGGCGGGCTGCATTAGCTTAATAAGATAATGAACTGGGGAAACTCAGGAAGCTGTCTAACCGCGTTACAGTCGCTCTAAATTACGAGTCCAGGGTCCCCATGCCAAAGCTCTCATGTGATGAGTCATTTGTTTATGACTGTCACATTGTGTTTTCATAGCAAAGAGCATCGTAGCATAGGTTGCACCGCTACTTTACCAAAGGCTTCCAGCTCTGGTGGGATTGAAATCAGCAAGTGACATGACCAAAATCGAGCCAAGTGCAGGCGTTCAGGCAGAAGACAGTAAGAGTAGCCGACAATAGTGGGGTCAGGACCGAATGTGATGGTGTTGTTTACTTATTTTTGATTTGTAGACACGCAGTGACCATTGCCTATTGGTGTGGAAAGTAAGCAATCTGATGAAGCTCATCAACACATCTGTATGCTCTAGAGATCTCTGTCGATTTTCCATCATCCTTAAAGCTTTCAGTATTATATTGTTGTTTCACTAACTTTATCACTGCTGGCCTACTTATAGAGGAGCCACCTGCCTCTGAACAATATGAAGCAATTACAATATTTTAAATATATTTTATTACAATAGTAATAAAAGTTCATGACAATAGTTTATATAAGTCTATATATACCTTAATTTATTCTGGAACTTTTTATTCACATTTTATTTTTGTAAACTTGTACATATTGAAATATACTTTAATGGGGAACTGAAGACAAAGAATTTCACTGCCTACAATGTTGCTATCTGCTGTGTTGCTGCACACGTAACAATAAACTCTTTGAATCTTGAATGTGCGGCTGTGTGGGGACAGACACGGAGGGAAATGAGCGAATTCGCAATAGCTGCGACCAGTCCAGTCCCACTGCCACGGCCCCTTTTAGCCAATTAGCATGAACAGAAACACATACCTACCTACACACACACACACACACACACACACACGTACATATAGAGCTGCTGGTCGCAGCTAAAAAACACAAGCCCAACAACAATGAAAACAGCTAACCACTAGGGGGAGACAAAACTACAATGCTACCGAATTTTCTTCTTTTGGGCAGAAAATAACATCAGTCTGTCTGGGGTTTACAGACAAAGTTTAAGTAACAGACTTGATCTAGGGAAAGGCAACGTCACCATATACTCCATTCGCCAAATCGCAGGCACCCCAGCTAGCCAGTAGTGGCTGCATGAGAGCCCCAGCACTGACAAACCTGACTGGCTGAATGCCCGTCTTTCTTCGGTGAGGTTGAGTCAATTGTCGCTTTGCTAATGCAGAGTTCCAGCCATGGCCAGTATTGGCACAGTTGGTACTCCAGAACACAGTCTCTGGACTCACAGCTGCGCCACAAATATGAATGTTTACTCCACAAGCCATACAGAGGCCAAGGTGACCCATATTCTAGTCAAACTCAGAGAAAGCAGGTCAATTTGTTGGCTGAAGCTCTATAAAGTGCAGTAATTCAAACTTAAAATATTTCTGCGAACAGCCCTCTGAATATCTGAACGACGTCAAAGCTGCGAGAAAAAGTGGTGATTTGGAGATCTCCCAAAATACCTAAGTGTGCAGGTACAGTTACGAAATACTGAAAGTATATCTACGTATTAGTTACAAAACAGAAAGTATTTGTGGTGCCGAGCATAGGGAGTGGGGATTTAAACCTATTATTGTATTTCAGAAACACTGGATATCTGAATCTATCCACCATGGATCACAATCTTCAGGATTGTAAACCTGCATATGGTTAACAATCCATTTGTAAACTGTACATGCTTCAGTAACAGCAGGTGCTTAACCCTACCGTTTTTATGTCAGAAACAGCAGATATCTATGGATGTCTAGCAGAGGACAACTGTCAAACACTCTCTCCAAACAAGGCCCCAGAGACTTAAACATGAACAAGACTCTCCATCCATCCCATTAGTGCCATTTCTCCAAACCTCAGTGAGGGATACAGAAATAGAAATAAGACAAACGCAGCAGCGACTGTGACCTTTTACATCCAGCCGGCAAGCACCCCCTGTTCCAGGGCTCTGCATTAAAGTCCAAATGATTTAATGCTGTGCGTTCAAAGGCGACCAGCAGAGGGCGCCGTTGTACCTTAAAAGTCGTCTAAGTTCGAAACAGATGCTGGAAATTAGAGCTATAACGTTTACAACTATGTAAATTGCTATTTTTTTTAAAATCGAACTGTATTTATGTGGAGAGTGTGACAGCCCTACAAGGAGGGTGTCCTGGACATAGAACACTCTTAGGCAGTCGTTTTTACCTCCTGTCCAGTGGCGATGTCTATCGCAGTGTACACTGTTCCAGATGCCCTAATGGGAAGAGAGAGAGGAGTGGAGCAGTCAAGCACTGCACAAAAGCATACATCTACAACTGTTTCTTCATTTGTGCTTCAGTATAAACAAACACAGACATATTGTTTGGTCTTTATCAGTCTTTTCCAGTATCTTTTGCCGGCAGTAGCAGTAGGACGACTAGGTTTGTCATTACCTCTCATGAGAACTAAAATTGTGGAAACAATGAAATGATTATAAAAGACCTTCGGCTTCATATCAAAGCCATGTTTCATGTCTGCGTGGAAATATTAAATTACTCTCTCCTGAAAGAGATGAAACAATTTCTTTCAGACTCCAGTGGAGTACAATATGGGCTTGATTCCCATATATAGCACTGCAGTTTACCCTTGAGTGCTTAACCTGACTTGCATCAGTAAATATCTAGCTCTATAAATGTGCAATGTGTTAAAATATAAACTGTGTAAGATGCTATAGCTAAGAGCATCCGTTAATACAAAAAAGCAACGTAACCAAACATCATCATTATGGCGTAACTGACGTATGTGCAAGCTTCTAATCAATTGTCATGATCTGAAAATCTGTGCTTTTTGTGTAATTACAATTTGTATTATTTTTCTTTCGCTGTGTATTATAATAGTTACTAATTGTCTTGTTAAAATAGATGTATTGTTCGTTGCCTCCTGGCCTTGTAAAACAGATGCCGATCTCAATGGGACTTTGCTGGTCAAATAAACAAATAATTGAAAAGTCATGATAGGAGAGGTGGATGCATACCCCTGGCCGATCTTCTCAAAGCGTGTGTACTTCTTCTTGGGGTCTCCAACGCTGACGATGCTCCCTATGAGAGAGTGGGAGATGCGGGGGTTAATTTGGGTTAATGTGGGCATGGTGGAAAGGGATAGGGCTTTAGGCAAACCAGGAGGAGGAGGAAGGGACACAAACTGGGTACATGGGCTCAGAGGAGGGCGGGGGGGTGGCAGGTCTGCCCTCCAGTGAGTGACAAGAAAGAGACAGGAGAGGGAGAGAAAGACAGAGAGAGGGAGAGAGACGGAGAGATCTTTACAAGCAAGCAGCCGAAACCTGCCAATACTATCCGCACCATTAGGTACGCTGCAGACAGGGGGATGGGGGCGGGGGGGAGGGGGTCCCAATGCGGGAAGGCCTTTACATAAGACTCTTCTTGTCATTACAAATTCCAATCCAGTAAAGGTTAACTTTTTGGTGGAGGGAGCTATCTTCGTAGTCCAACACTAAAATACGTCACTACGCTCCAAACCTACAGCAGAATTAAAGTTTGGAGTTTGAAGTTAATGAAAGGGAGTGGTATATGAATTTACTGTGGGAGGTCATAAGAATATGATGCGTGTAAATGCGGGTGGTGTTGGCCCTGTCACAGTGGGGAGTCAGAGAGTAATGGGGCAGAGAGATGGGCAGGCGCCTTGGCTGCGGGAAAGAGGAAAACACACTCTAGAGGAGGGAGGAATCTCTCGTCTACTTCTGCAACCTGACGATAGTCGGACCATTGTCAGGTTCAGTACATGCTGGCCAAGAGTTTCATTATCAGGGACACACACACACTCACACACACACACACACACACACACACACACACATACACACGCACAGCCGACAAAAGAAGAATAAAGTTTCCATCTTGCCGCTCCCCCCTGCCAACACCAACACCGTTTCAGGAGGTCACTCAGTAACCATGGAAACGTCGTGAAACTTTATCGAGTACGGAACCGAGTGACAGAGACAAGAGGTAAGAGGACGGTGAACGCTGGACAGTTTTTCTTTCACTCAGACAGCATCGCTTTCTTACCAGTAGAGGGCGACCTTAGCACATCTGTAGCGTAGAGTGTTTGACAAAATACAAATTTAAAAAAGTGCTGCATGTGGACTGCGTTAAAAATGTATGAAAGATCAGTACTTTACATATACATACATATACATATGGTGTATGTTTGTAAAAACAGGTTACAAACAAAAAGTTCATCTCCTTGTTTATACTTAAATATACTTTTATATTTTTAAATATTTATTGATATTTAAAAATATCAATAAATACACTACTAACTAAAACAAGCATTGCTTACCGATTTTAAATTTGAATAGCTGCAGCACAAAGTGTTTTACAGCAACACAAAATTACACCTTTGTGTTCCTCAGATACACAATGACATAATCAGTTCTGGTGTGGTAACCCATTCTAATGAGAAGTCCTTTGATTAAGACCTGGGAGTGGTTAGACAAACTCTGAGCAGAGACCTTCTGTCACTGGCAGAGAGAGGTGGGAGTACTTACGTAATTTCTCCAGGATCTCCTCGTCTGACATCTTGGTCTTCTTCCTGGTCTTGTCTGCGGCGCGAGGAAGTGTTGCTGAAGGGGTGGGGCTGCTGCTCTCTGCTGGGGGCGAGATGGGCGAGGTGGCGGCATCTTTGGTGGGGGGCGGCGCCGGGAGGGGCTCGATCACAGAGCGGGTGTATATCTGTCAGGATCGGGGGGCCACAAAAGAAGGCGGAGCTCAGGGAGTGTTTGCATGATTCTTCCATTGCTGTGCTTGGCCCAGTGCATGATGGGAAACAACCAATCCAGTCCACCTCTTTGTTCTGTATTGGTTTCTGCTTGGGCTGACCAGGCCCACAGCTTTGGCTGCTCAGCTGTTAAAGCTACACTGGCAGGTATGACAGGCTGAGAGAGGGCTCTTTAGTGAACACTAGGACACACAGCTGTGCTCTTTAGTGAAGAGGAGAGCCGGCTTGAGTCAGCGGTCAGTGGAACTCTGGTTACACTGATGTGAAAACGGCGAATAACCACCTGACAAGATAGACACAATAGACCAACCTTCACATGGCTGGACATGTTGATCATGGCTGCCTGTAGTAACTGTCCCCCCCACCACATCCCTGACTTTTCCGTACTTGGCCTGATTCATAGTTCACTGTCATTCCACTCAGCCTATCCTGTCCAACGGACCCAGACCCCCGGGGGTCACGTGGCAGCCTGTCGACAGACTCCTGTGGCAACCTCACCGTTTTCCACACTGCAGATGCGACGACAATCACATTTCGTATTGCAAGTTGAAATGAAATTACTATTTCCATCACTTCCGCACGTGATAATTTCAGCCAGGCAGTAGAGGGCGGTAAAGAGCGATAAGACAGAGAAGCTTGCTCCCTGTTTTTGCCCGGGCGAGGCTCAGCCAATCGTCGCCTTGCTAGTACAGACATCCGGCCAATCCGGTTAAGATATGGCTGGGGCTCAAACGCTAGGACACACAGCTGCGCCAGGATCACATGCTTTTACTCTGTCACCCACTCAGAGGTGACCGTTGATAGCGAGAGAGGGAACAGTTTTTCCCACAGACTCCCCTCCCCGTCTCCAGGGCTACCGCTTTGGAACAAGGCAGCATCATGTGGCGACTTGGGACCCTGACACGGACAAACAGCTCGGGTCTGTAATTCAGTTATCGGGTTCTGTTTGTCTGAGCCCTGTTAATGTGAGCAGGAAGATCTGTGCGCAGCGTCTAAATTAAGACCGCGTTACTTCAAACGAACATAAGCAACGGCAGGAGACGCGTGAAGCACCAGTGAACTAATTATTTCTATTTATGTGACAGAACAGAGAATGTAGCGCTAATTTGCTTTTATAATGTAAGGCGGGGAAAAACGCTGCTGTTGTCTGCAATACAAACCCCAGGGATGCTGTTTTCTCATCAAAAAACATAAAATCCCTCATATGGCCTGTAAAACAATAGTTTAATCACACAAACATTTCAGAAATAGCCGAGCAGACTCTAAATAAGTCTCCGATGTGTCATTTTATGAGCAGACTTTTTATGGGCTTAAGGGGAAAGAGATTTGAAAGTCACAACGAATTGGGGGAAAAAGAATAAGAAAAACCTCTAGCTCATGTATGTGAGAGACGTGAAGATGCTGTAACAGCTCAGTGTGTATGAACACAAAGATCAATCTGCCCTGTGCACACAGCTCTGTCACTAAAGTATCCTTTTAAATGCTGGTAAAGGCCTTAGTGAAAAAAAAACAACAAAAATAGCATAGTGACCACTATCCACGACCAACACTCACCTTCAGCCAAATAATTGCTTTTATTTCATTTTACTGCTGGTTTGTTCATCCCCCTTTAGTTAGCTATGCAATTAAAAAAAAAAAAAAATATGAACAAAGGGGACATTTCTGGTGTGGACGGCACACCACTGCTACAGCCTCCTAAATTCCAGTGTAGGCATTTTTATTTTTTATTATTATTATTATTTATTTATTAATTTTTTTGCAGTAGGTTGATGATCAACATGCAGTGCCCCCAGCCATTGGCAGTCAGAGCTCCAGCGGTCCTGCAGACTGTGACGAAAAGCCTGGGGGCTCACAGGCCCAGAGGAGCGGGTTCCCCCTGCCACACCGCCACACCGCCACACCGTCAGGAGGGCTGGGAATACCACTCGCCCACTGTTTGAGCGGATCATCAATCTCCCCGTTCTGGCTTCCGCATGACATAGAGGCTGAGGACCCACTAACGAGCACCTCACTCTGCACCCCCAATCACCACCACCATCATCATCCCATTCTCACCCCCACCTACGCCCACCACCCATCATCCCGCCATTCCCAAATGCTTTCAGATCTCGCGGAAACCCACCACACCTGTCAGCCGCCGTGTGCCGTCAGCGAACCGTGAGTAAGGCTTTAATCAGACCGGAGGCGCTAATGCTAATGCTCCCCCCGCGCCATGCATCCCCTCCTCAAAACCCAGGGCAGAGTGAGCACCACTTACCAACACAAAAGGAACAGGAAATACCTGCTATGTTAACAAGCCCCAGTCATGTGATTTATTTAATATCACCGGACTTTAGCCGCCCTCTGCTCAGCCGTCTCCCTGCCTTAATTACATAACTTTCTTGCAGCATATTAGGGACCGTCTCCCTGAGGACGGACTGATAATTAAGCAGTACGGTGCTCGTCGAGTCGAAGCGAACGGGAGACTGAGAACAGGGCACAGACACTGGCCTGGGACTGAGGGGAAAGACAGAGACAGCGAGTACTAGAAAGAGGGAAAAGATGATGATTAGAAAAAGGGGGGGAAGGAGAGACGTACAGACACTTCAAAGATGGGGGAGGAGGGGAGAGGGGGTGAGGGGGAGGAGCAAAGACAGAGAGAGATAGAGAGCGAGAGAGAGAGCGAAAGAGAGAGAGAAATAGGGGCAAGCGGGGAAATATAGAGAGAGAGATGGAGGAGAAAGTGAGGGATGGGGGAGAGTGAGGCAGAAACCAGGAGAGGGGAGGAAGGAGAAAAACAGGAGAGAGTGAGAGACAGAAAAGAAAGAGGGGGAAATAGGGAGAAGGAGAGATGGAGGAGAAAGAGAGGGATGGTGGAGGAGAGCAGACACCGTGAGAGGGGAGGAAGGAGAAAAACAGGAAAGAGTGTGAGAGAGAGAAGAAAGAGGGGGAAACAGAGAAGGAGAGATGGAGGAAGGAGAGGAATAGGGAGAAATAGAGATGGGGAGTACTGAGGGAAGAGAGAGAGAATGAGGGAGAAAAAGAAAGGAAGGCAGAAAGGGAGGGATGGAAATGGAAAGAGACCGAGGGAGGCTGAGCGAGGACAGGAACAGACGGCGAGACACTCACCGATTTCGTGTGCTCCGGCCTGGGGGCGATCACGGGGGGCGGGGTGGCCTCGTCCTCGTCGTCGTCCTCGGACACGGTCGCCACGGCGGGGGTCTCGGACACGGCCTTAGAGTTCTGCTCCGGGCGGGAGGAAGAGGAAGCAGGTGGGTTAGCTCGCCCCAACGTCATCACGTGGATCCAGACCAAACCTAACCCGATCATTTCCGCAGCCCGCCGCGCCAACCGCCATGGGCTTCCCGCCTCTAACGGAGCGCCGGGCAGAGGGAGGAAGAGGAGGAGGAGGAGCAGCTCGCAGCTCGCAGCAGGCAGGACGCAGCCCGCCAGCCCTGTCCTCGCTCAGACGATGCGCATTACCGCCGCTAAAGGCTGTAAAAAGATGCTGATTCACGGTGCGGGGAGCCAGCGAGGGTGAAGCTCAAGGACTGGCAGAGAGAGAGCTGCAAAGAGGCTGGCAGCCCCATCCTGGCAACCGCTCGCCTCCACGCCCGCCACTCCAAACCTTACACAGGCACTTTGCAAAGTCCTCTATTCCCACAGCCCCCCCCCCCCTTCCTCTATCCTCTATCCTCTGTTCTCTGGCCTGAAATGACAGCCACACAGTGCCACCCCATCTCTGGGGACACACATACTCCATCCACTGTGCTCAGGTTCAGGGAGAGACCGGCCTGGGTAACAACAAACTGCAAAAAAAATACTGCCCTAAAACGCTACTGCAACAACAACCTGCACGCGTCAACTACACAGCTGTTTAACAACACGCCTTCTATGACAACAGCACCAAATCTCACCACGCTCACTGAAACAGCAGTCTGTACATCTCAGCTACACAGCCAGACACTTGCTGCAGAGGAAAACTGAGTAACTGTTAGAACTCAGTCTGAAACTCATCACCAATTGACTTTAAAATGGCATCAAGACTGTGTTTGTTTGTGGCTTGTATTAACCAAAAGATAGCATTTATATACTGACTCCAAAGTGTTATAAAAACATCAACATTAATCCATTATTTTTCAATTATGCCTTTAGAATTATAAGTCAAACACTTCCAAAGAATCATTCCTCCAAAAATATTTGTATCTACAGAAACCATAAGTCATTCATTTTCAATGGAAGTCAGCGAAATGGCACAACAGTAAGGCAGGCTAAAGCTAGCGACACTACACCAGCGTCTTAGGCTTCAAATCAGATCAGAGTTGGTTGTTAAACTTCATGCATTTTATGACAATGTGGTAAAGCGTTCAACCAATCACAGGACAGCAATGTTGCTCTTCTGTCTAACACCCCCCCCCCCCCAGCCAACTCTCGACACAAAACTTCAGCTCCACCCAAAATTTTTCCTTCCCAATTTTAAACCAAAGTTCACATAGTGATCCAGGCCGTAATGTGCTTCCACTCTGGCCTCAGCCATATGGGTCACCAAACAGCCCCATCACTCCCTATTCAAACAGGGCACACAGACAGGCAGGCAAATGAAGGTAAGTGGAGATTTACGTCAGGTAAGACTTACCGAAACATTTGAAGAGTTGTAACTGTCTGAGGTTTTATCTGTGGAGGAAATAGTTTGTAAAATTACAATTGTGCAAGAGAAAAAAAGAGAAAACATCCACTTTCACCAAACCTTTGTCATCACTGCCTCCTTAAGCTTCCAAAGGTGAAACAAAAAAGATCTAAAATGAGCCACACCTGTGAAGCTCCTGAAAACCTGATACCTGCTGTGGCCATCTTATGATGGGCTCACCCAAGAGCATTCTGCTGCACAAGTGAACTCAGGACTCACCTGTGAAGCTCATGTACTTCTGGCTGTTGGACGTCTCTTTGGAGTCATAGAATTTGAGGACGTCCAGGACGGCCTGCGGGTTCTTCTTCTGCTCCAGCTTAGTGATGTTGGAGGTCTGGAGGAGCCGGGCCCACTGCTCCGGCATGCCCTGCACCCCCAAAACAAAAACACACACAGAGCCTGCTCAGAACAGGGCGAAGGTGGGGAATGAGGAAGAGGAAAGGGAGAGCAGAAGAGGGAAGACAGAGTGAGGGAAGGAGGAGAGAAAAGGAGTCAGAAGAGGAGAGAAAAGGAGGAAAGAGGACATGGGCAGGAGAGGTAGGAGAAAGACAAAAGGAGGGAGAAGGAGGAGGATGAGGGAGAACAAGTGCAGAAGGAGGGGGATGAAGGGATAGAAGAAAGAGTGACAGAGGAGATTAACATAGAGGAAAAGGAGGGAAATAACGAGGAGAAAGAGGATGAGAAAGAGGAGGAGAAAGGAAAATAACAGGAGAATTAAGGGGTTGAGGAAAGAGAATAACAGAGAGAGGAGGATAATGTACAAGGAAAAGGAGGCCCTAAGCTGCACTGGTCAGGGACGTGGGCCTCAGTCTCTCGTCCCTCATCTCTGCCTCTCCATCGCTCTCTCTCTCTCTCTCTCATCTCCCTCTCCGATCCTCTGCTCTCTCTCTCCTCTGCCTCTCCATCGCTCTCTCTCTCCTCTCCTCTCCCTCTCCTCTCTCTCTCCCTCTCCTCTCTCTCTCTCTCCTCTCCCTCTCCTCTCCTCTCTCTCCTCTCCCTCTCCTCTCCTCTCTCTCCTGCTGTCATTTCCCCCTCATCAGCACAGCCTCGCCCCTCACACTCATCCACACACAGACCCAGCTCTTTCACTCTCTCACACACACACACACAAACACACGTATAAACACATGCATATACGCTTACAGATGCACACATACATAGACACACAAATACACACACACACACACACACACACATGAACACACATGAATGCACGCTCACAGATGCACACATACACAGACACACAAATACACACACACACACGTATGAACACACATGCATATACGCTCACAGATGCACAAATACATACACACACAAATACACACACACACGTATGAACACACATGAATGCACGCTCACAGATGCACACATACATAGACACACACATCCATCTTTACGGTCATCATTACCAACACAGGCCCCCAGCCAGTGCCAATCACAGTTAAGGCCTGAGTCATTCTCCTGCCTGCTCGTTAGATCACATGACCTAAATGAGCCAGTGCTTCACGCTGAGTGAGCTACAGATGGACATGGACACAAATACAGGCATGTGCACACACACATACACACGCACGCACAAATGTGCATACACACAAATGCACAGACATACACACATGCATGCACACACACATAGACAAGCACATGGGAACACTCAAGCACATGTGAGCACATACACAAATACACGCACACAAACAAACATATGTACATAACAAACACAGACACAAACACACATTCTCATACATATATGCACATATGTACACGCAATGTACAGATCCAAGACATGGTCTCTGTGACATCAGTGTGGTTGGGGGATGGGGGGGGGCGCTTGTGGTTGAGGACAGTAATGGCACTACACTGGGAGAGAGTGAGGGAAGACAGTGTTCTATACAGAGAGAGGAGCCAGGTTGTCTGAGGTAGAGGTGAGCCCCACAGCAGGGTATGGGACCAAAGGTGTGGCCCGGGCTGGAGACAACCCTGAGAAACAGGTCACCCTCAGGGACCAATTCACTTAAGTCATTTAGATTACTCAATTACGCTGGCAGTGTGTTCCTAATAAACAAGCCACTGACTTCAGGCGCCAGCTACAACTCATTCTCCAGGATACCAGTGATAACCAGATTTTCTTTCCTTCTTTTTTTTTTTTTTTTTTAAAGGCTTGCATCAGTGCTACACTGACCTCCAGCCACTGGATCCCTGAGCTTTGAGATTTTTAAAGGCTAGCTGGCAGGACGGGCCTCCTCTCCTGTTCTCTGACCGCACCGAATCGGTGGTCAGCTGAACCGTGCCGGCGCACTTACGGTGAACTCCCCGGTGACAGCATCGAAGCCCACGTGGATGGTGTGCTCGAAGTCGGACGGCAACGAGATCTCCGGCCGCTCCTTCTTCTTGTTGGCTGCAGATGTGTTGGGTGAGGCAGGGACAGAGCAAGTAAGGGAGGGAACCAGGAGAAACAAAAATGGGACAAAAAGAGGAAGAAAAAGAGAGAAAGTGGAGGAAAGAGGGGAAGAGAGTGTTATTTGAGGTAGACTGGCACATGGCATTGAAGATCCATTTGGCTTGCCGAAATCAGTACTTCATCGGAATTTTTTAAATTGAACATTTACACCACATGATATTAATAATCAATGTAACACTTAAGGCTAAGTGGCTCTATGTCCAAGCACGGCTGAGTGTGTGGGCATGTTGATCATTTGAATACTTACAGCCAATGTTAAGTACTGTTGTGCTGTAAGCTTAATCATAGCCGTTAATGCTCTTTGATTTAGTAACAGAGATAATGAAACAAAGCACACAAGTCCCAACGTGCGCTAATAGGACACAAAAACGCAAGGAGCAATACAGAGCTATATACACATCTACTGTAGGTCTGGGTACATTTCTACACAGAGGAAAGAAACCCTCCACATGATCCAAACAAATGGTTGCTGGGGGTAACGGTATCTCCCAGAGTGGAGTGATGATAAAGTGCTACCCCAATGAGGGCTGGGGCAGAAGTCACATGACCTACACCGTGGACGACGCTGGTGCGAGACTGCTGGAGCGCTGACTGAAGCGCTGTACCCAGCGGAGGTGACAGGGGAACGGATGATTAATGTAGATGCTAAAGGAAGTGCCACTGCAGCCTGGGCCTATGTGGTTTTCCACTCTTTTTAAAGCATTCCTGCATTAATCACGGGTGCATGTGCTTGCGTTTGTATGAATGTGTATGTGTGTGTGTTTGTGTGTCTTCCAATAATGGTGAGGAATCAAACAAAGAATATTTTTCCCCTACTGCAGCATGTTGAACCCCATTATTTCTTCTTTGAATTTTTCTTTTGGACAGCGAGACCAAAAGAAAGATCTAGCATGGGCATTGTTTGCAATTGACAGCATAAGAACTCCAGATGGACATGCTGTTTTTTGTAACAGTCATTAAAGGACATCACAGGCAGATATTTGTCCACTCCCTACGAGCCTCTGTAGAATAGGGCTGGTCATGACATCACGATCAGAGATCCGTCTACTGCCTGCTAGCCTCTACAGAATAGGGCTGGTTGTGACATCACAATCAGTGATCTGCCCACTCCCTACTAGCCTCTGTAGGATAGGGCTGGTCATGACATCACAATCAGAGATCTGTCCCCATGCCTGATAGCCTCTAAGGAATAGAGCTGGACACAGTGGAGTCTGTGTGAGGTAAATCACAAAGTAAAGTGGTTTGGCCTGCCCTGCAGGGTGACCTGGGTAATCACTCATTTCAGCAGCTTCTCTGGGTCTAATACTGTATGCTGCACCATGGCAGACATTACAACGACATGGCTGCCTTTTTCTCTCATCTATCCCTCTGATTCACAGTCAACTCCCCCACTTTAGGACTCCCCACTGAGCCTTTTTGCCTCGGCTGGGTACAGCAGCAAAACAGTAAAGGTACTGCACTGAATCTATCTAAATACCGGGTGAAATCAGTTTTGTTAAAAAAAAAAAAACATGTTCTCATTTACTCCAACATCAGCATGAACAACAAACTTCGTCCTCTGCCATTTTCTGATTTGGTATCTCTCTCCATTTCATGGCAAATTAAAACCCGATGATAAACAGGAAATTGAAATGGGAGTGAGGTCATGGGTCAACCGCTGAAGAAGGAAATGGAGAGCAGACGGACAGATGCGGTGGGCCGGCGACGCAATTGGCAGATATGTCATAAAACGCCATATGTCCTGACAGCGTCTGCCAAATACTGCGTTCACACGGACATCAGCATAAAATCCGGTGGAGCAACAGCAGACGGCAGAATAGGAGCTTCGATGGCAAAACAGCACAGCACAACAGTTTCTGTTGCTTGTGGATGACTGCTATGCTATGCACTCCAAGACATGTTTACAATACCTTTTCAAAGTAAAAAAAAAAAAAAAACACAAAAACACAAAAAAAAAGTTAACTCTTGTCTACAAGTGCCAATTACTGCCATGGTAGATGGAATATTCTGCTGGCCTCAACAGAACTTGCTGTCATACTCTCATCTAACTCATCTAGAACAATGACATCTGGCCTGCAGTCTACAGTCTGCTGCCACCCACTTGAACACGGCTTAACATACAGCCCCGGATCTCTGCCTTCCAGCGCTCCACCCGTCCACCCGCTGTGACCCGGACCCCACACTCACTCTTGTCGCCGCCCCCGGTGAGGATGGAGCGGATGGAGCGGTCCTTCTTCTTCTTGTCCTCGGGATTGGGAGGCAGGGGCTTGGAGCCGTGGTTAAGGGGACCCGCGTCCTTGCTTCCGGCCCCGATCATGGTGCTGGTGTTCCTCATGGGCGGCGCGGGCGGCTTGTCCTCGACTTCCCCATTATCAGACATCTTCAGCTATGGCAACTTCTATTTCTGCAAAGAGGAAGGAGGAGACAGCCAATCACGGGGTCTGCTTCGACTGCCTCAGAGAACACAACCAATCAGCTTTCACTTCTATAGGGACAGGTGCCCAAACAAAGGGTCGGCTTTCAACTCCACAGGGACAGCACAGACAATCAATCACATGGTCAACCAGTCCCAGTTTCTATGGCTTACAGGAACAACTAATCAACAGGCCTCTACTGCTGAACTGAAGAGACAACTATTCATAGGTCCTGAAAAGGAGAGACTAACAACTGATCACAATTCAGCTTCTGCGGCTGTAGCTACAGGCCACCAATCACAGGATCAGCTTCTTGGGCAGACAGTAACAGGCAACCAATCGCAGGGCAGGATTAGCCAAAGACAACTGATCAGTTCAGCTCAGGTCACACCTGTTCCGCAGTGACTAATGGTTAAAGACAGACCCCATATGTAGAAGGCTACCATGGTAAACAGAGGTTAATGACACAGTTTAAAGGTTAAAAGCTGCCAGCGTGTTTCTCACCAGCATGCGTGTTTGATTTTCATGTGTACTTGGCCTTTAAAAACAGATGAGGGTAATTGGTAGGGACATGGAAGACGGCTCTGCGTTTGTTCCCCCCCCCATTCCACGCAGCGGTGATGTCTACGAGCGACTCGGTCACACTCCAGTGAAAACCCCATGTTTCCTGCCGGGGGAGGGACTGGGGAGGTCTCTCTGTGTGTGGGAGCGCCGAGCCCAACAGCTGGGAAAGAGGTAAGTGGGGGTGGGGGTGACAATTTTGGCGCTAAGCAGCCATGCCTGCCGCAAATCAGGAGGTGAAGCAGCATCTGGAATGAGGGTCCTGTGGTAAGAAAGTCAAAGGGAGCAGTGACTGCACCAGGGGGCCCCTTAAGGGTCACAATGGGAGAGACATTCTGCACCAGGGGGCCCCAAAATAAGGAACTCAAAGGGAGAGATATTCTGCACCAGGGGGCCCCAAAATAAGGAACTCAAAGGGAGAGACATTCTGCACCAGGGGGCCCCAAAATAAGGAACTCAAAGGGTGAGGGGTAGTTGCAACATGTGGTCCATAATTAGGAACTCAGAGGGCGATGTAGCTGCACTGGGGGCCCATGCTAAGGAAGTCAAATGGAAAGAGATGCATGGGGGGACCTCAAAGAGAGTAAGTACCTCAAAGAGAGAGTCAGCTGCACCAAGGGGCCTATATCAAGAGACTCAAAGAGAAAGGTAATTGCACCAAGGGGCCCATGCTAAGGAACTCAAGAGGTTCCTTAAGAGGTTCCTTAGCACCTGCACCAGAGGGCCCTGCACCAGCTCTCTGAGTGATGCAGAGACTGCATTAGGCGGTCCGACATCAGGACGCAATGCAGGAGACGCAATTACCTCTGGCCCAGCACCAGGGGGCTCTGTGCCAAAACACTTATCTGTGTCTTCCCTGCTGCCTCCCTGCTGGGTCCCACCCTCAGCTACCTTTCCACAGAGCCCTCTCCTCTCCACCACACTCCTGCCCCCTGCCCTCTCTGCCCCCCCTGCTTCCCTTCACACCCCCCCACAGTAAACTCCAAATTTACCCTTCACCAGCCTTCAAACAAAGATCAGACAACCTGGTGTGCCCTGGCTGGACCCTACAGCTTTCACAGATTCCACACACGGTCCGATGACAGCGTTACATGCTCGAACAGATGTCGCTTTTGGCCACGTCCCCATGTGTGCACGTGTATATGTGTATGCGAGTATGTGTACGTGTGCATACGTAGGCATGTGTGCACATGTGCACTGGAACACTGAACTGTTCATATCTAATTGCCTAGCACATCAAATTCTCCCTTATAAATCACACAGACACTGGCACCATCTTAAGAGACCAATGAAAGACAGCAGCTTCCATTTCAGATGATGGAAATCCACATACAACTGCAGTTTATGCCAAACCCAGACCTTTTTTTTTTTTTTTTTTTTACAATACAACTTTTCTGGTACCCCCATCCCTCCAAATATTTTCCTACATTACTTCTACACAACCAAGAAACTGAAGGAGTGAAGATGGATAAGGAAATAGCAGTGTTGTCCTTTTGGAAACCCTAGTCTTGTGGACACCAGAAAAACACCGGTGAACAATACGGTGAATGGTGACTTGTATTTCATAACATGAGAAATAATTTTTCATAGAGGGCTATCAGTTACTGTAACACGATACTGTGCTACTTGGTGAGAGATTGTGACTCATTTTACAATGAATGATCAAAGGAAACCTGCAGATTTATGTTTGTGAGAGAGGAATTCAACAAACAGATACCTATTGTAGCACTTCTGATATATGGGTGACTAACAAAGTCAGACATAGTCATATGTATGTATTTTCCAGACAAACTTCATCAGTGACTGGTATGAATTTCTGCTATCAGAGAGGTACAGTTGCAAACTGTATGACTGTGACATTCCAGTAAGGTACAGACAAGCACTCTGTCTAGACATACACACACAGTTTACATGTAGTCATATGTATTTATTTTCTAGACAAAATCCATCAGCGACCGGTATGAATTTCTGCTATCAGAGAGGTACAGTTGCAAACTGTATGACTGGGACATTCCAGTAAGGTACAGACAAGCTATCTTGTCTGGACATACACAGTTTACTCACCATGTCACAGCAATTTCTATGACCAAACAGAACAGACACAACTCAACAGGGAAACTACATAACTGTATCACTACTATCGGTACTTATACCAGGTACTTCATCTTCATGTCTGAAACAGTCGTTTGAGGGTAAGAATCACAGGACTGAAGGTTAAATTAGTATTCAGAGAGTACAAATTTTTCAAAATGATTGTTTAAATTATTAAACTTAAGTAGAAATTTTGAAGCACAGGTTGCAAAACAGTAATCTGAGGCTACAAATTAGAGAGTAGTTGGTTTATTTTTGACTGGTCTGACTGTCCTTCCAAGGGATGTGTGGTTCCGATCCAAATCTCCCCACTGCAGAGGCCCTGGAGTTTATTATGAAGTCTTATACTTCTTATGTTGGCACCGGCTCAGTTAAACTTGGATTTAAAAAATGCACTTTCTACCACATCTTCTACAGCTATTATTGGTCATTTTTACAGTGCTGCATGTACTCTTTCCATGCAATTCATGGATTTGATGCGATGCTCTTGTTGAACTGCTGTGCTTCCTGTACGTCACACTGAAATGGAAGCACCTGTTTAAGTGTAAATGTGAAATGTGGATTGTAATCAAAAACCTAATGTAGGTCAGTGACTGAATGCCAGTGTGATTTGGCTGGGGTGAGTGGATGTGTGTGTGTGTGTGTGTGTGTGTGTGTGTGTGTGTGTGTGTGTGTGTGTGTGTGTGTGTGTGTGTGTGTGTGTGTGTGTGTGTGTGTGTGCGTGCATGTAGAGTGACTGATCAACAGCTGGGCTCGGTGTGAATGGAGCTTCCAAGACATGATGTCAGAGATGACTAAGGGTGCGTGAGCTCAGGCCTCAACTGCCAAACCAGCTCTGCAACTGGGTGTGAATGGGGTAACGCACCCCCCTCCACCATCCCTGGCCCTGTCCACAGAACACAAGCACAAACACACACAATCACACAAACACACACAGACACACACACACACACACACACACACAAGCACTCATAGGCACAAACACACACACAAGCACACACATACACTCACAGACACAAACACACACATACTCACAAAAGCATATGGGCACAAACACACATAAAAGCACAAACACACTCCGAAAAAAAAAAACACACACACACACACACACACACACACACACACACACACACACACACACACACACACACACACACACACACACACACACACACACACACACACATACAATCAGACAGCTGTGCTGACAAAGCCCTGCAATGCAAGCTCAGACAAACAGCACACAGTCTGGAGCCCTAACGAGGTGGCCCTGTGATCGCACTGGATCTCTCACATCCTCGCATGAAAGGTGTATGGGGTCCCCTCCCCCCCGGCCCCCCGTCCCTCTCCCCTGCCCCACTGCGCCTCCAGAAAAATGTGGGAAAGGCGTCACATTTCAGACACCACTGTCACTTCTAGCAGGCCCCTGCCACAGCCATGACTCAGCCCAGTCTGTGGCTGCACAAATATGATTATCCCATCTTACATAAACACGGCAGGGAAATAACACTACAGAGACTCCATTTCCCTTTTCGGCGAGGCGAGGCTTCAAAAAAAAAAAAAAGATCAAAGATTTATGCCAACCGACACAGCAGAGGGAATCCAAACACAGCAATGGTAACAGTGGTGATCGTCCTGCTAAAAGCTGGAATATTTGATCCACGTAACAGCAAACAAATAGAAACTGTTACGAGGGAGATAAAGAGAAAATGTGCAGGTATATCATCCAGGCAACAATCTTTAAAACAGAGTCACGTGACAATTCGGGACGAATGTGCTGACAAGCCTTTAGCAATGAGAGCGGGGTGCTGTAACTGAGAACTCGAACCGTGTCTTTGAGCGAAAAAGATGGCGAAAGGGAAAAATAAGAGATGGAGGACAGAGATGGGAATGAAGGAAAGAAAGAATAAAAGAGAGAACGTGATGGGGAAAAAAATCAATGCACAAAATTGCTGGATGGAATCTAAATGAGGAGAAAGTATTAAATGGATATGAGATGGACAGAAGGAGAGGAAAAGCAGTGGGTGGGGGAAGAGAGAAAAGGGAAGAGAGGATGACAGGAGGAGGAGTGAGAGAGGGAGGTCAGGAAAGAGGGTCTTCAATCCAAATAGTTTGACAAGCACATCAATACACTGAGGGGTGACCTCACATATGAAATCACTGCATACTTCCCGCATTGCTACGCTCAGGGTTCTTGGCCCTCAGATGAGGACCCGCCCTTTGGTGGGTCAGCTGGGGTAAGCCCTTCCCACAATGCCTTCCTACACACCTCTTCCACAGCACCAGCCATTAGCCTCCCCTAGCGCAAGGACTCAAACAATACAGCCAACAGAGCAGGTCCAAAGACTGGATTAAGGTAGGCTGGATTTTCCCTTATTTTACTGGTTGATTTGGTTAGCAGGCTATTCATTAGGTTTTGAGTTTGGGGAGGGGAGTTTCGCAGGTCATGTGCTAATCTTCAGGGCTGCTGGGGGTTTTTTGTGAATTGAAACAAACTTCCTTATGGGTGACTCAGGTGGAGTAATATTTGAGAATCAATACACACGTCATCTCTGTCCCTGTCAATGACCTCCAATCCACACACACACACACACACACACACACACACACACACACACACACACACACACACACACACACACACACACACACACACACACACACACACACTCCTGTGTTAGTGGTCCAAAATCCCTCAGACTCCTACTTTCAATAACCCACCTACAGCACTTTTTTTTTTTTTTTTTTTTTTTTTTTTTTTTTTTAACTACAGGCAACAGATTTCTTCAAAAATGACTAATGCAGGTGCATGGCTTCACAAACTGGTGTTTTCCACAAAAACTGGCACAGTCAAGGATGCCTGCCTGCCCACACACACACACACACACAGCCTCATACACACACACACATGTATACACACACACACACACAGACAGACACACACACACACACACACACACACAGACAGACACAGACACACACACACACACACACACACAGACACACACACGCTCAACACATTTCCCCTATTTGCAGATGTACTGTATCAGGAAGTGAGACAGCCCACACAACCACATCACAGACATGTCAGAGTGCGGTCTGAACCGAAGCACTTAGGGGGTTTTAATACTGTCTTTTAATACGTTTTATTTTTTTTTATTCATCACCCAACAGGAAGTGCGGGGGGCCTGTCTGCCAACCCCTGACTGCTGCCCTGGGCCTCCATACCATCTGCGAGGCGTCAACGCGACACGGAGGGCGCGTCCGCCGCACGTGACCCCAGACAGAGGTCGGCGATACGCCGCGTACAATTAACTGCCTCGACAAGGATTTGGATGGGGCCCCGCGACTCGGGCCGCTGCAAGGCTATTCCCTGTAAATTAAACTGTAGCGTTTATTGACTTTATAGAGGAGGGAGTCAGGCAGGCAGGCAGGCAGCGTTTAGCACAGCGGGTGAGACAGAGCACAGCGGGACCATGGAGCGCGTGCGTTCGGCTGCAACGTGCTCTCCCAGCAGCCCCTCACGGCTCGCCGCCGTCAGGCACTCACGCGTCCGGGCCCTGTTTTCCATTACAGCACCGGGTCGGTGCCAGCACCACGGCCAGCTGGCCAGCAAGGGCACGACCATACTCCCGACTCCATTCCACACAAAGCAGGCCTCTATGCTGGTCAATGCGGCATCGCTGGAATCTTAAAAAGCCGTGCGATGCTGGAAAACAGCGTCTTTGGTGGAAGGAAACGGTGGTTTCAGAAGAAACATTACCTACTCACATTTGTTTTTTTATGGCTTATTTGATGTGTTTGAAAGAAAGCAAAGCACCCACTGACAAAAGCAGTTGCTGAGTTTTCGTAAAATGAAACAGAAAACAGCTGAAAGAGTTCTCAGTTTCATTCTTAATTTATAGCAGCCAAAAGACCAAAATTAAAATAAATGTGTGCTTGCCGTGCACAAATAATGTACATACAACTAACCCTGATTCACGGCTCTGCCAGAATTCTGGTCAGAGGGATGAAGGCTAAATTCATATCGGGAAAAAGCCATGGAAAATATGCAGTCAAAACACAACTGGGCCCAGGCCAAGTGGCTCTGAGCTGGGAACGACGGCAGAAAAAGAGTTATTAGCTCCCATGTTGCTTCTGCAAAGCAGTAATGTGTCAGGAGTTATCAGTATGGCCGATCCATCAGTGAGACAGTATTGTACCAGAGGCATTGGAGTGGTTGATACTTCTGCGGCCAAGTACTAAAACATGGGAGTCATAAACGTGGACTTTGTTTCTGTGGGACTCTGTCACCGTGAGTCATGCCTGGTACATTTCCTTGTCTGCACAATCGGGTCGTTTGGAGTGTAGTGATTCACACCACAGTGATAACTTTCCCTCTCTGGGTGTGTGTCAGGGCTGACAAACACACACACACACACACACACACACACACACACACACACACACACACACACACACACACACACACACACACACACACACTTCCTGTCTCTTGCCCTCTCTCTGCTTCACTCGATTTAATCTCTCTGCCTCTATATGTCCGTTATCATCTCTCTGTCCATCTCTATATTCTATTTCTCGCTAACGTCTTTATCCTCCTCCGGTTTTCTCTGGTCTCTTCCTCACAGTCTCCGTTTCCACCCTGCATATTGTTCACCGCCCCTGCCCGCCCCTCCTCCAATCACCTCAGCACAAAACCCACGTCTGGCGTTTCACACCTGACAGGAGGAGCTGAAACCATAACTTCCTTACATAACTGAATGTAAAGAAGTTTCATATCCAGCACACACACACACACACACACACACACACACACGAGTCATCCATGAGTCACAGGTTATGGGATACCAGTCTGCAGTGCACAGCTGATAAGTGTTTTTCTCTACACTTTCATTACAGACAAGTTAGTATGAAAGGATAGCACTTTAGGCCACTTTCCACTTCAGTGCCTACTGAAGGTTTCATCTTGTTGTTTGCCTTTTTTTTAACCAAATTGAATGGAGGAAAGAAAAAATTCCTCTCAATTCTGTCTTCCTGAATTATTCAAAGGACTGCATTCAATAATATTGTGATGGTTAATGCTGCAATCACTTCAACTAGCTCAATCTATCAACTTTCGTACAGACAAAAAAAAATGCATAATAATAAAATGCTTAGTAAGTGTGATGCCCTCTTTGTTAACTTAAAGGCGGACTGGACAGGTGCTCACGGGTGCTCGTGTTTTGGGCCCAGCCAGACTCCTTTATTGCTGGGTAATTAACAGATATCAGATGGTAGTCTACAACAGACAGGATCCCACTGCTCGTCCACAGTGGGCTTTTGTTCCAGGAGCTCAGAATAGCCCCAATATTAAACCAAGCTCCGGAATGCGGCCATTCACCAGTGTTCTGAGAACACTCAACTCAGCTGATTGCATTCTGTTACTTTGTGTTTATAAAATCTCTGTCATTAAAGGCAGAATAAAACAATCTACACATTCTCTCTCTGTCTTTCTGCTATGGCACTGATGTACAAGATAACTGTTTTCCCTCCTCTCTTTCTCTCTATTTTTGTAAGTGTTGGTGGCAGTAGATTAGGAGTTAAGTAAGGATGGTTTTGATTTTAATCACAATTTAATACAAGCACTTAGAGAACGCCTATTTGCACTTGTGCCGCCTGTATAATATTTGAACAGCCTGACTGTATGGTTCCAGTTAATTAGAAATTTGTTCATTCTGAATGGGAGGAAATTGCATTTGCTCATACATACTCGATGGATTCAATTTTTACATTTGGAATACGCTGCATTGACAAAATATGGCTGGTAGGCTTTATTTCCTCTTTATATGGACTATTTTCTGTGGGTTTGGAAAGCATGAATGATGCAATTTGTGTGTATGCAGTGCGTGTGTGCATGAGTGTGTGTGCGCATGCATGCGTGCACGTGTGTGCACATGTGTGCACGTGTGTGTGTGTGCACAGAGTGGTGAAAGCAGATAAATTAATGACCATTGTAATGAATGCTATAAATCTGGCTAAGGGCTTCCCATGCATAGCCGCTATGCACCTCATCACCTGTCAACACCTGTTAGAATGTCAGGTAAGCTGACAGCACCTGCCCCCTCCTCCACCACCAGTCCCCATCAACTGAGAGGGAAGACTGCAACCCCCGGGGGGGGCGGTGTTCACCCAGGCTGTCAACAGTGCGCATCTATCCCTCTACAACGCTGCTCTCCTCCTTCTCTCCACTCATTCAGCTTGTCAATTTACAGAAGCCACAATCCACACAATCCGGTCAGTCACATTCACAAATATCAGACCATTATGGCCTACCAAAATAATTCACTTCAACCCATTGTCATGATAGATAAATTAAACAATCAACTGTAACAATGTGCAGTAGAGAAAAATCAGTTACTAAAGATAATGACCTTGTTCTGCTCAGAAAATGGGCTTAGGATAGTCTGATATAGGATTGTCGATTTTAAACCAATTCCGATGGTAATCACAAGCTTTAAAATTGCATGTTGTAATTCAGTTTTATAACCCAGTCCTGGCGTGATATGAAATTTTAATTTCCCTGACCGTTTGGCGATAATTTAAAAACTGATCCAAAACTCGCTTTTCAGATCTGGGCTTGTCACATTTTGTGGAGCTCAAATTTAAGGGGCCGCAGCTGGGGGAATATCGGGGACTTTTAATGTGTGAATCCCTCCAAGAAAGCGGCAAGAAATCAAAAGTATATGCAGACCTGATTTCATGGACAGACACACACCAATTTCCCCAAAGCAAAGAGCAATGACCTCTCAACTGCCAGCTCAACACGTACGGGCTGTTGGATATGGAAGAGAGGATGGGAGGAGGAAGGGGAAGAAAGAAAGAAAGACAGACAAGGGGGAAAGGGAGGAATAGGTAGTCTTATGTTTTTTCTCATATGTTCCTGTCATGCTAAAAATTCCAGTTAGGATCCTTTGTGAAAAGGGGGTGGGGGAAGGGTACAGATATTTAAAGGAGAAATGGAGGAGGGGCAAAGAGAGATAAAGAAAGAGGAGGAGAGTAAAAGGGAGAGGAAGAGATGTTCTGCAGGTTTTAACTAACAGACGTGATTTGGACATCAGGTCCAATTTTGGTTTCTCATGCCACACTTTTAGGACATAGACCCCTTAAATTCTGGTGCATGGATACAACACATTCAGAGACTGGTCTGTGGTCAGCGAAACAGGAAGTGACACAATAACCCTGACCCCAGCAACCCCATGTGTCAGTTTCCCCATTCTGCATTTCAATTAACCTGCGGCAAGGAGGCCCTGACATGGGATGAGTTATGGCTCTGCGTGCGAGCCTTTCATCTCACACTTCCCTCAGGGCGATTACCGCATTTTCATCTCGTTTTTTTTTTTTTTTTTAATCGCTTCAGCCTCCCACACCGCCGCACGGATCCGCCTCCAGACGGCCTTTTCTGGACGAGACTTTCGGGCCAAAGGTCCTGACTCACCGCGGTCGTTAGAGAACCCACCGCACTTTTCACCAAGAGCGGGGGTGGGGTGGGGGGTGGTGTAGGGGTTCCGCCAGCATCCCAGCCAAATTCCCCACACAGCCCTCTCAATCTGCCCATCTCATCAGCGCATTTTAATGACATGAATACGTGCCTCATCCTTCATCCCAGCGCATGTAAAGTGAGCTTTCTGGAGCAAAATGGCTGCCAAGCATCATCAAGGCTGGTGCACATCTACGGTCCATAGATTATCCACCATAATGGCTGGAAGAAAGTGATGACCCATTTTACGACTGACGCAATTCTACACTGAATTTACACTGACCCTCAGACTGAGCGAACACTATGAGGGCAAAGTTTAATTGACTCCTTACTGGGGAAAAATGCAGGGGCAGACCTTGTGATAAGGTGTGCTTTATGAGGTGGGGAGACACTATCTCAAAATCACAGTTTGACTCAGCCAACGTTCTTCTGGGGACCAGAGGGAAATCGCAAGTCTACAGGAGCACCAAGGCCCGACAGATACCATGACGGGCAGAGCAGTCAGCTGTGTAACACGTTGTATTTCATGCCAGATAAACAGGGTCAGCAATAACCCCCAGTCACCTGGATGGGGATGGGCTTTAGTGCTTTGCTCTGTAGCCCTATCAGAAGAGAAAGGAAGGAAGGGATGTAAAAAAAAAAAAAAAAACTACAAAGCACTAATTTCTCCATGGATTGTTTTCATTGCAATGGATTCACAAGCTCTCCCCGGGGTCTCCAGGCAGTGCTGGATGAACTCGATGCTCCGAGAGGCTGAGACAGAGACGGCACTCTCCAGGTCCCACCGGCGCAAGCGGTCGGAGTGATGAGACTCTGGCAGACCGCATACGCCGTGCGTGAAAAGAGCAGGCCGGATCTCGCGCACTGCTCTTGCTTTGAAAGGCTCCATCTGGGAGGCCGCTAGGCGACCATCCTGTGATGGCACTATGCCAACGTGTGGACGGGCACCACAATGTGGTACCGAATCCGGACCGTGCAGTGCTGACCGTGGCTGCCCGGGCCGCGGGGGCGTCGCAAAAGTGGCAGTAGCGAGCGAATCTGCCTGCAGTGATATTGTATCCTTGCTCACCAGTGCCTCCCACTGGTCAACCAGGGGACCAACAGTTTGTCTGCACAGGGTTCTAAATTAACAGTCTCCCTCTAACTCACAACAGGCAATCTCCCTCTTGAAAATGAGGTTTCCGAGTAAAATGACTTTCCTAGTAAAATAAAGGATGAATAAATAAAACAAAAATAAAGATGTGACAAGAATCAGAATCAGAAAGACATCCTGTGTTTCTGAAGAGAAAGTGTTCTAGAGAATGTGTTCTGCTTTCTACAAAATAGCTGGCAATGGTTGCTTTGTGTAGCTTGTGAATGCACCTGGGTATACAAAACTAGAAGGAAAAACACGCAAAAAATAAGACACAACTTAATAGTCTTTCCAAGAAGCCCCCTTGCTGGCCACAGTCACAGCGAGATTACTCTTTCTCTGAGTCATGACCTGCTCGACAGCTCTGCGTGGGTCTTCATCATCATCATCGTCTTCTCCCCACAGAAAACGCTCGCTCAGCCGCGCTCTGACCATTCGTCACAAGACAGGAGCAGTTACTGGAACCGCCGTTACCAGGAAACACAGCGCGACTCCACCGGGAATCCACGAGCGCCACTTCCTGTTCCACTCAACCAACTGACAGGAGCAACATAAAAAAAAAAAAAAAATTCACCAACAAAAACAAAACAGGAGCTATGACCGAATCTATCACATATGCTGAATTGAGTGCCGTGGAGCTGTCAATCACACCTGTCATTCTGTGCTTCACCTCTCTGCTCTGTGCTTCCCTCCAGCTCACACACACTTCCCTTAATTCTTAAATTGCGTCTCTTCTGACAGCAATCTGTCGGTTCCCAGAGGCTCCCCTTACAGCAGTGAACAGGCCACTCTCACCATGGTCTGGCAGCATGGTGTGCAGGAGCTGTGAGGCTGACAGTAGCCCGGTCATGTCCTCTCAATACCCTGCACAGTAATCTCACCTGGCACGAGTGATTGGAGAGCTACCATATGTTACCAGTATCCCGCCGATTTGAACCAACCATTCTGATTGGCCGACGTAAATCAGTGAATAACAGCTGATATTAGCTTCACCCCTTTTTGTTGTCATAAGACCTCGCCCACCATTATCTGGAACACTTACCACTATTCCACCAGCAATGGAACCATAACTTTCAAAGAAGTGCCAATAGTTGGATCTAGTGATGCTTGAATGAAATACAAAATTACAACTAACTGCCAATCAGTGGAGTGTTTCTACCAAGCAAAATGTTTTGCTCTTCAGAGGATAATAAGTGTGGCACTGTGGGATCATGGTTAGGGAGCTGGTCTTATAGCTCATGGGGTACTGGTTCTATGCCCAGCAAAAACACTGTTGTTTTAGCAAGGTACTTCACCCTGAATTCCTTCAGTAAATTGTCCAGCTGCATAAATGGATACTGTGTAAAATATATGGACCGTGTAGATCACTCTGGATAAGAGCTTGTGCTAAATGGCTAGTAATAACAGGTTAAAGTGAGCGTGTTACCACTGAAATATTGTAGCTCCACCCATGTGTATCAAATTCTCCCCTCAATTCATTCTGATTGGCTGCTGCATTTGCACTGAACACCTGCCCATACCCCACACACCTCCGCAGAGAAATCCCTGCATCAAGTGCACCTTGATGGACTGATAAAGCACTCTACGGGCTGTGTGTGAAATTAGAACAGGTCAGGGACAATTAGGCCACGGTCGGTGGTTGGGCGCTTCGGTGTCCTCCGGCAGCCCGCTCGTAAACGCGGGGAAGGAGGCCCAGGACGCCAGGGCCGGGGCGAATCACTTGTCTGCAATTAATCTGCTTTTTAGAGGGAGGCGGACCGGCGCCGTGCGAGACGGCACTCTACCTCGCCGCTAGCCATCTCCATTTCAGACGACTAACATGGGCTCCTTTTGTGTCGTCCACAGGAGCGAGGGGACCCCCACAAAGACCAATTACACCCAGCTCTGATATTCAAAGCAGCCATGAAAAAGGCAATCTAAACAGAGCCTGCTGGAAATGTGAGGAAAAAGGGGAAAAACCAGCCTTGAAGAATACTTGAAAATATACCCAAAAGCAGTGCTCTCATTTTTTTGCTGTGTGTGTGTGTGTGTGTGTGTGTGTGTGTGTGTGTGGGTACATGTTTGCACATGCGAGTATCTTTGAATATTGAACGAAAGTGTACATTGTCAGCAAGTGTCTGCTTGTTCCCATTAAAAAAAATATTACACTATTATGTACATGTTAATGAATGCCTCACAGGGGAGTGGAAGGGAACTTCAAATGTATATTTTACCATATTTTATGCTCAAATAACCCACCTTCCAACTAACGCACCATCCTGGCTCTTTTAAGCCATCCCTAGAGACACAATGATACTGGCTTTGTTTTTTCAGTTAAGTTTGCTGTTTTTTCCCCTCAACAAAAGGGAAAAGTAAAAGAAAGAGTGATGACAGCAGCATTGAGAAGGAGTGTGAGGATAATGAGACGATCATTCCGGATTCAGAGTTCAAAAAAATGAAAGGAGGAAACAGCAAAAAATGGTAGTGGCTGTAGTGAGAGGAAGGAGGGCTCAGATAACAGATCGTGCGGATCCCTGCTACACCCCGCCCCCTGCCCCCCCCAACCCCCAACATGTCTCCCCTCTCATTCTCTGACATTCTCTGACTCTCTGGGGCCCACAGACACAAACAAAGTCAGTGCCCAAACACCAAACAAGTGTCCCATTAGTTTAAATCTCCCCCTTGCTCCTCTACACTTTCCTAGAACTCTGGTCACAGGTCAGCTAAATGACACTGAGAAAAATGTCACATTTTTTTCCCCCACTCTCTTCTTCAAGACACACAAAAGAGGCAAGTGTGTTCACTTTCATTTCCCATTAACCCCATTCCTGTTAACCGAAACCAATACCAATCTCGTGAAAACTGTCAGAGTGAAACAAAGAAAGTGAGAGCAAGACAATAAATATTACAGCATTACAAAAAGAATCACAGAACAATTACGTTACATACATCGCCCAGGATGTATAACAGATAAGAACATAAATCACAGCTTTATTTGTTTTTGCATTTGCATCCTTCCAGGTTATCATGCAAAAATGCTTGTGTGTATGTGAAACAGATATTCACAGTGTCAGTGTGAGAGAGAGCGAAATACACAGAGAAAGGGCAGTAAAAGGCTTGTGTGTCCTGGCGGGGGGGCACAATGAGGGGCGGGACAGTCACCGTACGGCGCATCATTAGTGGGCAGTGGACGCCGGGTGGCCGCGCGGGGACGTTTCCAGGAAGAGGCCATCACTGGCCTTCCACAACCCGGCCGCTCGTTACTCACGCCCCCTCACACAGCTAACAGCCGATTCATCAATTATCAAAAACAGCTTCGGAAACGGAGAGAGTGAATGCGCGAGGGGTGGGGGTTTGGGGGTGGTGGGGGGTCTGGCCCTTCTGCTGTTACACACATAACACCCCACCTGTCCCCCGAGCCTCAAACCCAGGCCCTTGCAGCAGTGGCAGATGGCATTAACGCAGGCACGGCCAATTTGCATGTAAATGGTTCCAGTAAAAGCTTTGCAGCTATGAGACTCTGCTCACCTGCTGGTCAAAAATCCTTCGGGACGGGCAGGGGAGGAGATGGGTGTGTGTGTTCATTTTGGAAGGGGGTGGTCTCTCTTCTGCATGAATGGCGCAGAAGCTGATCTTGGACAGACTATTATGAGAAAGGGGTGTGTGTGTGTGTGTGGGGGTGGGGGCGAGTGGACTGTCTTTTTGTGCGATGGGAAGAGTGTTTGAACAACCTCCAAAATACCACATCCATTACAGCAGGTCCTTACAGATACACACATTTTTTTTAAAAAAACTGACCACAGCCAAAGTTTTTTACTGCATGCTCATGTGCCCTAAACTGGTGGACAGTTTGACTCGATTAGACCCTAGACTTGGATAAGACCCTCACAGCCTCTGCCTAGATGTAGACATGAGAGACAGAATTGTCTGTGAGGTTATCATTGTTGGTTAATGCACTGGGCTTGTAAACCAGACGAGGTATTGTATGCATCAAAATGGCACTTGACCTGAATTGCTTCAGTAAATATCCTGTTAAGAAAATAATTATTAACATGTTGAAACTAATAAAATAATCTTTAAGGTAGAATTCAGGATTTAAAACACCCCACACTCAAGACCATTCCCAAAGCCTTTGCCCAAATGGAAATGTATTAGAAAGGGCCAGTGTGCCTGTTTGCTGAAACGGGCACGGCTGGGTGTGTCCATTTGCTATGCGAGATCTATCAGTCTTCTCAGGAGTCGCACTCCAGCGCACAAGCCCCGCCCACTGCTGCCCACGGCAACACCAGCTGACGGACTGTGACAGACCCAATCACAGAGAGGAAGAGCAACACTTCATCCATCAGCCAGTCGATCGCTCTGCATCCAGCCTTCAACAGTATCACTAACACAAACACATACATACATACATACACACCACTCACACACTCTCATAAACATTCTCATAAACACTCACACACACACACACACACACACACACACACACACACACACACACACTCTCATAATCACTCTCATACACACTCTCTCTCACACACACACACACACACATACACCACTCACACACTCTCATAAACACTCTCATACACACACACACACACACACACACACACACACACACACACACACACACACACACTCATACACACTCACTCACACACACACATTCTCACACTCTCTCTCACACACACACTCACACAAGCAAGCACAGAGCTGGCGCCACACTAAATACTTAACTCTTCCTCCCCGATCTCAATGTCGAGCAGAGCTGCTATCAATCGATTCCCTGCGTTTGAAACCCTTGTGCGTTACGCCGGGTGATTCTAAGCTCTGAGAGCTACCATCTGAGGACCAAGGCCAGGGCAGACATCTTGACTGAAAATGTGGAATCAGAGGGAAAAACTCACTGTCTGCCAACAGCGTAGGAGTGAAAATTCAAGCTGACAGAACAACCACCACATCGTCTAATCAGTATTCTGAGACAAACCGGAACGGTATCAAAATGTTCCTCAATTGGGAATTTGGCCTTGATTTTTCCCGTTGCCTCCTCGGTCCAAACCCTGGACATCCCCTCCATAGTACACTCCTCATCCACACACAAAAAAAAAAAAACATCCTGGCAAGACACGGAGCAGGAAGTAACTGCATTTTGTGCCCTGCTTGGTAAATTCAGGCCTCCAGACAGGGGCATAATCTATGAGACACCTTTTGGCTTGTTAGACAGGAGAGCGAGAGACTGTCCCTGTGGACCTGATAGAGGGGGGTTCCTCCTATCGCTCTCTGGGAGGGGGTGGGGGAGGGAGAGTGCACCCTGGGGGGGAGGAGGAGTACCAGACGTCCCATGCATAACCAATTCAGTGTAGCGGGCCCCCCCTCCCCTCGCTCTGCAGATGCACTACAGCACTGATGACTACATCCTTGACCCAAACACACACCCACATTACAAACAAACCTCCAGAGTAGTTACACACACACACACACACACAAACATACATATATGCACACACTCCCCCTCTTTCTCTCTCTGACATTCTCTTAAAACACACACAAACTCATATACACACAAACACACACTCTCTCGCTCTCATTCTCTCACACACACACACACACACACACACACACACAAACTCTGTCCCTCTCTTTCTCTCTCTCTCTCTCTCTCGCTCTCAGACTCACACACACACACACACACACACACACACACACACAAACTCTCTCCCTCTCTTTCTTTCTTTCTCTCTCTCACACACACAGACACACACACACACACACACATACATACATACACACATACACACACAACTCTCTCCCTCTCTCTCTCTTCTCTCTCTCTCTCTCTCTCTCTCTCTCTCTCTCACACACACACACACACACACACACACAGCTGGCAGTGGTGTCCAGGGACAGAAGTGAGGCCCTGCTCTCACCATCATGTTTTTGATACAGCATCACATCGCATTAACGTCATTATTCTTTGCCTTGTGACCCCCCTCCCTCCTGCAACCCGCCCCTCAATCACCCCACCTCCTACCCCCCACCCCCACCCTCCCAAGCCAAATCTCACAAAAAAACCTGAGCTAGCGTATGGTAATTACCCAGGAGGCTTTGGGAGGGGGCTTGATTCAATTACCGCGGCGATCACATTGGCTTCGCATTCACGAAAATTCACGGCAATTTTCATAACATCTACCCATCCGCGTTGCTCCATCTCCAGCGTGGTTTCTGAGTGGTTGGTGATTTATACGATACGCTACCCGGCGCCATCATTACGGCTCCCCAGAAAGGCCACCAAACGTCCCTTTATTACCGTGTCAAAGGAAACCTACTCCCCAGTCCCTTCACTGAAGCTCCCAGCACCTGGGAGACGGCACATAGCCTGTATTTACGGGGTTTGTTTTTGGTTGCTTTGCTTTTCTCTTTCATTAGACTGAACACGTCACCCTCCCCTACCCGATAACCCTGCCCTGTGCTACAGAGTCTGCCTCTCCCTCCCATTACAGGTTAACTGCTTTCAGCAGGGACTGGGGTCATATTCTTGGATGTCTGTGTTATGTTCATGGATAGTTGCATACGCGTTTGAGTATGTGTGTTTGTGTGTAGGGTAGTGTAGGGTAGGGTCGGGTAGTGAAGTGTAGAATAGAGTAGTGTAGAGTATAGTAGAGTGGAGTAAAGTAGTGCAATGCAGTGCAGTGTAGTTCAGTGTAGTGTAGTGTAGAGTAGTGCAGTGCAATGCAGTGTAGATTAGTGCAGTGTAGAGTAGTGTAGTGTAGTGTAGTGTAGTGCAGTGTAGTGTAGAGTAGTGCAGTGCAATGCAGTGTAGTGTAGTGTAGAGTAGTGTAGAGTAGAGCAGTGCAGTGCAATGCAGTGCAGTGTAGTGTAGAATAGTGTGGAGTGTGCAGTGTAGTGTAGTGTAGAGTAGTGTGGTGCAGGATGAGAGTCTATGTGCTTCCTCTCCTGGGTCTCTTTAACACCAGTCTGCAGGATGGGACAGACCTGTGGGGGTACCAAGTTTCACCCAGCCACCCCTGTACAGGGATTGGTGTGGTCTGCTCGCCTGTGTTTGAGTCTACTTAAGTAAGAAGCAGATAAAAACATATTGACGGAAGGTCTACTGTACCATACAAACATTCTGCCTGGACTTGAGTTTTGTACTGCATAATTTCAAGCAGAAATCTTTTACATTATTTCCTCATAAATGTACAGGAAGTTGCACATTGCAATTTAATACACTTATTCAATTTTGACTTGAGTATTCACATGAAAATCGTACACAGTCGGACAGATCAGCTAAAGGCTTGTCTTGGAGTAAATGCAAGGATTCTCTCACAGGAGAAGGTATCAGAACGCTTCTCCCACCCATAATGCACCACAAAAAGACAGACATGGCCTGGGCCAGTTAGTCAGGTGACTCTTCATTTCTACATGTGCCCCCACCCCCCAAACCCCCATGATGGTGTTCGGATGCTCCCAAAGGGAAAAAAAAAGACATATTATGGTGTGGCAACAGTTAAAAAGCAACAGGAGGGAAGTTATTTTTTTCCCCCTTCTTTCTTTGGGGAGGGGAGAAAGCTTGCAAACGGCAACACTGTGAACAATGACACCATTTGTGTCGGTGCAGAGGAGAGGGGTGGGGTGGGGGTGGGGTGCGCATTGTCGGGGATCTCCAGTTCTCCCCCGGCGCTGAAAAGCGACACCCTGTACCTGTGCGACGAGGTGCGGAACCCGATACCCCCAACGCCGACACATCACAGAGCCCGCGTCAAAGGAGAAGGCCTCATTTCACCTCAACCCATTCCCATCTTCCCCTGCTCAAACCTGCCAACCGGACGCTTCTAAAAGGACCCTTTCCTCTACAGTCCACCCACATTCACAGTCCAAGCACAATCAAAGACCTCCCCCCCTCCCCACTTCCACCCCTCTGACATCATTAGAGGTTTCCTCCGGTCAGCACTCCCCCCAAACACTTGAGCAGGTACAAAGAAATGAACAGGGCCTACCAGTGAGCTTCTCAAAGGAAGTACATGGCAAGGTTCTAGAGTCCTGTTCAGCCTCAGCAAGTACTAAAGAGACCTGCTTGCAAAAGAAAAAAAAAAAAAAAAAAAAAAAAAAAGAAGATAGACAGGCCTGGCATTGCAGGGGAAAGAAAATCTAAATCGCCTGAGTGTTGTAGCCTTTGTGCGGAGTTCTGAATTAGTTTAATCTGATTTTAAAAAAGAAAAAAAAAAAAACAAAGCTTCACAGATACAGAGAAGAGTGGTCTGCTGTTAACTTTTCGGCGCTACTCAGGCCCTCGTCAGAACGTGAACAGGGCCGGTTTTGTTTCCTCGGCCCTTGCAGCCTAAGGTGGCTCCAGAGACATCTCCTCGACAGATCACACACTTCCCCAAAGGCAGCTCGGCCTGCTAAAAACAGGGTGGACGAAAATCCAATCAAGTGTGCAAGACTGCTTCCAACAATGAAGCTGAAAAGCAAATTGCGCTCCCCCTTCCTGCTAGCACAACACACACACACACATATCCACACACACAAAACACACACACACACACATCCACACATCCACACACACACACACACACACACACACACACACACACACACACACACACACACACACACACACACACACACACACACACACACACACACACACACAGGTCATTTCCAAAGATTTTCTGAGTGCTGCCTGAATTGTTTAGATTCACTTCGACAATAAGGACATGCTGAGTAAGCAACAAACCTAAACAGCAGCGACCCACTGATAACACACACTTCAGCAACAGGTACGTCTCATGCCAGGACAACTTTCATCTCCGTTTACACATCACAGCAACAACAAAGGCAGTTTTTCTTCTGTTGGGGGGAGAAAGAGACCTCATTTCATACAAGAGGCATCCATTTAGAAAAGTACAGTAGACTATATTTAGAGTTTTTGAGTCATGTCTACCTTTTCTGAAACGTTAATTGGCCAGAAGTTTATAGGAAGCGGAGAGTACCTGGCAGAGTCCAACTAGTGATTAGCTGTCGCACTCAGACAGAGATGGAGACAAAGAGGAGAGGGGGAGGGGAGGGGAGGGAGAGAGTAAGAAGGAGTGAAACAGAGAGCTAGTACTATAGATTAGTGTGCTGCTTCTTACTCCCCAGCACTCTCTCACACATCGACGGCTACATTTGCTCCCACAATGCACTGCGACACCGCCCCAGCCTGGCTGAATCTTCCCTGCCTAATAATGCTTAATGAGCTACAGTTAATGCAAACTTAAGAGTAAAGGAGAGAAATAAATCTGGGATTTTTGCTGGCGTCAGGCGATTTCAATAATGCAGACACCAAAGCCCCGGACAAGCTTTCAAGCTGCTTTTAAAGACAGCAGTAAAGAGGCAACCTTTGTGGCCTACTCAACTTAACGACTCCACTTTCCAAACGCTTGATTCTCCCTCCTCTCCCCCTGTATAATTTTTCATAGAACATAAACATTCAACACCGTTTTAATTCAACAACAGAAAACCGCTGCCTTTCTTTTACAGGTCAAATATATTCTCATCACTGACTGTGAATCTTCTGGGTTATTTTAGGCCTTCTTAAAATCGTTCTTATAGCTTCGATTGTAAACGAGTCACAAAACAAGGTTTTTTTCCCCTCCTTTTCTTTTTTTTGTCTTCATTTATCCATCCGTTTAATCTATCTCTAAAAGAAGCCCGGACAAATTCTTAGATCTTTTCTTGCCGTTAACTTTTTTTTTTTTTTTTCTTCAGAGGCAGCGAGGGACAGTGAATGGAGACAATGCACTGGCTGTGATAGAATAGTGCTCTGTATTATTCATGGAATATTGTGCAAAGCCGATCTCTCTCAGGCTCTCGGCTCTTGTCTGCTTGGGTATCAGGTAAAGCTTAGGGGGAGGAGCTCTGCTCATGTGTCTCAGTTTTCGGGGACCGCTTTAGTGCCCCAGTGGGCCGAAAGACCAGTGCCCCCACCTCCCCTGCCTGTTGTTGCGATGTTGTCCCAAGAGGACTGTAACATGATGAAATTTGACAGATTTTGCTGCAGCAATGCAAGGTTTTGTTTTCCTAACAGGAAAACCTCAATGAAGAAAAAGACAAGACATTTCTCTGGGAAGATGGCATTTCAAACGGGTTCGAGTTTCTCATCTAAATTCCAGATGTTTGCATAATTTACAGTATAAAATTAAATTCTTACATCTTCCTTGTATCTCATGTAGCCTGCTGTACCACTGCATCTGATAAAACTGTGCTACGTCATTCCTTGATCGCACAAAGTTGGCCAGTTGTATTTGCTGTACAAAAGCAACTAAGAGTGGGGAAATTTTGGATGGGGAATGGGGGGTTGGGTGTAGTTGTTGGGGGAGTGGGGGGGGGTATTAAATCTGTCCAGGAGCAGAAGAGAGCAGAAAGAGTACTGTGTGTTTCACAGGAGTGAGCAGAGAAAGAGGATTGAGAAGTTTCCAACAATGCAAGCGGGGTGCTCCATCACACTTACGGGAGAGGGGGACATAGGAGGGACAGAAAACGGGTCGCGCCTGGAGCCCTCTGATTAATGGACTGTCCGAGTGGGAATCGGGGGGTTGGATGGCGCCAAATTACCAGCACTTAGACAAAGCTCCTGCATTGGTCAACTTTGTTCCAGACATGGGCTTTTGTAGCCGGATCACTGTGGGTTGGTTCTGACAAAGATTCTGCTCGATCAACATGGTGTCTAAACCTGCACCTGGAAGAAGGGATCCACAGAAGGTCCAGAAACTTAGTCCAGAACCTTCAGCTTGTAGTAGCTCTTTGCATAGAGGCTGAACAGCAAGGGCCAGCAGTTAGTTGATTGTGCAAATGACCAGGAAGTAGAGGGGGTAGGCCCACTGCTGTTGCTCACCGCAAACAAATAAATCTGCCAGCAGAAATTATTCCAATTTCAATTATAATCGATGAAGGAGCCTGACTGATGGTGTTGTCAAGGCAAATTGATGGTGTAAAGTAATAATGTAATGGAATAAATGGTAAAGTTACACAACTTAATGTATGCAAACAGCATGTTCAATAACACGTCTCTCCAATGCTGATCTATGAGCAAACGAGTAATTTTCAAAAAACGATTTATTTGGACTCGTCAAAGCATTAGCTTCAAATCTGTGGTCGGCGTCGATAAAGATGATCGATCAGTTTAGATGGCTGCGTGCTTGAAACAGGCGACAGAAAACGTCTGAAACACTGACACCCCTCACGTTTCAAGCAGAGAGCGAAGGGAGAAAATGAGAGAAAGAGAAAGGGAGAGCGGGAGCATAAGAGTGTGAGAAAAATATCCCTATGATAAAGGTGCAAACTGCAGTGCAAAAAAGCCCTGTAGCTCCAGTGGCGCTATGTTAGCCTATATGTGCATGGTGGGTGAAGTCTGGGCTACCGCTAACTGGCTGATACAAATGAGGGAACTGCTGAGGGGAATATGGCGAAATACCAAAGACAACCACAGGGGGCAGCCATGAGCATTTGGAGAAAATCCCCTTCAGCTTTCATAGTGGGGACATTCCCATTAAAAGTCTCAATTGAATGACACATTCATATCCATGATAGAAATGCCATTTAAATCTTTCAATATCATTCTAGTACAAAAACATTCAAATTTGGTTGTGGGAAGTCATTCACTGTCTTCAAAAATGGACACGATTTTAGATACCAAAAAAAAAAAAAAACAAAACTGTATGAGAAAAATCACTGCAGTATCAGAAGGGCGTTTTTCCTGCTTCGCTGCTGCATACCCAGGAGGCAGAGCAGGTGAGTGTCTTCAATATATCACTGTCAACACCAAGTCAAATTAACACAACACACGTGCGAGAAAACCCCTCCCAGAGACTTCATCCAAAGCGAACTCATCAAACCAAAAGACAGCGAGGCATGGGTTCAGTCTGAGATCACTCTCCTCAGGCGATAATCATTAACGTGGGGCTGTAATGACGCCAAGTCACTGGCGGCCATGTTGTAATCCCCTCCCGTTTCCTGTACCGAACCACAGGGACCTCCAGCCAGCTGATAGGGAGGCGTCAGCCGCTGCTCCGAAAAACTGTCAGACCACCCGAAGCAAAGGAGGTCAGAGGTCAGAGGTCAGAAACAGCTGAGGAGGCTTGGAGGTCTCTTGCTGGCCCAACTTCAGATCTAAAGTTATGACAACTACTTACTTCAAAGAATAATATTATCGGAGTGATTTCACAACATGAGAGCAAAAACGTTTATTTGAAGTAGCGTTGAGTCATTTTTCTTTGAGTTGCCTGTAATGGTGAGAGGTTGGTCAGCACCTATAATTGCATTGCTGGCAGTGATGAGGACTGACCTGAGTTAAATAATTAACCAGCGATTCTGACTCTGCCTTTGAAACAATGTCATTGTTACTGTAGGCACAACAGGCTGCAGGCCTGAGCAGAGAGCTGGTTCGCCCACTGTGTTTGCTCATCGTGGCAGTCTGCTGTCAGAGGGAGGTCCACGTTCACCCACTCAGACAGGTGAACACCGACCTTAACTCTGTGCTCTTTCAGGTGGTGTTTCTGTCCACTAAGCTGAGAGATTCACCTGACTGGAGAGGGCCAGAGAGAGAGAGAGAGAGAGAGAGAGAGAGAAGAGAAAAGGGATGGAGGGAAGGATGAAGGGGGGAGGGAGACAGAGAGAGAACAGTGTAGATATAGAGAGGGTAAAAGGAAAGAGGAAGGAGGAGAAGCAGAAACATAAAAAGAGAATGAGAGAAAGACATGAGGCCATTGGAAGGTAAGACAAGACAAATGTGGGTGTTTGTGTGTGTGAGAGATAGTGTGTGTGTGTGTGTGTGTGTGTGTGTGTGTGTGTGTGTGTGTGTGTGTGTGTGTGTGTGTGTGTGTGTGTGTGTGTGTGTGTGTGTGTGAGTGAGGGAAATAAAAAGAGAGATGTCTGACATGAAAAGACACATAAGTGAAACTGGGACAGCTCTAACTGCTGTGAGTGAAACGCAGGACTCCTCCGGCACCCTATGTGGTGCCATCTCTCTATATCACCCCTCCCTTCTTCCTGTCCAAAAAATCCACAGGCTTTCATCTCTTTGTACCTGTCCCGTTCTCTTTTCATCTGTTAAGCTTGTCCAAATCCCTTCATCCTTCTCTTCCACCTCCTCCTGGCCTTCTCTCAGTCTCTCCCCACCCCTTCCTTTCCACCATAGGCAGCCGTAGAATCTCTTCACTCCTTTAGTCCAGGGGGGCCTCCGTGTTTACACGAATCACACACAGAAAACTCTGACTCCGAGACACTGCTGCAGGGGGTCCAAAAAGCGTGACCTCTCACTCAGATCAGCAAAAAAAATAAAAATAAAAATCACACAGCCACTTAAAACCTCCGAAGAAACAGGAGCAGGCTTTATGCCACACAGACAGGGCTAACCCAACCACAACGGCAAACAGTGGCACCCGCATTCCGCCTCTTAGCAGACATGCCGTCTCCAGTCACCGTGGGGTTGCTGCATTTAGCCGTGATCCTACCCCGTCACTAATGCGTCACAAGCATTGCGTTCCCCTCCACTGAAAATGCTTACAAAGCAAGGTTCCTGGGTTCAAAAGTCACCTCGGGTCCCAGCATTCTGGAACAACTTCTTGTAACAGGATCTCCCATTATTAAAGTTCCCCCCACCCCAAAAGAGAGAAAGAAGGTCCAGTTTAAGCTACGCAAGGGAAGGCCACTGGAGTTGCTCAAGCATTGCATTGTTTTGTGTGAGGGCAGGCATGCTACACGCTAAGCCATCCTCAGGCCTTTTCTGGAACTGAGGTGTTCCAAAGTCCACAATTCAGTGTGGCACACAATCTGCTGAAGGTTGTGAGGAATTTTGTCAAACAAAAATGTGAAAATTAACTCATGCCCCAAAGCAGACCTCATTTTCTAACCTGTGAAAACGATGCTCACTGAAAATGCAGAAATGCTGCCCCTGGGTTAGGTGTACCAGCCCGTCCGTAAAATAAATACAGCCCATCTAGATAAACAGAGGAAAATACTACTTTCATTATTAGGATTTCTGCTTTACATATATGAAGTGTGACAAGACACACAACTGAAGCAAAGTTACAGTTCCTGTATTTTTCAGACAAATTCCAGTCAAAAGCAGAGTTCTCCTTTTACTCAGCTTTGCATATACATAGTCATACCAGCTGGGCTAACTAATGTACCAGTTTAGTTTTTGTCTAGCACCTGCAGCAATTATGAACGTGTGAGGGGGGCGTGGGACTGGGGTCTCATTGTGGTTGGTCTCTCTGTGTCGGCATGGCGACACCCCTTCAGAGACAAATACCGATCAGCACACAGAATCGCCCCGCAGGTCAGACATGTAATCCTCCAATTAGGTATCCATAGACCCCCCTGGATTACCCAGCCTCCTGTGTCATAAGGCAGGCCCTACACAGGCCTGGGATGGAGACTTAAATGTGGCTAAAGGTACCTAAACCCCCCAATCCCTCCCTACTGTTAAATCAGAGATAACCGTCATTCTAAATCTCCTCTGACTTTCTTCGACTTAAAGGAGAGCCCGCCCGGGTTAACCACTTTCCAAAGCCACGGGAACACACTGCAGCCCTCCGCCCTTGCCCTCCCTTAAAAAAAAAAAAAAAAAAAAAAGTCAAATGGCAGCGACGGGGTGATCGCTGGGCGGCGGGAGATTGGGGAAGCACGGCGGAGTCGTGTTCGGGCAGAACCGGGAGGAACATCTGAGGAAGCGAACCATATTGTGTTTCTGTGGGGGATTGGCATTGCTTACTATTACATGGCCTTTGATTTTTCCTGTTTTTTTTTGATGTGTTAATACTACTATTATCATCCCCAGGGGCGACAGGGGACTCAGAGAGTTATTTATAGCTGATAGTATTATTATTGCTTCACTGGCTATGCTCTCCCCCAGTGACAGAGTCCGCTCTGTGGCACAGGAAAGGGGGCTGGGGATGGAAGATCACATGGGACATGCGACACGCAAACTGGGAGACGCAGGGGACCGTGGTTTATGTGAAGTGCTCCCGTTCCCTCACTTCACTGCTTTTTTTTTTTTTTTTTTTTTAAAGCACCGTAAATAAGGAGAGCATGATGATGATGCAGTCTGACACATGTTGTGTAACCCCAGACATAAGCAAAACAGACCTTCCTCCCCTGCCACCGTGGTTCTGCAAGCACTCTGCACTGGGAGCACCTTAAGAGAACTTAAAAGAACCGATATAGGACACTTACTTAGAATTAATGAGAGGATTCCATCACCTCTTGCCCATCAATTCAAATCCTCCCGTCTCAGTCAAAGCCACATTGACTGAACTTAGAGTGTACCTGTTCTGTGTCAGTGCCTGTCTCCATCCACTACACTTCCAGCTGGACTAACCTTGTTAGCCGGGTGTTTTGCAAGGTTATTTAAAATGGACTGTTTACTATACACTGCACAATGTTGCATCCATAAACCATGACATCACATTAACCTGCTCCTATTTCTAGAGACAGTGAGTAAGCTGCGGGGAACTGGCATGCTCACTTGCTCATGCAAAAAAAGCTCATGCCAGCACACGCCAGCGCACGCAGCTGCACCCAGCCGCACGCACACATAGCAATGCCATGCATGCACTGCTGCCGGCCTGGTCCAGACCAGCAGCGTCTCAAACAAACACCTGCCTCTCAATGCCACGGTCTGTCTGCAGGTTACGGGACGAGGAAAAAATGTATGACGGGCCTTCCAGCAGTTCCGTTAAATCAGCACAACGCAAACTCCCATTTTAAAGATTTGCCACGACAGCCAACACAAGCTTCCTGTGTTGTGAGGCATTACGAAAAATGCGCAGTCTCACAAATGTGTTCATTTAGTCTGTGAGCAGATATATTTCTCAGATGATGAAAGAGTCCCAAAGGCAAACAATGCAATGTCAGTATTTTGTATTCTCTGGCTCAAAGTGAAAGAGCCACCCTTATTTTCTCTCTCCCTCTGCTCAGGCAGTGAAGTGGTCCCTCGTACGTTTAGCCAAGAGCATGACGTAGAGTGGATGTCATCCTCAGTGCTGCTCTGCTGGAGCTCAGGGGAGCAGCAGCCAGCAAACTGCAACCATATGGTCAGTTATAGGGCTGGGGCTGACCACACCACTCATCTACTGACCTTCTACAGGTCCAACACTATGTTATCTCACTTCTGGAAGGTCTACTATGAGACTTGGTACAGTGGGGACCAAGTCCAATGACATCACAAACAGGGTGCACTGCCTATGACATCACAAACAGGGGAACCATCAATGACATCACAGAGAGGGGCAACACCTCTGATAATCACAACCAGAGGGCAACACACAGAGAACCTGGTGACACAAAATGTCTATCAACAAAAGAGTTGTTAGTTTGAGTTAGGCCAATAAAAACAAGTGCATAGATCACATCACTAAGATCATGGACATGAGTGTTAAACACCCAACTTTGCAGAATTCAGAACCAAAATCAGTGACCAGACTTAAGCTTTATAAATAAGCTTTTTCTCTATGAGGATTAGAGGGAACTGCAGAGCATCTCAGGAAAAAAATTTAATAATTTACCAAAGAATCAAATGAGTCTACTTAGAACTATTTATGGGGATCCTTTCTTTCCTAGAGTACCATTGACATGCAACGCTGACAAGCATTTTGTGAAACTAAAAGTATGACTGATGGTGCCTCCACAAGAGGGCTTTCTCTGCCTATGATAACAAAAAGAGCAACACTATTACAAAGGGTGTTATTAAATGAACGCTTCAACCCATTCTCAGAAACTGTAATCCTTAGGGTTAGAATTCAAATGTTAAAAAAAACTGACACACCCAAACTGAAATGTGCTTTTAAAGGGAGGTATTTGTTGGCTTTTTGAAACCTAATATGTTGTTACACTGAAGGCATGTTTTGTTTACATTGTAGGACAATTGCCGATAAGACTATTGTCATTTTCTTGCAGTCTGTAGATAATTCAATGTCTAGTGTGGGAAATCTGAAGGCAGACCTCTAAACTTCTTGTGACCTAATTAAAACAGTTTCAGGTTGAGCTTGTCAACCAACTGAAAAGTGGCTTTATCTAATATTACCTCAATGAAATGTGTTGTGCTGGTACGAATTAAATCAATGCCAATGTTACTGAGCTTAGAGGTCAAGGTACACCTATTTCATTGCACTTGTAAAACTAAACGGCCAGATACAGAGGAGTGTACTTTAGAGGCAGCCATATCTACTGTGTCTCATGGAACAATAGACATTTTTCATAGCTGTTCATTGTTATTGTTGCATTGGTCTGTGATCTTCTTACTGCAGTTCTACAGTGCAGTCTGTCAGTTCTTCTGATAGTCAATGTTCTGATTTTTTTTGTAGTCAAATGTTGGTGTTCATTGATAAATGTCTTGTAAACTGTAATTAATGCATGGTGGACCAAAGGCTGATATTGACAGCTATCCCAATTCTTACTAATTTTTAAGTTCAAAATATTTCAGTGTCAAAAATGTGTCTAGATAATGTTTGCCAGCTATTTTTTTTTCTAATCAATTCGCCCCACATTCTCAACTTTCCTTCCTCATTATCTTTTTTTCCAGACAATGATGTGGGCTATAATTACAAAGCCAGTATAAAGCAAACCAAACTAGTTGGAATAGTTATACCAGGAACAACTAGTTCCGTGTATAGATCCGATAAATAAAATAAATCATTAAAAAGTTAAACATAAATGGGATGCCATCTTTTCCATTTGCATTTTGCGATTGAGTTTATTAACTGACCTGAGCAATTGTGAGCATTTCAATGTAATTTCAATGTTCCTATTCTAATGTAGGCAAGTCTACACTTAAGAAGCAGAGGATTCCGAAGGGTCCCATCTCAAATATAACTGTAGACTGCGGTCATATCTCTTTCCAAAGAGACATGGTAACAACTGAAAACACAAGACGTGGACAACTCGCCAGAAGATATCGCACTCCATTCTCTGGGGCCAGTACAGTACAATTGAGACGATCGGTGAAGGATTCACTACAACAAAATGCAACATATAAGCTGCGCGACTGAACCTATTTTTTCTTTAGAATAAACATACGAAAACAATAACTACAAAATACAGTAAACAATTGTGTCACCGCTACTTACAGCATCGTATATAATAGGTTATCGAGCAGCCTATTCAGATAATGATACAATCAAATGTGAACTAAGTGGACTACTTTCAGAGTGAAGTAATCACGTAACTGTGGTCCGTACAGCGTCAAGACCAGAAGCGAGACTCTAATGCCTATTAGTTTTATTCAAATCCGCATTTTAGCGAGATAATTAGTTTATCTTCTATAGATCAACATGCTGGCTAATGTTTTCAATGCAACTCGCATGATACAGCTTTCCTGCTTGTCTTGATAAAAGGCAGGTGGTTAATTGCTTATGTCCAAACACGTTTGTAATTTATAAGCCACAAAACGACCCATGTGCAGACAGATAATATCAACAAAAAAATAAAACAATTAGGATCCCATGCAATGAACATACAAATGTTATCACAATCTTTGTTTGGATAGGTAATATAATGCAAACGATCCGCAAGACGAAAAAACGTGTTGAGTATTAAAAAGCCATCACACGGGCTAAACTTAAGTCGGCAACGCCAAAAATGCATATATTATCTCTAGTAGCCTGTCGTTTCAATGTTGCACTGTTGCCTAATGTTACTCACATAGCACGGGCATGCTCGTCTTTCTCATAAGATAGCTATATAGGCTACCGTTGCATACGGCTCGTATAACAGCTAACTCGCAAATGCTTAACAAGGTTAGACAGCACGCACCGCTAACAGTCTTTAGGAGAGATGGGGAAATTTGGAGTCTCACGCCCAAACCCTTACCTCTTGTTGTCTTGATGCAGAAAATCCCCGGTTCTATTCCCACTCTCGCTCACTCATGCACACAACATACGTACTGCTCCCTTACCAATACCTCCTTTCTTCCCCACAAACTTGTCTGTCTCCGGCTATTGTCAGGCACATACGAAACTGCTACATAGCAACGCCCGCCCACCAAGCACCCTGCCAATATGTAACTGGTCACCCCCAAAATCTACCTTTCAGCAATTGATCTCGATCGCAGTCTGTCTTGCATGGAAGGCGGACACTGCACCAGCGAAGGCGGACCCCGTTGTGGCAGACTCAATGTAGCCACTCTGTTCTGTATGGAGACATGGCCGGCTGATGGTGACGTTATCTAAGCTACGTCATTTTATGGATCAGACTTAACAGAGATAAAATGACGTAACCTTAGTCAAGCCACTATTCTTACGTTGCAATATATGTATATTTACAGCTACATACCTTGGACATATAGCCTACATATTTCTCAGTCTGTTAATTTGCGTTCTGAATCCATACTGTAAACTAAAACATATTTGCAATTTATATTTAATATATTGTTGTACACGAGAATTTATAGCAATACACATTTTGGGACACATGTACGTCATAAGCACGACCGCACTTAATGTGACAACAATATATATTTCACATTTGTTGAGCGTGTGTTTTAATAGGCTACTTCTTTTTAAAGCAACCTGATCATTTCACGCCATGCCTTCCGTGGGAGTAGAGTGGCTTTGGATTTATGGTAAGTGATACACTGACATCTGCAGGGCTATTAGGGTTTCGTTTTCAGCATGCAGGCTATTCTTCAGAAAAGCTCTGTCTCCATATATATGTATAAATGTTGTCTTGGGATAATTTTTGATGTATGATTTATTTGTACTAATGAAATGAAATCAAGCTTTAATTTTTTTTGAAAGGCTAAACTGACCCTCAGAAGTTTATACTCTTAATTAGCATATAATCTTCTGTTATATGACAATAATAATGTTCACGCAACAGAATTATGTTAATTTATGATATGTTTTGGTACATGCTTAACATGGTATACCAAGATCTGGCAATCCTATTAGAATGACTACTTTAACATATTTAGCTGTGTTCCAAATGAGAAGGGAGAGGAAGAGTTTAAATGGAAATTCTTTTTATAGTTGTCCAAGTCTAACATGCATTGCCCTCTGACAGACATCTAATATATACTGTCTGAAAATAAGCTCTTGTTCTAGTTTTTGTTTAAAGATTACCTGAACACTCCTTTGTTGTTTTGTAAAATCATGTTTGTTTTTGCCTTGAGGATTATGCAGGCTGGTTGCGGCCCAGAAATTTAGCCAGATAGATACGCTAGGTGGTCATGTGCATGGCCGGCAAGGTCCCCAGCTAAGGTTAGGGTCAACACAACAAGTAACAGCTACACTACCCCACTGAAATAACTGGCCTAGTTTAAGCAATGACACAGAAGAAGAGAAAGTTTAGCAAACATGATAAAAAATAAGATCTATTATGTCAGTCTTCATAATAAGGAACATGTGTTTTTGATGTTTCTTTGTGCTAATAATGTTTGTATGGATGGTAATGACACTACTATGTTTCATCATTTAATGCACTCAGGTATACAGGCATTCATAAAGAAAAATAGTTATGTTTGTATTCAACACTACTTACCAGCATTATTAACAAATCATGGTTTAAATTTTATTTTTTTACAATACAATGATTCAACCCTCACGCTCTGTTGATACCACCTTTCCTGTCTTTTTTCTCCCCAGGACCCCACACAGAATGTATGGGTTAACTGGACTAGTCGTATAGAAATTAAAAATATAGTTTCCTAGACAAACCTGGATATGACAGCAGCAACACACAAAGCTACAGACACTACAATGTTACACAATATAACAAAACAAATAAAAAAAAGCATCCTCTAAAATTGTTCAAGATTTATTCTGGGTCACTTTATAACATTCAGAAGAAGGAAAGTCCAACTAATAGTCCAACATCCAAACACTTACTGGGAAAAACATTGATAACCACAAGCTGAGTCTATCATTGTTTCCTTAACTATGGTTATGTTGTGAAACCACCCCTTGAAGATTCAGGTATTTCTGGAATGTGTTCCAAGAAGAGGGAACAGAATATATAAAAGCCCTTTGTCTTTCTATGTGAAGTCTTAAAGAACTTTTAACTTAGTTAAACTTATCTTGAGATCGTAAAGAAGTTGCATCTACATTTCTGTATGGTGTATATCCATAAACAAGATGGTAACTACCTTAAAACTGAGAGTGAGGGCTTTATGGTTTTTAATGAACTTCAGTGCTCCAATGATGCACACTTTAAAGATGCAACAGCTGAACAATAGAGCTTGGGGGGTTGCCACATCGCCGCCTAATCGAACGTGAGCCATTATCCTTCTTCGGGGCTTGTATTGTGCGCCCTCCACTGGCGTTGTGAGATTGCACACTTCTTTTGCAACACTGAGCCACTGCAGCTAAGCTAGCTGCGTGCGTGAAACTTGTGCCGCAGTCCAGCGACTTCCGTGTTCTCGGGGATCATAAGCAAAGAGAAGTTCGCAGCTGGTTTCGGTGAACTGTATACCCATCACAATCGAGTTATACGGCAAGGCGCTGTACCATTCGGTTGAAACTCCCAAGGAAAGAACAGAAGGGGGAGAGTCATCTCATTGCAATGGCCGATCTCGGCGTCTCTCTATCCTTGCTGGCTCTTTTTGTGCTCCTCAGCGAGGCTACAAGGATAACAGCTATAAAACTGCTTACCAAGAGGGATTATTGCATTTATGTTATGGAAATCATCTCGACCTTCCAGCTCTGTGCCTGCACTCATGAACTGAAACTCCTGGGCGAGGTGGGCCGCATCGAGCCACAGATAGGACTGACTCTGACATACCTTATCTCGGTGGTCCACGCAGTGACATTCCACGGAGCTATCGGTAACCCCTCTGGTGCCCTCGAGCATATTTACCGCAGGAACCTTACGGGCAAATGTGCCATTGCACGGGTCGCCTGTCAGTTTCTAGGGGCCGTGGTGGCGCGCGCGGTGATACCCTACGTGTGGGCTCTCGGACTCTCCGATTTGCACCTCCGGCACAAACTGTTCGGATTCAAGTGCATAAGCCCAATTAACGCCACGTTACCCAGAGCGGCTGCAGTTGAGCTAGCTTGTGCTTTTGCAGTACAAACAGCAGTTTTGCACATTCACAAGGTGGATGAAAAGTACCGTGCTCATGTGGTTGCAGCGGTCATCACAGCTCTGGTATATGCAGGTTTGTTATTTTATTTGATATATTGCACTATCAAGCAAGTTGGTTTTGTCATGCAAATTATGTATGTGTGATCAAACGTTATACAAGTTGAGCCGGTTGGGTCACTACACCGTTCCATTCATTTTTGTCTTTGCAGTGTGTCTCTGAACAGCTTTGAACAGAGGTTGTCGTTATAAGATAATTATAGCGAGGTGTTAATGCAGTTGTCTATCTTGAAAGTTGCCCTTCAGAAGCAATCATGTTACTATTTCTGTTCTCTATGCCAGTTGTAAAACCATCAATAATATCTAGACTGAGGTTATCCGTGTCTTTGGAAAATAGAGTCAGAGATATCTTTTCAAATAACATTTTGCGACATTAACACCGTCTCTACGACGAACTTATTTCCATCTTAAAAATGTTATATCACATTAATTAAAGAAAAACGGAAGCTCAGAAGGTCTATGACAACTTTTAGTATTTCTCTTGTTTGCTGCCTAGTTTGTCAAGAATCGTTTCGTTTATGGTACAAAGTTTCTCTCAGAATATCTACTCTAATCACCGCGTAATGAACTGTCAATGGTTTATTAGTTTGGAACGTAGCCTCCTTTTCACACCAGCTCTTACTGGCACTCTTCCAGCGGGTAGCATTACCGGGGCAGTCTTCAACCCGGCCCTGGCCTTCTCCACCCAGTTTTCCTGCAGCGGCCACACGTTCGCCGAGTATTCCTTTGTCTACTGGCTGGGTCCGGTTCTGGGTAAGACATTTGAATAGGAACCATAGCCTAATTCTTGCTGAGGTGGGAATACAATATATTTCGCCGAGGCTATTTAAGCCTTGTTTTGCGTGTTTGTAGATGATATAGCTTGTAGGAGATTGACATCATTTCAGATTCTGGTTTCCTCTCAATAAATTCAAAAGTCAAACAGCCAAAGAGTTGCAGGTAACACCGGGTGGGGTGTTGCTTATGTTTACAGAATAACAGGTGAGTGTTTATTCATTGTGTCCCTGTTTCTCTCTCTCTCTCTACAGGTGTGGCCAGCTCTTTGCTGCTGTTTGACAAAGTTATCCCAACATTGTATGGGAAAGGCTATTATCAAAAAGACCTGGACTTTCCCTTCTTTGAGACAAAAAAGATACTGTAGCCCCAGCCACTAATTAGCAGCCCTCATACACAATAATAGTGGCCTAGTCTTGTTATACCCAATTGCGCTGCATTTACCCATTTCAGTGGTAGCTTCCAGTAATGTGTATGGTATACTGCTTCTAGTTTTGTCATATTGCCAACAGTGTTACTCTTGGGGTACTGCTGCAGGCTAATGGGATAACTTCATAACTGATTATTCTCACATTTTACTTGTCTTACTATCTGCAGAATATTGTATGAAACATAACACGGCAGAGTTTCAGTTTTACACTAAGGTCTTTGCCATGACACACTGGGAGTGGCATACAGTACGTGTGCAATCCAGAATGCATCTTGCAGTTCTGTGTCAAGGTTGTTCAGATTTTGCAAAAAGATGAGCCAGATTTGCTGGAAGCTCCACACATATTTTAATAATGTTGAAAATATAACATCCATGCACTTTGTTTAATACAGGCATACAAGCTTTTCATGTGAAAATATCCCAATGCATGCTGCCAATGACTGGAATAGACAAAATAAGCATTACTCAAGAGGAATAGTAGTATTCCTTGCGGTCAAACAGACTGTCGTGTTGTTTACAATGTGAATTTCAAAAGTATGAGTTCACAATTTCTTATTTAAGGTTCAGTAATTCTATTCAGATTCATTTTCAGAGTAAAAATGCAAGGAAACAATAATATCACTTACCTCATGAGGAACTGCAGAGTAAGGTCCATGAGTAGGTCCTAGACTCTCCCAGATTTTGTGGGTGAAGAGTCACATGGATTAGCACAACAGCAACATAGAAGTTACTTGGAAATTCTGAAGTAAGTCATATACCTCAGTTTTTAATACTGTGAGAAGTTCAAAGTGAAGATTTTTCCACATGCTATGTATCCATATATAATATGTATATATAGTCATGTCCTGAAGTTTTATCTCTGACAGTATGATATAATCTCTACAGGTTATCAGTGCCTGGGTTCAACTGATAGACCTGACAGTCCACTCATAGACTATGCATATATTTGTGTGGTTTTTATTTGGTCTTATATTTTCTTTTAAGAAAAGCACATGTGATAATGACAGTATTTCTAAGACTTTTGAATATCTGTCATTAAGTAATTAATCTTTTGAATGCAAATTGTTGGAATGCAAATTTTCTCTTTTCCCCTCAAAATACCAGTAGTTTACTTCCTTAATCAGAGAAACTTTAATTGTCGAACATTCCAGAAAAATACTTACTTTACATTGCACATTTAGATGGTAAAGAGTGCGGCCAGTAAGACAGATTTGGTATGAATGTTGAGAATTAATTAGCCTGGAAACAATAGGTGGTGATTGGTGAGTTAGGTTTCATGACACTAAAACAGGGTGGAGCTGCCATATGCTCCCAGTCAACATGAACACTTCTTTTAAACCTATCATGACTTTCAATCCAATTACTATTTGGATACACAATGACATTTTAGCAATTAACATTTTATTTGCTGACTAATCAATTCCATTATCAGTAATAAGAGTAACTGGTTATGCACTTTATTCTGTGACTTTATAAATATGTTCAGCATTTGATATATCCACAGGTTATTGTATTTTATGGATAATTGTTCTCTTTTTTTTTCTCTGCCTGAATTCAGGGAATGTTGATTTTTACAAAGCCTAAACTTTTACCTTAAAGAGGAACCAATATCCTTTTAACTGTTGGCTGTATTGCACCAGCACTTAGTGCAAAGCACAATAAAAACCACTTTCACAAGCACTTAAATTGTAGGATCTTCACAGTTCATATTAATGCATCAGTACTCCCTGAATTTCGATAGCGAATCTTCAATAGAGATTTGTCCACAATTTACAATGATATGTGGATGTACCAAATGCTGTAAGAGCTGGAAAAGAACAGGAGTGCAACCAAAAATGGAACTGTTCAACTTTATCTCAAATTCAATCCTTTGGTGTTGATTGTTCAATTGAATTCCTTGTTTGCAGAATAGTCAAAATTGAGGAAAGTACATGAAAGTAATGGTAGGATTAGGGGTAAGGATTTTGCCCTCCCTGCTTCCAGCTCACCAGCTGCTACTGTATGCCACCACTACATGAAGAACATGCATTGAGCCAGTCACTGTGTTTTGTTGTAGAGAGCAAAACCCTTTGACTTGTTAAAAGAAGTCAGTGATTGAAAGCTTATTTTAGTTCCTCCACCAAGGGGTTCATGAAACTTCATTCAAACGTCTCTTTGCCCAGCAGAATGTCCGATATTAACACTACCAGTGTAAATATGAGAACAATTGGTCTCATATGTACACTGTTAGTGTTAAATGAACACTAGGCATAATGCTTTGCAATAGGTGCCTTTAGAGTGATGGGACTCAGGAAGTAAATGCCTGGCTAGGCTGGGGAAGCGGGTCATTGGTGAAATGGCCAAGGTCAATGTTTTAAAACCAAATGTTTTTTTTTTTTATCTTGAGCTAGCTATTGTGTGTGAAGACATTCACACGGTAGTTGTATGTGTTACTGTATCTCCCAATGAGATCTTTGTAATCTTTAGTTGTGTTTTATGTTTATAAAAATAATAAACAAATAAAACATCTCTGGAGTGGGAGTGAAGTGAGTGAGTCAATAAATTAAGGCCAAATAGCATTGCACCCAAATGGTTAAACAGGTTAGTAAACAAGTACATTTTGTGCAAACTGCATCATAAAGCAACACCTAAGAAGTGGTACAGAATGGTTAACAAACATTTGTGACATAAAGTTAAAATAATGGTGACAATACTGGTTTATAATACAAAACTATGAATAGTATTGTGATGAAACAATCACAATGTAACCTGCAAAAAGAGATCGTTAGTATACAGTATACACAATAGGGTGGTGATTGTGTCCTTTGATACATCTTATGTTACCACGGCAATGTTGATCATACGCAGTTGCAATGTAGGTTGTGTATCTTTATGTTCAACACAGGGGATCTGAGAAAATAAACACCATTATTTACTGTATGCAACTGTTATGGAACTACAGGGAAAAAGGTTTCACACAAGGCAAATTAATCCTTAGTCTCTCCCACACAGAGATTGGAGTGGCAGAACAATAGATCATTATTTTTATGGTGCAGGCAGCATTTTCTGAGTCACTCATGATCTCATTAGCATATTACATAATTGTTTCACAAAGCTCAAAGGTCCTTTTCTGTGGACATAATGACTTTTTTTTTTTTTTTTGCAGAAACAAATCTTTGGGATATGTTATCACACTTAGTCCAACCTATGTATTTACTAATTGTAATAGCAGAATGAAGTGGAATTAGAGTGTTTAAAATGTGCAACAATGTATCAGATGGCAGTCTGCAATCCCATAGTAAAGGCTCCAAATCCAAGTGTTTAATACAATCCTACAGACTTCAGAACTGAACAGCAGTGCATGATCTGAAAAACGACAGAAAGCGCAAATTCTCCATTCATCGCAACATACACGCTGTCTAGGATTTCACTGCAATTTACACTGTTTTGCTGGCTACAGAGGGTCTATCTTCCCATGTCTGTTCCTGAATGACTCAGAAAACTGAAGCGCACAAAGCTGAATATCTGTGCAGTCAGTTGAATATACGTTTAAGAGTTTAAGAGTCTACATTTGTTACTGTGAAGAGTCTGTTATGTATACCAATGTCCAAAATACAAAATACAGGTATTCTATGAAAACATGTGACGCTTGATTAAGTTGATCGATTGACATCAGCAGTAGACACCACAGTCACAACAAAGTGACAGTTTAGTTTTTTGCTCTACACTCAAGGATCTAAAGGCAGAATTGGTTTCCTGTGCCGAGAGAGACCAGGTTTGCTCTTTGGGTCTGCTGACACTTGTGTATTTTTGGCTTCACACAGCTGTCCCTGAAGGCTCTGCTCTGATCACAAGAGTGTGTTCTGAGTAAAAAGCCATCTGAACCTCCGCAGCCATGACAAACCAGTTGTAAACAATCCCCCCTACCACAATCCACAAGACCCCAATGGAGTCGATCGTGACTTCTGACAGTGTCATTTTTAAGTCTTATTTCTGTCACCAGTGTCAATAAAAACAGCATAAATCTCACTGAGGAAAATTCCACCTGAGCAATCATGAAATTAGTAATAATTGGTCTATGTCAGTCAATTGTATGATAGTCACAAACATCAGGGTACAGTTGCATTTCTCTGAATGGATTTAGAATTTCGAATTGAATGGGACAGGAAAAAATGTCCAATTTTTGGCTTGGTTTCATGCAGAGAACAGAGTAGTGTTTGTGTCAAGATATATATCAAGAGAAAAAGCGGAGCCTTGCCCCAAAGGTACACATAAACACTAATACACACACACTACTCTGGCCTACTCCTCCCTTTCTGATTTCTCCCACTGTGCCTTACTCTGCCCAACCACCCAACCTTTTTCTCACGACAATTCTGAAGCTCTCCTACCAGGAGTATTTTTGTTAACACTCATAAACACACACAAACACACCTCCTTATAAGTTCTCAGAATATTTGTTACTCCCCCTCCCATCCGAAACCACCCCCTCCCCCCCTGGGTTGGTTGGTCATATGACAGGCAATGGACACAGAGGTCTTTTGTGGTAATGAAGGGAAGGGATAATGAATGACTGAACACTCACTCAGCCATGAAGGGAGAGAGTAGCATTGAGACTTACTGCACACAACTCCAATATGCACCCTGCCCTCCCCCCCTCCAAACTCACTGAATACTGCTAGTATCCAGCACACAAATCCCACTACTTCACCTGGGGCTTTCAACCAGGGAACCACTATTCAACTACTTGTTGAACTGCATTAGTGCAGCCACACAAACTCTCAGGGAAAAAATTAAGAGCAGCGTAAAATCAACCACTGACTTGAAAATGACTTGTCAGTGAAAGTCAATGAAATGAATAATCTTTATTATTACTAATATTACAGTAATTCAGATTTAAGGGGTCTACCAACCTCACTATCACTTTGGCAAACAAAAGAAACATATTCCATTTTATTTCATAGTTATGACTGACAAAAATAATGTTTTGAAAGAACATGTATAACATCAATATTATGCTTAAGTTGTATCACTGAATTACAGCCATAACTCACTCTATTGTGATCGATCATTTTCACCTCGTCACATTTTGATTTCCCTTAAGAGGAGAAACTTAGCTTAATAAGATTACCAGCTCTACTTAACAAGTCAATAATAGGAGCCTCCGTTTCATTTAGATTACCATGTTATCAAAGGTTTAAAACAGCCCTCCGCAGCCAGTGATATGATACAAACAGTGACGTTTCCATGCATGTTCACTTGGCATTGCAGTGTTTCATGTCACCCCAAAAGTCAAAACGGTCATGTGCACCCATGGTCTAATATGTCCACCCAGTCATATGTATAAGGTTATGGCATGTTTTGTCATGCAATGAGATTTAAGAATTTCCCATAAATGTTTGCAGAAAAGGAAGTGCGAATGTCATCATAGGATGTAGGGAAGAGTAGGTAAGATGATCCAGGAGGCAAACTAGTACAGCCACATAGCAATATTTAATGCATGTGACTTTTTCAACCCCCAACTTCCAACGGTCTCCTTATCTGTACACTTGGCATGGCAAAGCCTGATCAATGGCCATGTAACCGAACAGAAAGCAGCCTGCTTCCTCTTACAGAAGACAAAGAGTCAAAGCAAAAAGGGAAAAAAAACTATTTCTGCACCCATTGGCATACAGTGCTGTGAGACTTTAAAAAAATGCAGGTACTCTATATGCAACAAGGGGGAGAGCCTCTCTCATGCAGGACTTTCAGCTCTCTTTGAAGCACCGACCTAATTAAATGTTTAGCATCAAACTGGATTAAAAAATAATAGCTTAGCCGCATTCGCAGGTGCCACCAGCAGAATGAGAACCTGCAGACACTGCTGCACTCATCGGCCAATGACCAAACCAAAACGGTGTTAATACCGTGATACTATCAACAATACACACAAAGACATGTATGAGCAGAAGCATGTATGCATATACACAACGTATTTAATTTTGTTCTATAAAACAAACCAACTGTATACAAAAACTATTTTTTTATTGAAGGGTTTTCATACAAAGACATGTCAGTGAAAGGGAATATGTTTGTCCATTGGACCTAAGGTACAATAAAATAAAATAAAAAAGAAAAAAAAACATCAAAATGCAATAGTTATTCCTCCAACAGGTACAATGCAACACTGGGGCTAAATGTTAGCCCTGGGAGAACAGTTAGCTGGTGAATGTTCAATGCATTCTAAACAGGGAAGGTTTGGGGTCAAGTGCCTTGGCGAAGAGCTCGGTGGAAGAATCTGCTGCCCATATATTTTCATCCTGCAATCTGAGTGCTTCAATCTGCCAGAGACTCAGTCAATGCAATCTGCAAGAGGATTAAACCCATTAAATCCACACAAGAGCACTGAGAATCCAGAGAGCTGGACTGCAAGCAAAGTACACTGCACTTCCCTTATAAGAGCTAATCTCAACCTTCAATACACCAGCAACACATACAGTGAATACAAACAAAATTACACATGACCCTGCTGACATGCACATGGCGGATGCACAAGGGGAAAACCCATAACAAACTGCCAAACATGCATACAAGGTACCGTTTTTAGACAATACCATCTTTAGACAAGACCTGAAAATGCACAGATAATGGATTTAGCAACATTATCCAAATCACTTTACAATTCACTTTTTTATGGAGGAGCATTTTGTTTAGATGGCTGGAAAGCTTGACTGCTTGCATGAGGAAATCTATTTCAAGTTATTCTTTATTGTTCACTGAACCAAGTTTTAAGTTCACCTTCCCTGTCAACCACAATATATCTGACATAATTAAAACTATATTTACTGAGATGACATGTCAGAGACCAGACAAAATAATGAATAAGTGGATGGTTTATTCCTAAACTAAGCTTTGCCCAAGGAAAAGGCCCCAGCTAAGCATATATTATTAACTAAATGTGCTAGCAGACCTACACGATACATTACTACGACCGGGACACAGATGATCCTTCCAAAGCCATTAAAAAAAAAAAAAAAAACGAATTTTTTCATATGAACAGAACATGAAGGGACACTTAATCCCTAATCCTAAATATTGTTAACCGTGGTACTTTACTGCAGCAGATTCACACAGTGTCCACTGTAACATTGAATTGTAATAAATTCTGAGTAATTTTATGTACTAAGCAAAGACCAGCTGACAAAAGGAGCCCTCACCAGTGTTCCACATCAGCATCCTCAAACTGCCCAGCCACCGTTGATGCAGAGTCCACCTCCATTCCATCTGGGACAGGAGCAGGGGAACAAAACAGTTACAAAACACAGTGGTCAAATGGGCAAACCCCCAACAAACAAATGCGGCATCCAGGTTTGAATGGGAAATGATGGTCACCACACCACAGGGAGAACTATGTAGGAATTTTCATACTGGGACCTCAGAATTTTATTTTATTTTTTCCAAAGATCTCCATCGCCCCCTAGTGGAGACAAAATGACTAGGTAACATACTAACTGAGAATGACACATTTAAGTTTGCATACACACATCCCCCTTAAATCCAAGTGAGAATGCAGCGTGGATTAAGCCTGGTCTACATGCTCTTCTCATTAAGGGGTTCCTCTCAGTCATTCTCATTATTTGTATTCATGAACTTTATTTATTTTTTTAAAAAAGACATAATTAAATAACTGAGAAATGCAAGGAGAAAGTTCACATTACACATGTTCAACTGAGAATGCCAAAAGAGCAATTTAATAGAAGAAAAAATACCAGAGGCCAAAGGGGTAGAGAGGTGGATAACTGGATACATTAAATAAGATATTTCATATATTCAAGAAAAGATCACAAAGCAGAAGTTCCACAAATTGCTGCATGACCAAAGTAACGTTATGCTATTGCTGTACCTCATACAGAGCTGTCAGAGTTGGCACATTTTTTTAGCTGGAGTGCAGAGTGTTTGGGCCAATATACCCCCCTCGACATCTGTTTGCCACAAATATGCTGTGTGTTTTCCACTGACCTTCAGCAGAAATACAGAAAGGGACCATCCCCCTTGTCCGACAGAGGTCAAAACCAGCATGCCTGGAGCTGAGAACGCGTGTGATGTGATACCGGTGTGTTTGCATGGGGGAGAGTGGGCTCTCTCTCTCAGATGAGAGGTTAAACCAACGGCCTGATTCACTGACATAATATAATATGCCAAAGCCTTTGGTAGAAAGGTCAGGGGGGGCTCCATGGTGTTAACCAGGATGAATAAACCCCCCCTTCATCTCAGCTGAGATATGGTGACACAAAATGGCCGCCATGCTTCACTCTCAGACTCACCTCTTCAGACTGCATCTGCATCCTAACTGAGGTTCGCTGTTATTCTAGTTTTGGTGTGGTTTCCTATTATGTACTGCATTGGTTCTATTCATGAGTTTGTATAAATGAGTTGTCCTATAACTCAAAGTAGCATAATCCAACTTGCATTAGTTCTATGTGATGCTGCAAGCATATACTTGCAAGTTAGGGAATGGTCTTAGCCAGGTCTGACACTGTTGCTCAAATAACCAGGTGGATGCACTTACTGTTCCTCCATTTTTTTAATGCTGTTTAGACAAGAGCGGCTAAATGGTTGAATGCTACCAGATACTGCTGTACAGCCCTCCAAGAATAACATCCCTTAATGGGACCCTATAGTGTCTGTTGTGGTTATTGCGTTACTCACCTTCAAATTCTGCCGGGGCTTCATCTGTCCTGACACCCGCCATGTTATACTGCTGTGCGACGGACTGCGCGAGCATGCCCTCCAGCCGGTTCAGCGTGGCCTGGCCCTCCTCCGTCAGGTGAGACAGGCCCTCCTCGTAGGTGTAGAAGGTGGGGATGTCCCCCTGGCTCTGCTCTGTGGATGGAGAGATGAACAGAGACTCAGCGCTACGGAATACTGAAGGTGACTTCAATAGGAAGTCACCATGTTGCCGATGGCGACAGTTGACATCCAGAGCTTGAGTGGGTGGGGGGGGGTTTTGTTCATGGATATGTTTTTTTTAACCCGATGATTTTTTCCCCACCTTCTTTTCACGTTGCCTATGACGTTCGGAGGAAGACGTAGTCATGTAGTCAGCCTACATTTGGTTCGTGCAGACGCAGGCGCCCCAGCACGACAAGGAGAGTGCTACCACGGTGAGGCCAACGGGAGTATTTTAGCCGACCTACCCCGTCTCGAACCCCAGCGAGGCTGGCCAATTGTTGCCTCGCCAATGGGACCTCTGGCCATAGCCGGAAATGGAGAGGCTGAGAATCGAACCCCGACCTCAGGACCCGTAGGCAGCAAGCCCTCATGGATATGTTTTTAATTTAGCTCCCGTCTTCTGCAAATGTCTGTGTGACTTTTCTCCATTTGAACTCAGGATTAGTTAATGAATCTGCAGTCATACATCCACAGTCTTTAGGAGCCCAGTCTAATTGGTTTTTAGTTGCTGCTTCAGCACAGCAAACTAATTTCTTAGGGTATCACAGCTTCAGATAAACCAAATATTTATATAATATTTATAAAAACATCCCCCTGAAACACTATGCTTTCTGTCCAATAATGACAGGAAATCATGCTTGGACTGCTGATGTCACCTGCGATGAAAGGTTCACAAGCTATTTGATAGTTGAAATAATCCAATCAAACGACATTAGTCTCCCTTTCAAAGCAGTGGGGCATATCAAGTCACTGACACAACCCGTAGCTTCTACCATTTTTAGATTTACGAAGCATTAGTTCGTTAAAATTCATCCACACAAATGCAGTTAAAAGAGTATGAGCCGATGAGTTTGAATCAAGGAGTTTGTGTGTGTGTGTGTGTGTGTGTGTGTGTGTGTGTGTGTGTGTGTGTGTGTGTGTGTGTGTGTGTGTGAGAAAGTGTGGTCAAGTGAGCGTGGCAGTGTGACAGCTCACCAGCTTCCTCCACATCATACTCATCGCCGTCAAAGTCATCGTCCGAATCCGAGTCCTCGGGGTCAGGGTGCAAAGCCTGGCACTCGCACATGGCAGAGAACATGGGTTCCACTGCAGCAGGACACAGACACGGCAAGGTCATTACAACAACCAATCACAAGCCTGTACACCCGCACAGCACACGGGTCTGACAAATAGTCATGAAAACGACCCTTCATTTGAAGAATGTTCCAGCAATGGAGGTTTTCTGCCGAGCTTACAGTTCTTCTGGCAAGTGAATCTAAATTCAGACAAACTTGGGAGGATTCACAGTACTGTTTGCAGTTACTGAAATGGGGCCAAATTTCATTGAGGTGACTACCACTACTATACACAGAATTCATAAATACCACAAAGTACCTCAAAAATATTTTTGGTGTATTATCAAAATTCACATATCAGCAGCCAGTTCAGTCGCAAATCTTTCACATTTTAAGGCTGGTGGAATACAATGAATACTTGAAATATTAAACACTTGGAATAAAATATAAAACTCCATCAAAATGCACTAAGTAGTAATCCCTGCTACAATACATATTTTTTATTTAATACTCACATATTTCTCTCAATTTTATTGTACTCACATGCAGACTTATCACTGGGAACAAAACGAATCTCTGTGATAGGCCCCGAGTCGTCGTCACTGTTGCTGTCCTCTTCGTCATCCTCCTCATCCTCTTCATCTTTGTCTTGCATTTCTGATTCCTCTAAAAAAAAAAAAAAAAACATTTTTTTTGTTAGCAGATTTATTGTGTGCGCATATGTGTGTGTGTGTGAGCGCGCACACACAAAGACACACACAAAAGCAGTCTTGTGGAGGGGAATTTTTCAGTCCTTTGTTTTTATTGGTGTTTGACCAACCATTCTATAAATGAGGCCAACCAGCAACACAGAGCTGCAGCAAAGAGTCTGAGAGACTATGGACTGCTGTTCTGCACATTAATGTAGAGGATAAAAGGCGCTGTCAGCAAACAGCTCTCTCCTCTGTAACTGTAGCCTGTGTCTCATTAATATGCATAAAAATAAAGAGGGGAAAACTACAGACACTTAAAAACTGGGCTTTCACTTTAGTCCTTTCGTTTCCTAAATATTAGCCCAAACCCAGCAGAGTCATGAAAGAGGTTTGATTGACCACCAAGAGTTGCAACCGATTCCATCCGGCATGTGGTGTGGTGAAGTGTGTGTGTGTATATATAAGGAGGGTTAGCACACTGGACAAGAACCAGATCTGTCACTTAAACCACGACCATTTCATCAAAAATAAGGAACCTAACCTAAGTGCTTCAGGAACTACAGCTGTACTCAAGTGTAATACAACAATTTGTACTAAAGCAGTAAGTCACATACAGATACTTCCAAAAATTACATTATACAGTATACTTGCTTAGCAGGTGGCTCTTTCCCCAAGGAAACAAAAAAGGCTTACCCTCTAAATATTGGCATTACTCATTTATACAGCTGAACATTTACTGGTGCAATGCCCCCTAGCAGGGATTCCAACATGCAACCTTCTGATTATAAGGCTGTGTCCAAAACCACTACAGCGTACTGCAGTCCCGGAGCTACTGCTGTCTGAGTGTAAGGAGGAGACCCATTTTTTTTTTTGCACTGCTGTGCTTTTTGTGTCAGCGCCAAGCCCCCAAGCTTCTGCAGGCACTGGGAGAAGGCATATAAAAGAGCATTTGGAAGGAAATCAACGCCTGTCTTCTTATTGTGATGCACTAGCCTGTGCACTCAAGCGTTTCTTCAACGCTACACAAAACTATTCAAAGATAAACTAGCGAGAGAGAAACACACCTTAAATCAAAGTAGACCCTCAGGTCCTTTAAGAGAGAAGATTATTAAAAAAAAAAAAAAAAAAAAAAAACCTTGCACATTTTTTAAAAGTACAATCCCTATAGAAAAGGGACTTCTATTACTGCTCTGGCTTTATCTGAACTATGAGAGCTGGCAAAAAGACCCGAGTTCAACAATGTGTCTGTTTCTAGGTAAAATGCCACAGAACAGCAGGGAAATGTGCAGAGGGGTCTGCGCCTGCTAGAATCAGACAGCCACTCTGGGAAAATAATGGTCTCTTGGCTCCCTGGTACTGGGAAAGCTCCATCAGAGCCAGCAAACACAAAACAATGTGTGAGGACAAAAGACCAACAAGGAATGTTTAAAATAACAGTTCAACTAACAGGCTCGCTCAGAGAGGAAGCTTTGTTTGCACACACAATGTTATTGGGATGACCTACCTATAGTATAAAACAACATGTTTGTTCATCCCACTGTAATGAATGGTTAAACAATAAAAAAAGAAGTTTGAGCCATCAGAGAGTAACAGAATAATAGGCTGTGTCCTCAAAGCAAGACTTCTAGATATGCCTACATAAATATTTATAACGATAAGATAACGTGAGTGAATAGACAACGGAACAAATTTAGAAAAAACAAAATATATACAGCATAACCTCAAAGATGGGGGAAAAAATAGGAAAAAACCAAGTAAACAACAGGGGTGAAAGCCCTTAAGTGTCAAATCAATGGGTGCACACACTTACCATTCAGTTTTGCGTTCACCATCACATACAAGTGCTCTTGTGGGTAGGCACTCAGGTCTCTTGAGATGGCATGGAGACTTATCGACGGGTATTCCAGAGAAAACCCCATTCCGGAACCATCGAACCATGACAGCCGACTAGAAAATACAATAATTTTCCATTTGAATAACTAATTACAAGCACATACCATACACCTATATGAATACTGATTTTTACAAACAACTAAAGCATCAAATACATGTACTACTGCACACTTTAGTTCATGTAAAGTTACCAGTACGTTAAATAAGATTATAAAAAAAGGGCCCAACAGTACAGTGGATAAAGAGAGGAAGCACAGCCTAAAGTACATTGAACACTGTGTAAAAAGTTTTTTAAATTGGCCTGACTACCAACTCGTGAAACTGGAATGTTTTATTGTGCATATCGCTAGTTTCTATAATGTGTTAAGCGCCAAAAAGTCGCTGTATCGCTAGCTAGCGGCTAACGTTGGGAAATTGTGGGGAGGCCGTAATTCTAATCTGTGACTTCTATGTGGTGATAGCTACAAAGACGAAACCTGGGGAAAACAAGTGAGGTTAACTCTGGTAAACTTGGAAGATTTCAATTTCTCAATGCCTTTCTAACTAGCTAGATGGCAACACAAAATCATAGATGATAGGTAGCACCGAGCTAAAGTTAACAGGCAGGTCCTAATTGTGTCAAACATCGTGGGTCACTGCTGGCGTACTAGATAATGTTGGCGGAAGTAACATTAGCTAGCTGCTTACAACGTGATGAACGGCATGGCTTTCACACTACTTCATTGAGCATGTAGGTAGCTAGTTAACATGGGTTTGTCGCTATCATACATCTCTGATATCCTTTACACTATCCAAACAGCCAGACAATTTACTCTACGTGTTATCTTCAGCATACAAATGCATTTCCAGAGGCAGCGACATTTAGCTTTAGCAATCTTGCTAGTTGCTCCAACGGCATCATCTGCATACTTACGTCTCTGCAACGTAGAGGGTTCCCGACCCAAGACCCTTGCCGTCCAAGACTGCTGTGGTCTCGGCTTGTTCGTGCCTGACGCCTTCGCTGGGAGGGGAGACATTCTTCAGCAACACCATCGTTTCGGCTTAGCTAGCTCGCCAGCTGTTATTCTTCAATCCAAGCTGGAAAACTAGACTGACAACTGTCACTTGACGCTGACCTCGTTTTGTTTCACAAAGCCCGCTAATTTAGTCCACCAGAATCGCACAGACGTCAGCCCTGCTAAAACACATGCGTTTGAAGTAATTGTGGCATGAAAATGTGTACCTTTAATGATCAAAGTATTCGAAACTCGCTCGCTAACTATTTTGACCTTTCAGTCAGAGTAACATTATTTTTGACGCTCTGTCTTTGAAATAACAATTATCTCTTGCCACAACAGCAATATGCAAACAGCTCCGCTAGGGGTTTCCCTGGCCGGAGATCTAGATGGTTTAGTTTGCGAAGAGTTACAATGTAGTATATAACATCCAATTATCTGCTTCTATCGCCATCTACAGGATCGGACCAATAATTACAAGTTCTACAACTTCAAGAACATAATCTACGCTACCTGACGAGATCTAAAACAAACAAACAAACAAACAAACACACACACACAACAAGCCATGGCTTAAAACTTGGATAGGAGGATATTCCCCGCTTCCCCCTCATGGATGTATGTATTTTATAATTCATTCATGAGGGCTGGCTCGGCTTTCAGACAAAATTATGCACAGACCTTGCGCCGAGTCTGCTTTAAAATACCACATTCGGTCTGTGATAGAAACAGATACTAATACAGGCCAAACCAAAGATATTTATCTTGATAAAATATATGTAAATTAAAATTCACATAATATGACCAAGAAAATACTCTAGTTCAAAATGTGAACTAGTAAATGCTGTATGGTACTGTTACGTGGTTCAAAAAGCATTTTGCATCTAAATAATGTCAGCTCCAAGATGATTTTTAAAGCCTTTTTTATTATGACAAATGTACAAGTCTTGTATTCATAAGAAAGAAATTACAGCAGATTTAATAACAAAATGTTCTGAAAGAGGAACACAGACTACAGGCCTAGATCTAAGGTCCACATTTGTAGGCCTGTGTTTTACATCTCAGTGAGACAGCACTACACACACAAAAACATTGGCACTGATTTTTTTCTTCCATGTTTCTTTTTCTTTCTTTTTTTCTTACAAATATACTGGGATTTAAACAACACAGTATGTTGTTTTAAACTCACAAAGCACAGGATGAAGTAAAGAAAAGTTTGAGTGAAAAGACTGAAAGCATGGACACAGGTAAAGCAGTAGTTTGCATATTATATAGCAAAATTCAGACTAATTAACATGGATTACAGAATAGTATATATTATATGTGGGATGTGTAATATTTTATTTTTTCCAAAGGAAAATCATTATGTTTACTCCAAATGTATATACCCAGCTCTAACAATATAGCATTATAATACAAGACTATTCATATAAAAGCAGCCACTCCTGACTTGATTTAGTCACTCCAGCCTTATATCACACGTCCCCAATGAGATCAAATGTCTACTTTGCATGTATCATGGTTTTATCTATCAATACATGCTTTGTGTAACATTATAACTTGCTTTGTCCTATCTACAGTGCAATATCAAGGGATGAAAACACTGCTGAATACAAGATGGAGGTTGTGGAGTATTAGCCTTGCAAATTCTCAAGCAAAAAGACATTTTACTGTTTGCAGAAAGATGAAGACCGACATGCCATGACATTGTTCAACATTACAAAAGTTGTGCCAATACCACAACTTACTACAAAATTATAAACAGTTGCCATTGTAAAGAATTGCTAATATATTTTTCCATGTTTTTTTAAAAAAAGTCCTAATATGTTACAGCATAAACTACAAATATACACACCATGTAGAGATAACGGTTTTATTTTATTTTTTTGTTTTCCCAAATTAAAGAAGTGTTTAATTTTGAGACTGTACATTTGAACTGATTGAGGTTTGTTGAGTATCAGGAATCTCCTTCAAGCTAAGATCTAAACCCACCAACAGGACACTACTTCCCAAATGTCTGCAGATGACAAAGACGCTCTTAAATATGAGACTTTGATGGAGACTCCATCTCTCCCACAGAGTTCAGGTTAACAAACGCCATGAACAAGGGGAGTATGGAGACGGAGTAGTGTTTACAAGACCATTCCTAAAAACACTGTGAAACCAACATATGGAAGTGGGAGAAAAAAATAAAAGCACATAGGACAGAGCGATTTTTAAATACATGACCATAAAGGCATAATGTTGATCATCAAAGCATTTAAGACAATCCCTTTCAGGAACATTTAATGTTAGTCATGTATACCCCCCTCCCCACTAGTGAGTTAGGTATCTACAGCCAAGTATCGTTTTGAAACTTTTTGGTCCCTACAATTAACCAATCAGTAATTACCTATTATAATCCCACTTCACAGATAAAATAAACTACCAAGAAATCTTTTTTTGCCCGTCTTCCAGCACACAACATCAACACCCTCATCTGTAGCCCCTAAATTCAAACTACAGTCCTGTAACACCAGCAAGTAGCTCTGATGATGGTATATGGTAAACTCAATCACACACTACATAGAAGCCTAATATTTGCTGTTGTGGCTCATTCTAACATTGGGAGTTGAGGACAATTAAGTTAGACAGTATGCTTCTTCATCATGTTTCACTGCAGAATGAATGAAATCAGTATGTCAGGCAGTGGGGAAAACAAATTAAAAAATGTCAAAGCCTAAAGCAAAAAAGGGTATACATTAAAATCAGAGCTATGAGAGATGAGGAACACAGAGGTCATAGGTCAATTTATTCAAAGCCAGTTAAAAAAACAATCTCTGATCAGAGACAGATGCTGATTTCAACTCTTATCGGTTAGATGAAGCTGAAGGAAACTTTAAAAATGAAGTCACTGATGAGATCACTCAAAATTGTTAACAAATTTAAAAACTAATTTCTCAAGAGATAGCTGTATCCCTGGCATTTCTTAATTTCACAAACACGTACAGACACACCAATACAGAGACAAATCACATTCGCTGTCTCTCTCTCAATTATTGTGCCTGAATTCTACAACGATGCTTTTAAAACTCCCAAAAACATGCACCAGACAGCCAAACCCAGCTGCTTGGCATACGAAGTAAGAGGTGAAACATGTCAGGTAAAATATGAAAGAGCTCATGGATCCTTCTGACTAACATGAAGTTAAAATAAGAAACTTGGAAAGAATGCAAGCAAACTTTTTAAAACATACTTCCAAAATTGGTGAGTGATAAAACTGTTTGAGGAGCAACTAAAGGGAATTTTTAATAATGTCAAAATTCACAGGGGAAGGTATTCTTTGCGTTGCATTTAAAAGGGGGAAACAACCATATTGTATGAACTGATTAACACATTGTTAGAAGAGTCAGGTAGTGCATGTAGTGATGGGAACATGATCATACAGAAAACTGTACAGTTTGCCTTTTGAGTTAGCCGTTAGGGTAGCTGAAGACTGAAGTGTTAGCTGCATTGACACATCTAATTTGTTTAAAAAATGCTATTGGATTTGACATCATTTCATATTATGTAGAAGAAAGCAAAAGGGCATCATTGATTCTCATTGAGAAAACATTGAGTGTATCCTCGACTACTGATCCCAGGAAACTCCACAAGCCTAGCTGAGAAAGGAATGCATCTGTACCTCCTACCTTTACAAGGTCTTCAATTTGATTACAGAGTTGAGGAGTTTCTTTTCATATAAAATGTACAAATCTTACAGTAGTGAAAAAAAGAACACAGAACAACTTTTTTCTATTACATACGAGGACCAACAAACAAGCAAAGAACAAACAACATAGGGTGTCTATGATAAAACATTTAAAAAAAAAAAAAACAACAAAAACGAGACCTACAATGGGCCTTATTAAGTGCTGTTGTACAAAGACCAGGGCATGTGTAGTCCATAGATAGACACTTGACCTGTTCTTCATTTGGGGGTGTGTGTTTGTGTCTGTTGGTGAACTGAGAAGGAGTGGATGTTAACACTGCATGTTAGCATGTGAGGCCCTCCATCAGCCTCTGCAGTCCGTGACACCCTTCACTCTTAAGTCCAGTTAATTTCCAGTAAGAGATCAGGGAATGGGTTTGAGTTGTTGGGGAGGAGGGTGGTGGTGGTGGTGGTGGGGGATGGTGATTGTTGAAAAGGCATTAAACAAAACACAGAATTACAATGAACTACAACTGTTCGCTGTTACAAACGTAGTCCACGAGGTCAGTCACGCCTAAGAGATCGTCCTCGTCCTCATCTTGCGTGGCCGGCTCCTGGGGGGCCATGCCATTGGGGGCCATAGTAGCCGGGGCCCCGGGGGCCCCAGGTGCGGCAGGGGCCGCTGGCACTCCACTGTCCTTGGGTGTGACGGCCCCGCCCAGCTTGGGGACGAACGGTGCAGGTCCCTTGGCAGTGTTCTGTCCATTGGTGGGGGGCAGGCCCACCAGGTTGTAGTCCAGTGGACTCTCCCCTTTACCCAATACCTCATCTTCATCATCGCTGGCAATCCTGTTGGACTTCTTCGTGCTCTCGCCCTCGTCCCCTGCCTGGGGCCTCTTCCTCTTCTTCTCTTTCTCCTCCTCCTCCTCCTCCTCTTCATCATCCTCGTCAGTCTCAATGCGGTTTAGCCTCTTGCGGATCGGCCGCTCCTCTTCCTCAGACTCATCTTCCTCCTCTTCATCGTCGTCGTCTTCGCAGTCACCTGCAGAAGCTCTGCGTCGTTTCAGGGCTAGACGCTTGCGCCACTTCCTGGTGTCTTCCTCAGAGGAATCTCCTCTCTTCACCCTCTTCCTCCTGTTCTTTCCATCATCCTCCTCCTCTTCCTCATCTCCATTTGAGTCTTTGGAGCAAAAGCTTCCTAAAAGCGTTACGTCCTCCTCCTCTTCCTCATCTCCATTTGAGTCTTTGGAGCAAAAGCTTCCTAAAACGTTACGAAAGAAATGTCAGGACAACGACAGTCACCATTTGACATTGAGACTTCCACAATCACAATAACCTGTTCTGCAAAATTGTTTTGACGTAGCCCAGACACCAAGGCATGCTGTTAAAACTCAACGGGATGGACTCCAAACTGACCTTCGCTCTCGGAGCTGGAGAGGCGACGCCGGTGAACCTTCTGCTTGTCGCGATTGGTGGGGGCCTGTGATCTGTCACTGTCTGAGGTTTCGCAGTAGTTCACCTGCTTCTTCAGGCTCCGGCGGGAACGTCTCCGCCGCATGTCCAGGTCGCTGTCGCTGAACTCGCTGGAGCCCTCTGTCACTGTGGATGCCATCAGTGCATGCCCACAGAAACAAAACAGAACCAGGGAAGGTCAAGTATGAAGCTTTACATTTTAAATCCAGTACATAATGTTATTAACTTATGCCTCTGTCTGCCTCTTCTTACCCATTTCTTCCTCCTCCTCTTCCTCTGTCTCCTCCTCCTCTTCTTCGTCCGAGTAGCCTCTTCGTCGTCGCTGCTGTCTCCGCACGCTCCTCTTCCTCTTTTTCTTTGTGGCCCGGCTCCTGGTCCGGGACTTGCTGTAACGCGGGCCGCAGCCAGAGCTGCCGAGGTCGCTGTCGTCCATGGAGCGAACGTCCGCATCACTTTCCCCATCGCCCGAAACCACAAACTCTTCCTCCTCCGTACTGAGGGAGACAGAAAGAAACAGAATGTGTAAATTGTTTGTGGTAGACAGCACACTGCATGAAACATCCACGCTGCTTGCAGAGACAAATCAGTTGACCACAGGAATTTTCTGAACTGAATGCTACAGCTGTTTACATGACAAATATAATCAATGTAATACTTGAGAGACTGAGAGATACAAAATACAAAAAAAAAAAAAAAGAGAAAATGGTTATTAAATGGCCAAAAAACAGGCTAAAAGACAGAGGAAAAAAGGATGTGGCCACATGAAAGTGGATCTCATGCAGAATGAAAGAGGCCTGTCCAAAGCAGGTATCAGAGGTGAGACACACCTGCTGCTGAGGCGGAACTCGTCCTCGCTCTCCTCCTCCTCCATGGTGCTGTCGCTGTCCAGGTCATTGAGGCGTCTGCGTTTCTTCCTGCGCAGGGCGGGCGCGGCCTTGGCGGGGCGGCGGTTCTCCTTGCCCTCCTCCTGCAGGATGGTGGAAATGTCCTTCCCTCGGTGTCCTGTGATGTTCGCCATGTCCTTGCCTCGGCCTGCACCTGTGCATCGCAGTATTTGGAACATTTCAGTTTTCGCTTTGTGAGGTTTCCAGTTTTCACAACGAACAGTGTAATGCTTTACATCAGGGGTTCGCAAAGGGGGGGTTGGGGCCACCCCCGGGGGTCACGAGACACGGGTCGGGGGTCACGAGATGATTTCCAGAATCAAAAATCCGATCGATGCTTAGTGCCCACTCATCTCATTAGGTAAGTTTCACATTACTTTATTACTATATCAAAGAATGCATTTATGGTTGTAAGGCTATTGTGTTCTTTTGTGTCATGAAAGTTCTGTGTCCTGTATGAACAGGCCTATTATCGCATGTGTGCACAAACGTGTGTACACTTCAACCTCCTCTGAGGATATGTGGGGGTTGAGAGTCTCTGGTGTTGTTATTTTGGGGGTCATGGGCTGAAAAGTTTAGGAACCCCTACTTTACATAACATCCTTTACATTAAATAAACATAGAAACATAACACACAACCATGCACTCTGCATTGTCATGCAGTCATATTTCATCACAGGTGCCCTCTTTAACAGCTGTCCACATACCTCCTCCCTCTGCTTCCTTTATGTCCTCCTCTATCGCCTCATCAATAGCTTCGTCGAACTCATCAAACCTATCGGGCAGCACAGTACAGACAGTAAGGTAAGGCAGATCTCCTAAGAACTACAAGCCGCTCCACATTCCAAGCCATGCCCCCACCACTCACCTGTAGCTTATACATTTCCTTGTCCGTGTGGACCTCCTGCCAAGATTTTTGCTCTTTTTGACATCTTTCTTCTTTTCGGCTTTTCTTCTTCCATGTCTGGCTCCTGGGAGGAAAAAAAGTTGAGGTGGTTAACAGAGGACACAATACACTGATTTCACATGAAAAGCCAGTGAACTTCAGTCAAACCCATACAATACAGATCAAGAAGGCAGTTCAATAAATCATGTGAAATCAGGAGAGATAATATTTAGAATATGGTACAGTACATCTGTATTTTTGGTGATGAATAAAAAGACATTTTGTCACATTCCAAAGAATTAAAGAATTTGAAGACAAGTTAAAAAAAGTAAAAGCATGCATATCAACCTCAAAAAGCACACAATACAATCAAAAATGTATATTCAAATCAATCACAGGGTAATATTAGGGTTATCATTATTTTTCAATATTCACATAGAATAACTATCCATTACAGTCCCACATTTTAGACAGCAACAGAGGGAAAGAGAGGAATACACAAGAATCCAACAACCAAGAGTAAAGTAAGGATAGACGTCTACCACTAAGGAGGTTTGAGGAAACATTAGTGTCCAAGCCCCATTCAAACCCAGTGAGAGAGTTCAGAGGCTTAAGTCTCATAGGAAAATTCCACTGACCTGAGCAGAGCGGGGACTAACCGCGTTACGGCCATTAGATTCCAAGTCCTCGGTACTTACGGGAGCTGGAATGATGTTTTCCACACTGATCCCCACGTACACCAAGCGTTCCCGCCTGGTGAGACAGTGAGGAGCAACAGAACAAAAAACAAAACACCTCAATAATAATTAAAGTACTAAATGTATGACTTAGTATTAAAGATTAAGGATCAAAGAAAAAAAATCCTGGATTTAAAAAAAAAATGACATTCCCCAATCAAAGTATCGCAGGAACTCCTTGATGAAAGTTATAATATGGCAGAGTAATATTTCTGTTGACTCCAAGGCAAGCGAAAGCTGGGTTATTTGGCTGAGTCCCATACCTTCGCTCCGCACGCTCCTTCTTCTTCAGAACCACATCAAGATTCTGCAGCTGCTCCTCCAACTTTTCACACAGCAATTTCTGCAGGGGAACGAGGCAAAGCTATAATAACAACCTCTGATAATACAACCGCGTTATTCCAGCCACTGACATTTCACCTACATAACACCCATTGCCCATCAGCACCTTTTACTGATGGGACTTGTTTTTTTAGAAGCTATTTTATTCCTTTTTTCTGAAAATGTGGATGCCACTGTTTATATGCAGAAACCATAATGCAAAGTGAGTTTAAGAGGATGCAGACAAGCACGCATTTCTGTGAGACTCTGCTGCCAGGCGGAACTTTTTGTCACTCTGCAGGACACCTGAGCAGATCTGCGCAGTCAGAGAAGGCAGACTGCTGAGGTCTAGGGATAGCTAGTGTGCGATGGGAGAAGGTCAATCCCTCAGAACAAAACCCTCCTGCAGCCATTTCTAAGCCATGTCCGCCAGAGTTCATCGCTGGCGTGGGTGAAGATTCAACATCAGAAACACACTAAAAACTCACTGTTCAAGCTGATCCATACACCTGCAGTCTCTTAGCATGCTACATATTAACTTAAAATTAACAAATTTATATTTATTCTGCTGGGTATTTACTCTAGCAATTGAACCATTCTAGACCACTTAAACCCCTGTGGGTAACCACTCCTTAGACACCTAACCACTCCTCATGAACACGGCCAATGTTGATAAGTGCTTATATTTAATACAATACTTCAGAATAGAAATGCAGGAATCACATGGTTCTCCCCTCCAGGCAGAAGCAGGATGGTACAGCCCTTGTATTGAGAGAAGGGAAACTTACATGCTGGCAGGGCGGACAGAACCATTCCCCATCCGGGATGACCATGAGGGGGGGCCTCAGACAAGCTGTGTGGTAGCCACTGTCACAAGAATCGCACAGCAGGATCTGCACAATGAAAAAGTGGAGCACAGTGTGATGATGCACAAATAAGATGACCTCACAGGGAATACAATTAATTCAATTAACCCAATTAATTAATGCACAGCCACTGGCTTAGAAAAAGCTAAAACATTCGATCCTGCTTCTAATTGAACACCGTCAGATATAACTTCGCTGGATTGAGTATCATCTGTCAATTACATCTGTCAATTAAAAGTTGACAGCGCAGTGACAGCGCAGTTAATATGAACCAACAGACGGACAAAGCAACACCTCCTTATCCCACATAAGTAAATCACTTTAAATTTAGGCAGTTCACTGATTTCTTTATCAGGCTGTGAAGCATCCTGTTTGGTGGAAGAAAACAGCAAATAACAAGAATAATAGTTAATTCAGTCGGGATAACTACAACAGAGAGTTAGAAGACATTACATAACTTATTTAACATGGCTGTTACCATACACAAAGGTTGTTTCCACAGGCAGATTTGGACTAAGGCAGTCTGGGTTATTTGCCTTGGTAAAGCCTACAACAGCAGAGCCCCACCTAGGAATGAAACCTAGAATTTAAAGGCCAGTCCCTCAACCACGAAACCACACTGCTGCCTCATTTTCTATTGTCTGATATTTGCTGGGAATAGTGACTCATTTCTGCCGAGCAAGCCAGCAGTTCCCATACGGAGATCCCAAAAGCCAGACCCTAACCCTTGAGCACACAGCACAAATGCCTATGAATGATCTGGGGCCATAGGAAAAAGCACATAGGCAACAGACCGTACCTTTATCTGACAGCCTAAATAAGTATCACAATTTTTTCCAAAGTATTTCAGAATTTTCAATGTATACCTCAGCAATGATTATAACTAAAACAATACAACAATAACACAATAATTACAATATTATGCAAAAAACAAAGTTGTGAATGGTTTTAAAATGTATTTACTTAATAATATCAAGATAACCATGAATGTTCCCCTAAACAGATGATACTGATTTTCAGTAATCCAACGAGAGATAAAAAATAAGTATATACTTAAGTTTTCAGTAAAATTCTTTTTTATGTAAGCTGATTTGACATTAAATACTCATTTTTTTACAACATACCAATAAAATTACCGTTACTTCTTACATTACAAATCACTGCACTTTGTACAAATACATTCCAGCTTCATTGAATTTTTCTCTTTGCCGAGGCTTAACCACTGTCTGGAAAAGTGACCCATAAAATGGATGATGCAAGTTCATCAGTATGTTACACTTAATATCGACTGTGACTCTGAAAGTCAAATGACTGTTCACCCCTCTTAGGGACTCACCAGCTCAGGATGGTTGGGGAGGCCACAGTGTTTACAGGGGTCGTCATTGGGGGGATAATCTGAGACCGATTCAGAGTCCGAATCTCGCCTATCCTTGGACTTCTCCACCTTGTAATCTTCATCGCTGTCATCATCTTCGCTTTCTTCCTCATCATCATCATCACTGGAACCTTTTGTTTTGCGCCACCGACGAGTGTTTGACCACCGGGCCCGACGCCGCCGTTTTCCCTGGATGGATACATAATAATTTCATTAAAAAAACGTACCGTTACAAAAGCCCTTCTGATTTATTGTGTATTGTAATGGTTGGGGAACTATGTTTGTAACCCAAAGGTTATATGTTCAATTCTCAGGTAGGGTACTGTTGTTGTACCCATGAGACAGGTACCTTACATTGCGGCTTTAGTAAATACCCAGCTATATAAATGGATAATATATTAAAATGTTGGCTGTGTAAGCATCTCTGGATAAGAGTATCTGCCACATTCATAACTGTAAATGTAATATGTACATGATAATATATGCATCTTATCATGAGACGGAGGTGGGAATGTTTCAAGGCACCTTTGACTTAGCCTGGCCATCCGATTCAGCCTTCCTTGAATTTTCCCGTGATTTCTTTGGAGGCTTCTCCTGATCCTCATCCCCGTCCTCCTCATCACCCTCGAGCACTGGGGCCAGTTTCTTCTCCAATTTCATGTCCTGTATTTCGGCCAGCTTGGGGGTGGGTCGGCATATCCTGGGGGACCTCCTGAGAGACCTCCCATCAGCCATGTCAGTGCCAGAGTCTGGCCTCTTCTCCTCCTCCTGGAGCATGGCTTTCCTTTTGTTGGAAGGGATTTTAATCTTGAGACGGATCCCCTCTGTCTGGATCTCTGAGGACACCTCTTCACCCTCCTTGGCTCCCGCATCCTCCTCGTTGTGGTGGGACTTCTCACCGTCCTGCTCATGGCCCTGCTCATCCTCACCAGTGGCCACTTTGTCTTTGTCCTTCTGTGGTCTCATTTTTTGCTTTGCTTTTTTTCTTTTTCTTCTCAGACCTTCTCTTCTCTTTCTCATCCGCCTTCTTCTCCTTCTCCTTCTCCTTCTCCTCCTCTCCAGCTTCAGTACCTCTGCTCTCCTCTGTCTTTTCATCTCCACAGGGAGGATCCTTCTCTGACCTTTTACTCTCTTGTTCTTCTGTAGACTTCTGAGCATCAAGCTTCACGGAGGGTGACCCATCCACCTCAACCTTCTGATCAGCGGCCTCCTTCTCAGACTCCTCTTTTTCTTGACGACCACTTTCTGCGCTGGTGGACTCCTTTTTCGATTTCTCCTCATCCTTTTCTCTCTGGTTGTCAGGGATGGCTTCCTTCTTGTCCCCTGAGGTTTCCTTGCTGGTCTTCTCTTTGGATTCGGACACACGTGGAGACATTGCTGAGACATCCATAGGCTCCTCTTGGCTTCCTTCTTGCTGGTTGGAAACTGAAGTCGACTCAACTGAAGAGGACTTCTCCGCCTCTTCAGGAGATATTCTTGTGGTTCTCTCCTCTTTTGGAGGAATGGAATCCCCTGCAGAGCCCACTCCCATTTCCTTAATGACAGAGGTTTGATTTTCAAACAGTGGCTTACTTTTGTCCGTTTGACTCAACTTCTCTGGCTCAGAAGGCTTTTCCTTCTCCTCTTTGCAGGTCACGACCTTCACACTGCCCCCTGCTGCACAACTGTCTTCCTTGCTGACAGCACTGGCTTGTGGTTCCTCTTCCTTCTTCGCCAGATTGCTTTTGGAAGCCTTCTCTGCTCCTGTGTCTGTAGGCGCTTCTTTAGCAGGCTGGACCTCCCCGTTGATCAAGTCACCCTTTGGCTCCTTTTCCAAGCCCCCAGAGGAGGTGCAAGGAGGTGCTCTGTTTTCCTCATCCACCTTCCCCACCTCCTCCTTCAGCAGCTCTTTGGTGGGCGTAATGGACGGGTTTCGGACAATGATGCTGCTCCCATTGTCGAAGTCCTCGCTCAGTTTGAGCTCCCTCTTTTTCAGGGGGATCTTTGCCTGCTGGTCATTCTTAATGGCCCTCTCCACTTCCTCTGAGGTCTTCTCCTTTGTTTCCTCAGGGGTTTCCATCTTAACTGGGCCCTCTGATGCAACCACACTCAAGGCAGGATCTCTGGGCTCCTCCTTAATGATTGCTGTAATCGTCCTGACCCGGTTATCAATGACAGGCTTGAACTCTGGTTTCTCCGACTTACTGATCGACTCTACGCACTCTTTGTTATCTCTGCTTTCTGTAGGCCCCTGCTTGAGCTCTGGCACCAAGTCAGCTTTATCATCCTTTACACAAGATGTCTGCTCACTTCCTGCCGTCAGGGGAGATGGATCGAGAGGTACACTTTTCAGGTTTTTTGTCTTCATCTTCTGAGATTTCATCAGATTTTCCAGTCTTTTTTAAATCCCCTGCTTCTCCTGTGGGGACAGAAGAATAAATGTATTTTACAAAGTCCCCTTTGTTACAACCTTGACAGAAAAAGAATGACCAAACCAACCTCAGAACATTCCAGCATGACCTCACAGTTTTAGCAGGAGGTGCTAATGCATCACCATTTCACATATATGCTTGTCCTTTTCTCAAAAGGTAATTATTCACTTTTTGTCTTTTGGTGTTCAAAAACCCTTCAACATAAGCACAATATTAACTATAATAAATACAAAGATATGCAGTTGCAGTTCTTCTGTATCCCTTGGTTTTGAAACCACAACCCTAAAAGCGGTTCATACTTTCTCCTTCATCTTTCTTATTTTCCTCGTCCTCTGGGTCGGGACTTGTGCTAGCAGACCCCTCCTGTCCTTCCTTCTTGGTCAACAGCGCTGGGTCGATCTGCGCCTTCAGCAGTTCCAAGGTTTCCGCCAGATCATTTCGTGTTCTGAAGAGAAGAGCAGGAGGCTGATGTAACTAAACCAATCTATACAAAAAAAATTTTGCTACATGATAATAATTCATCATTAACAATATAGTAACAATAATTCATCAGCACGATAAATGGCATAATTTATGTATCATAGTCTGCATCATAGTCATAGTTCTTACACCCAAACAATTTCAACCAATGTTATGTAATACACATAAAATGGCAAGGTCTGGAGTAATGTGCTTCACATCTCATCTCAGTCTGTCAGTTGAACTCATAACCAGCTGTGTAGTGATTGGTCTGGTTCTTGCATTACATCCCCTCCATTCCCCATACCTGACGATGCACTTCCAGGTGGATCCATCCAGGTCATCCTGCTCCTCCACATAGACCCTAACATTGTGGTCTTGGTCCAACTGAAACCAGTACATGAGGCCGTCTTTGTCCCGGCCAATCGGCTGCAAGCGCATCTTATCAGGATCTTCCTCATTAATAGCCGTTTTAAACTTGATGTTGTCATCAAACTGGCACTCACACAAGTACTGGAGAGCAAAGAAAGTGGAACAAACATAAGCTCCAGGAAGTGATCCATTTCAAGAGGGCAAACTAAAAAACAGTAAATGACAAAAGCAACAGCGACAGTGTAGCAGTGTGAAGCTTCTGGACATACTTTGAGAATTCCTGTCTTGCACTCCACTGTCATCTCCCGGTACCCCTTCTTCTCAAGCTCCCATGCCCAAGTGCTATTGAACTCCTGACAAACCTGGATGTCAGAGACACACAATTAAACACATAACCAGCAATTTATCTTTTTGGCTTGAGGAAGGTGGCTAGACTACACAACCTGAACTTGAATAAAAAGTAAACTCTGAATTGAAACATTAATGGCTAAAACTATGAATTATTTATACATAAATGGTCCTCAATAAACTCCCTTGATGCAAGATATAAATTTTAGAATAGGACAATATTTCTGATCAGTTCTTATTAGTATAATTAATATTTGTAATTACAAACATTCACAGTGGTGTTCACAGTAGAACTACTACCCAACATTTATGAACTCACCTTGATTAGATATTTCTCCCATCTGTCTGCAGATACTGACTTTCCAATTTTCCTCATTAGCTTCACATGGAGCTCGACCAAGGGCTTAGGGACTAAGGTATAAGAAAAGGGTAAAGACATGATCTCATTCAATTTCAGAGGTATTCAAAATGTGTCAAAAAAACAAGGCTTTCCATGACCATTACCTGCAAAGCATAATGTTTTACAAAAGATATAACATGTGGAACTCTCAGGTAAAAAAAAAAAAGTGAGATCATTCAATTTTAAGTCAAAACACTCAAACAAGCCAAGAGCTAAAAAGGACAGCGCTAAAACCATATCTGTGTGAAGATGGCATTCTTGACTACACGTTCTTCATAATGTTTCATTAGTAAACAGTTCATGCTTACTTCATTAGCTGCCAAGATAAATAAAGTAATAATACTCAATAAAGTACAGTGAGATGACAAGTTGCACTTATAATATAAATAATTTACAATAACTATGGACAAGAGACCCTGCAGTGGGACTTCAGTTGTTAAAATTGTGAGCCCTGTTGTTGTCATTTTTGTCATGGCTGTGTCAGAGTTCATCCCCTTTAAAGCCCATCCCTTCCATTTCAATTTTATAAACACAAGTGTAACAAATGCATGTTTCATGTACAGAAATAAACCCTTTTTCTTGGCACTGCAAAATGATGACCAGAAGCTAATTTACTCCACCCTAAATAACACATGTAAAACAACAGAGAATTGTGGTTGTTTCCTTAAACCTAAGGGGCTCATTATAATGTAGACTACCTTAGAATGCAATTGAGATATTGCTGTAAACAACAAAGGCTATAATGGCCTAATTACAAGCAAAGGATAACCATTGGTTGACCGTCACAACAGATTGCACTCTGAGATCATTCCAGTTATTTATACCAAAAATAGTTCATAGAGTTCCAATGACAAGAGGCATTAAAATGATTTTCCCGCGTATAAGATTATTAGCACAATTCAAATTCATAAGTCTCCATGACGAAAACAATGTCATGGATCAGGGTTTTTTTCCATGTGAAAACTGAGCACAAAATTAAGATCTAGATAAATTATTTTCGTAGAAAACATATTTTTGCTTTTGCTTTCGTTTTAAATAAAGTCTGTGAATATAAATTTTGATCGAACACTGCACCTTATACGAAGCTAAATTAAAATGTTTAATTCAAATTCATTTACATTCATAATTACCTTCAAAATACTACAAATCCAATTACGACTGTTTGTGCTTTGGAAAGCTCTTTATCACAAGGCACACAATTACACATTTGAATGTTAAACAGATCGTATGTAAATTAATTTAATTTTTCAAATAATAGCAAATTGTCAAAGATACAAAAGTTCAATCAATTTGTATGGTAAAATTGCTAATTCGCTAAAGGGAGCGCAACCTGTATTGGATGTGGTCATCAAGGTAGATGAAAGCATCAAGCCTGTTAAAGGAACCAGTGTAAAAAATATATATATATGGCTAGCTTGCTAATAAGCTGCATCGAATGCGGTTTTCAGTACTATATTTTCGCTCCACTTTGCTAGCCAACACGCAAGCATTCATGTAAATATCGTCCACACGACTATTTTGTGGAGGTTGGACACAATGAATTGAAATGACAGCTTGCATAGCTAGCTACGCCACAAACGCACTACCTCAGTTTTTCACACCAAACATCGAAAGACGGCAACATCTACGAATTTGGTAAATGAGGATACATCGTTTATAGTTTAATGTTTAAGAAGTGTGTTTTTATGATGGGTGAAACGTTCGTTTTCCGCCTGACTAGGTTGAATGGAATTAATATCAGAACATAAACGCAGGGACTCCATTCAGCAGGAAGTTTAGACTACTGCGTTGTGCGCCTGCGCACTGGTGTCAGCGAACCACTATCTGCCAAAAAATATTAACTGCAAATATCATCGTCGTATTTTGGGAACTGTTAATCTTAGTTATTCCGATAAAGCAAATAGTAGAAAGTGAGAAAACTGTTAAACAAACATTAAGAAAGCATCTCAAATGGCAGCTCCGATTTTCTTTTCCTTTTGTGTTTGATAAAGTACAATTTAATCCATAATGAGAAGGCAAAGCAAGCCAGGCAAGAATGTCAACCCTGACATAGTACCAGCTCAATTTATTTGAAAACGTGTGGCCTTTCGGTGACAAGAAACTGTTATGAAAGCACAACTAGTAAATCAACATTACCAACAGATTCTCACTTCATCAGAAAGCCAGCAAGCCGAAAAAAAGCGTAGTTAAATGCTGAATAGCCACACAATACTACAAAAACCAATGTCTATTTTGCACAACCAACAACACAGCAGTGATGATGGAGAGACCCTTTTCTCCCCACACATCACACCTCCTACAATTCAAACCTTACCTATGGAGGTCTCCTGTAGATATCTCTCCATTTGCGGAAACGTCAGCTCCGGTAGGTCCAATGCGGCTCCATATCGCTCCAGAAAAGAACAGACAACGGCAAAGCTTGGGCACAAACCGGGGGAAGGACCCGCTGCTGCCGCCGGAGCAGCCATTTTTTCCAACGGGGGAGCAGGAGGAGACTGAGCTCGGAGGACCGAGGACTGCCCAGAATTCACCGCGCCAGCATACCCTCATTAACGTTGTAGGGGACTCGGAAGGCCAAGCCGCCGATGGCCCAGAGGTCTTTGCGGTACAAGTTTAATCACTAATGTAAACAAACGAGTATGCAGAGAGACGCTGCACTGTCCCCTTTCCAAGGCAGCGTGCACTAGAGAAGATTACATTGTATGTGCTTCATATGAAATCGTTGAAGAAGCAAATTTTCTAGAGCAGCATCTGTCAATTGCCGTGGCTCGCGGACTATCTACTTATCACTAATATCTCCTATAATGAACGATAATATTGGTAATCTAGCTAGCCTCAGAGAGCGTGAGTGCTACTTGTGCTGTTTTGGAAATGCTTTCAGGTTAGCGACATTGCTAATAGTTGTTGCTAGCTAGCAGCTAAAAATGTCAGAAATTGTGAAACAATATAGTCAATGCCTGGTAATGGTAGATAAAGTAATGCCGAAAACCTGTGTCAGCTAGCAAGCCGAATGGCTACCCAGCAGGTTGGCGATAATTCAGCAAGCAAGGTAGGCGTGAGTTCGGTTCAATGCAAGCTTGAATCACACCACGACAGCTATAAACTTTATCAACTATCTGCGTCTTCTTGCTTGAATTAAAGTAGGGCTATCTAGTCAGTTGCCTTGGAAACAAATAAATAGCTCTCCCAGTTCTGGTTGGGGCGTGACGCAGTGGATAGGCGTGCATGGTGGGAGGGTCTGATCCAGGGCTGTCTCGTCAACTGGTAAGATCAAAACCTGAAGTCCGCTGAAAAAGTGAAAATACGTCAGTCAAGGAGCATAAGTTGGTCATCTCAGGTAAAACTTAATGTTCGTTAAACGGTAGCGGCGTCCTGCGATATCAGTAATCAAGCTAGCTGGTTATTATGTACTCATAGGAGGTTTTGGGATATTCGAATTTCTTGCTGACTCTGTTTCCTGACTTAAAGTCCTGAAATAGCATGTAGCTAGCAGAGCTGGGGTCGATTTTTTAGTTGCCATTTAGTAGCAAGCACGCATCTGTTTCTTAAGACAACAGCATTCACATGTTATGCTACTAGCACGAATGATGTGCGTTAGCTGGCTAACCACAGTCTTGTTTATTAAAGTTGGAGAAGGGAAGGCTCTGGACTGTGGCCAGACGGTAGTTGGTTCAAGCCCTAGAAGAGCAGTTTAGACAGTTCTAGGTTTCCTACGCCGTATATTATAGCAAAAGGATAAGTGAAGGGAATGAGAGTCCTTAAGACTAAAAATACAGTAGCCATGTAAATGAGAACAGGTATGGACTTTGAAGACTTAGCATATTAGTATGCCAGGTAGAGTATGCTTTATAAGCGAATAGCCCTTGATAATACCAAGATGTCAAAGAATTCCGTTTTAAAAGAATAGTGCCTTATCACCAGGTACGGAGAGACAATAGCTAGATAGCTTAACTTTTCCATGTACAATTGATGTGTTCTTAAAAAACCAAATGCAAATTTGTGCCTCGCACAATGATTCGTAGTGTTTTTTCAATTGGTTCAATTGAGACTTTGAGCAGATTAAAATATTTAATATTATTTTAAAACTTTCAAGTCTAATTCCTATGTAATTCATACCTGCAATGACTGAATCATTACAGGATTGTAATGATTTGAAAGGAAATTGTTACGCTTTAAGGAAAAAATAAATAAAACGGTGCAGGTTAATTTATTCGGGAGGTCCATCAAATGGGGGCAGGTACTGTACTTTCAAATGTCATTACATGTAATATTCTTGTGTTTTCCTTCCAGTTGTTCAGGTGTAGTGTGAATCCACCGAGAAGGATGACGTCTCCAGAGATCGCTTCCTTATCCTGGGGACATATGAAAGTTACGGGCTGCGCCACATCTTACAAGGACTGCAAAGTATGGCCTGGAGGCAGTCGCGGTTGGGACTGGAGAGAAACTGGCACCGATGTGAGTTAATGTAGGAAAGCAAATTTTATGGATTAAAAGTACGAAATGTGTAAAGTACTGCACAGCTAGCACTGTCATTGAGGCCAGAATCACAAATGGGACTGCGGTGTAAAAGGTGCTTTACCTCAGATATATACTTTATTATCTTCGAATTGCAGGTAATAAAAGTCAGCGCCTAAAAGAAAACTGGGAGGGTCAATAACCATTAACTCTTCAAATGCATGTCCTTGCTTGGCAGTTCTTATCTAGTACACAAACATATTAATGGGCATGAACATTTCACTTAAATATCCATGTTCCCAGGTGACTCAAATCACTGTAACACACCAAATGAAGAAAGAAGCACCTTTCGCAAGGGTTTTCCATTCGAACTCAGACATGCAACATACCACTTGCATGTACAGAATATGTCTGGTTGTCAAGTTGCAGGTTAGTTTTGGATCTGTTCATGAAGCCCTTAGTTGTTCCATTTGTCTGGGTTTCCCCCTTAGCATCACCCAGGAGTGCAACCTTCTGACCTGGAGGAAGTCCTGAAGAAGGGGGTGAACACCCTGGTGATCGGGAGGGGGATGAGAGAAGCCCTACAGGTACTACTGAAAGGCAAATCCTGGTTTCATTTAGCCATATTTGGATGTAAAGCAGTACCTACAAAGAACATAAAGTCAGCTCTAGAATTACTGTTACACATGATGAAATTTAACCAAAAAGGCTGTAAAAGTAAACACAGGTAATGAGCCTACGTATTCTGCTGTCAAACTGTATTCTTATACTGCAACGATTTTTGAAAGGTTTGCCAAATGCTATCAACACCTTGATTGGATCTGGATTTTATGGGCAGATGATACCAAAATTGAACCGATACCAAGTTCTAAAAGCAGGCAGGCTTATTTTGCCACCCATGTTTTTGAGGAAAAATAGATGTTTGCATTGAAAACCAACTTTTTTTTTTGAACAGTTGTGTTGGAATACATTTTCCTGGTATGCTTGACCACAAAACTTAACAAATTGTTATTTTGAACCACCTTTTTTATTTTGCAGGGTGCCAATAATCCTTTGCAAGTACCACACACTGAGCTTGTGTCTTGCTTGGTTCTGTAAAAATTAAATTTCTATTAATATGGGATGCATCCTCATGTTACAGGTTCCCTCATCCACCCTGGACTATGTGAAGAACCAAGGCGTGGAAGTGAAGGTGTATCAGACGGCGAAAGCTGTACAAGAGTATAATGCTCTGGTTGGGCAGGGAGTCAAGGTGGGAGGTGTCTTCCACTCGACCTGCTGATGTCATCACCACTGCAATTGCCTTATATCTCAGGACAGCCACACAGCGATGGAACATTTAACTGCCACCCATCTCGTGCTGGTGTTGTCATGATTACTGAGAAATTAAATGAATCAAAAAGACTGCATGAAATATAAACAAGCCCGGAAAAGGCACCTGTTTTACTCAATGAGGAGAAATTTTCATTTTCAAATTTGTTCCAGCTATTACTAGTGAATAGTAATCATGAATTTTATACAACAAATGTCAAACAAATGTTTACAGAGTGACTACCAATTGTGACAATTTGCCATTGTCTAAAATGAACACAAGATTCACTCTGAAAAATTATTTCAGAGATTAAAAAAGGAGAGTTAACAATTCAATTTCTTTTGAACATATTTTAATTAGAAAAATATCACCTTACAAAACATTTTTTTACCTATTTGTATTCAGAGACTGCAGTAATTGATTACTGTTTACATAAAAACCTTGGTGCAATTGTACAGCTTGAGACTATTTCCCATGGTATTTCTAATTAAAGCTGCAGTACATCCCCAATGGTTTTTGGTGGCTTTGAGTGTATATTCCCGTAATCCCCAAGCATATGGTCAGGAGGTAGTCCATTGGTTCCAAGTGTCAACGAGTTTTCTTGAGGTTAGCGGCGGGCCGGTTTGGGCATGATGAACACTTTTACTGGCTTGCTGAAGGGGATGGTGCCTTCGATGGAGCTCTCCGTAGAAGGTAATCCCTCAGTGCTCTCGTTCCAGGCCAGTGCTTTGGGAGTGGGCACCCTGCTGGCACTGGAGCTGTAGGCCAGGAGTAGCCTCACCTCAATCTGACACGGTTCTGAGAACAGGGAGGGAGTGTTATGTTAGCATAAACGCTTACCATGCAGGACCAGGGAACATTATTAAAAACATACAGTGAGTAGTACAGGATTTTAAAATGGATACAACATGGAATGTTAAGATACTGACACAAAGAGAAGGCTTTGCCTGTCCCCTAAACAAGTTCAGAGTATGTGGACATATTTCCTTTGAATTTAGAAACTATTTGATTATGAAACCATACTCAGATTACTCAATTTGACAGGTTGGAAAGGAAAGCCATTGACACAAAAAAGTACAGCATCTGCTGTCCGGTATACTTCATTTTTCCTTTGATATTTCCAGGAAACCAAAAAGTGGGTTATACTGAAAAAAAAACAGCAAGTGCGGTAAAGCCCTCAGTCCTTTTTCAAGAGCCTGGGTCCATCTCCATGGTGCTTGTTATATTTCCTGGGTTCATTATACACACGTTTTGCAGTTCAGACTCCAGGATCCATTCAGCTTGCACTGCTGCTGCATTAATATTGATCGTCTGCTGGCACCTTCTGTGTTTAATGATGTCCTCAGTAGAGGCCTCAGGTTCTCTTCTATATTTGCCCTGCCTATGAGGTTAGACCAGTCCACACCACACGCCTAAGGGATCCAGGTCAGACTGCACTGTGACAGGTGGAGGCAACAGGGGCCTGAATGATTCAGTTTTTCATTAAATCTCAAACAGTCATATATTAAAAGGCACCCAGGTGGCTTAGTAAAGTTTCAGTGCGAATGTTTGGAGCGATACACCTATTGTTTACAGATCAGCCTTTTAAGGGCGATTGCTGGGCTGTGTGCTCGGTGCATCCAACAGCAAAAACATTTCATTTGCAAATATGCACTTCCCAAAGGTCTTCAAGAATTATTTTATTTCACATCATAAGTTCTAAAGTTAGAAAATAACATTTCAAAATGAAGACATGTTAAAGGAGACATGGATGGAAATACTAATATTTTCATCTGTAAAAGTCCTAATGTTTACATTTAATTTCATTTCAATGCAAGCTTAACGTATTTAAAACCATGGGTAAAATATGCAACACCTATCCAGCTGAGTTTGAAGGCACATTTGAAGGAACATCACTTTTAGGTTTTGTGAGCCTACAGGAGCACAACCAAATGAGCCAATAGTGTGTGCAATTAGAGACCCGGACTGTGCGTGTGAGCATGCATGTTCAGTCAGTATGAAGCAGTCAGTTATTTTTATGGGCACAAACTGCATCTGTTCATACACATGAGTGATTATGACTGTTGTCTGTCTTACCTGTCCATGCAGAATGGGAAAGGTACACTTGAGTAATCAGTCTGTGTCTTCCTGGTCCTGGTTTTCTAAAATCTCCTGGTTTGGGGTGAATGACATGTGACTGTCCATCTGGATACAAAACCTGCAAGTTAAAGAACAGGACAGTATGAATAGGTAGACTAGGACTAAGGCAGATTTCAACACTATCACAATGCTGTATAATAGTACAATGTGTTATGTGCTGAATTCAGATGGACACATTACACAAAGGCACAAAAAAAGCACTGACCTGAACTTTAACCCAAGTTTGGGGATCTTGGACGTGCTCCAAAGTGGCATCGATGTCCAGTGCCACCACCAGCCCTGACGTGAACCTCAAAGGATTGTCAGACTCCCCAGTTGGCTCAATGATGGTTGCAGACGCTCTGTGAATCTGAGACATGAGAGTCATTGATTACTGTGCACATTCAGAGACTGGGTGCATTTCAAGCAGCACTGTGTGGTCCAGCACACTCAACAGGATTAAATGACGACTACATCAAGCATTGATGGAGCTAGCAAATGCTGTCAATGAATCATATGAACCACTCAAATATTCCAGCATTCTTAAAAAAAAGTCAGTGTCTCACTGATAGAAAAGATTTACACATGTTGGGATTCATCTGCCCTCACACTTCCATCATTACATTACATTACAGTCATATAGCTGACACTTTTTATCCAAAGCAACTTTGGAGGGCCAACCCCCCCAGGGACCAGTGTGGAGTAGGGGTCTTGATCAAGGGCCAAACAGCAGTGGTGTTCTTGTTGTGGCTAGACTGGAGCTTCAACCACCATCCTCAGGGGTCCACCTTAGCCACTAAACTACAGGCTGCCCCAATCGGTAATATGGATTGGTCGAACCCAAATTTCAAGTGTGTGCAGACCTGTTCTGGCAGCTTGAGGTGGAGGAAGCCACTCTGCCGAAGCGTGGTCTGCAGGATCTTCACCAGATCCAGCGGCTTGCAGGCTGCTAGCCTGGGCATCAACTCTAGAAGCTTCTCCACAAAACTGTCCTGGAAATGTGGAATCTCTGTGATAAAAAGTCTGGAAAGGGAAAATAATAATAATAAAAAAGATGTGAGTTGATACTGCAGTGTCACTGAAGACAAATGTGGAAAAGAATATCACATTCTCATCCTTAAACATACCTGTGAAAAGTATCCACTTCTTGAAGGAACTTTTCGCACACGCTCAGAAGAGGTTCCACCCTGTGGAGACCATAGACGATGTGTTGTTAAGCGTTACGTTGTCAGGTGAAATGTGAACTCTAGTGTGTGTATGCAAGTGTGAATTAATGTGTATGTGTGAGTATTTGTATGTTTGAGTGTTAATCTGAGTTTATGTCGCAGAGAGCATGACAGACCCTCGTCGGGTGCGAGCAGTCAGGACCAGCTGGAGGGCTTTGGCCTGCAGGCGGACATGGTGGATAATGGCCACCTGTCGGGTCTCCAGCCCGCTGTAAAGGAACTCGAGCTTGTATGTCTCCTCCAGGATCTGAAATAGATACTAAAGATTACCCATCTCACACTGTTTGAGTATATACCAGCACTCAAATGGGGCTCTGCTTTTGGCCTTGAAGCTCCTAAGAGGACCTATTTAGAACCCTGCAAAGTGCCAAGCTGTTGGTTCTGTCTCAGATACAGGTTATACACTTCCAACTCTTAACTTGGCAGATAGCATAACTTCCATCCCAACGATTAAAGGCACTTACGGAGAAGGTTTTAGAAGCTGGCCAGAGGAATAGTCAATGATTGACATACAAAATTGCCTGGAAAACATATTTAACATTTCTGTAGCATACAAAAGGCAAATCACTGGAGTAGCACAGTGACTTCAAAATGCAGTGGATCCCATCAAGTCCCCCTTCCTCACACCAGATACCAAACAGAACAGCTCAGTCTTCATAGCATAGGCTAACTGTCTTCTGTAAAGTTTGTCCTCACGTCTTATCACCAGAGTAACTCATCAAGTATAGGGGTAATCAACACTGAAAACAATACTGAAATGTAATCAACCTCATAAGGTATGCTACTGCGGTTTGTGTGTTACAGTTCAGAGTGAGAAGTGTTTCAGCATATGTGAGTGAGAAGGCTGTGTGTTTATGCATCTTGGGTCTGAGTGTGGGAGGGAGGGCAGCATATGGGGGTGTTTGTCTTCAGGTGGAATGGGCAGAAGGTTCGAGGAACTATTTTGAAACTGTCGATATACTTAGGATACTAAATAGAACATTTCAGAATTATGATATATAACCATAAGTAATAATAAGTAATAGCCATACATTTTCTATGATTATGTAAATCTTATTATACAAGTGCAATCATGTGCACACAGGATAGACTGGTTTAATTTCTGGGCAAATTACCATTAACTTTTGGGTAAGTCAAACATTTCCTTTACTTACCCAATAGACAAGCGACCTTTAAAGCTTAATGTCAATCAATGGACATATCAATCCAGTTTAAAAGACAAGTAAAACACACTTCACACGATGAAACTTCCCAAGTGTGCCTGACTGCCCCACCTCACAAAGCCCCCACCATACCTGTTTGACTGCAGCCGAGGCCATGGCATTCTGTTTCAGGTACAGCGGGACAGCCACATTCCATAGCTTTTCCTGTAAAGCCTTAAATACATAAGGACATAAATAGAAATGTTTCATTAATTATTTCACTGCCTGAGCAAGAATATGCCTCATTTGTTAAATTGAGTACCTCCAGCACCAACCAGATTATGAATCCAGTGATACATTTCCAATCGGGCAAAAACCAGAGCCATCTCTGTCATTTAAAGTCCATCCGTTTTTTTACCTCATCTATACTGGAATCTGTACCAAATAGAGTTCTGCAAAATGGCCCATAACAGTCCCCAAGAGCTCAGCAGCCCGCTAAACCTATTCCAGGTGAATAATGATACAGACGCTCACCTTCATCAGAAGCAGCTGGCAGCGGAGGTAGGTGGCACAGAAGTCGGCAGCACCAGCCAGCTCCGTCTGCAGTTCCCCCAGCCGCTGCAGGTCTCTGTGTTGGGGTTATCAAAGAGACTAAATAATCACCTAACATAGCAAAGATCTGCCCTGAGGCTACTGTTCCTGGCTCAGCAGGTCTACTGAGACAGTTCTCAGAGACTTACATTACATTACATAACAGCCATTTAGCACTTTTATCAGAATTGTATTTGACTTATTAATATCAGAATTCAAGCACCCTCCAGTGGTTTTTAACTAAAGAGCCACTCGGATCAAAGACCATATTTTACCATGTCTCTGTCGAGCAGCAAAGTTACCAGGAAAGGACTGAAGGTCACAGCCAGTTGGTGAGACAAGGTGGGTAAGACTGAAGGATAGGGTGCACAGAATACTACACAACACTCTCTTATGACCGCATAACAGAAGTAAGCTCCCAGGTTGTTTAGTATCCAGACATAGAACATCTGCACCGTGTCATTAGTCATGAGCTGAAAGCCCCTCCCCCCCCCCCACCCCCACTGAGCAGTCCTCTCCTGACCTGATGGTGAACTCCAGCAGGTCCTGGGCCCCCGGGGCCTCCAGGTGCTGGACGGTGCAGACCCGGGCCAGGCTGTCCTGCAGGAACTGCTGGGCTGACTCCAGGCTAGATGCTGGGCCCAAAGACTCCGACGTACTGGACAGCTTCCCACATGGCAGCTGCAGTTGAGTGGAGAAGGCTGAATCACCAATTTTTTGTCTGGGAATATTACTTCCAGCTTGCATAGGGTCGAATACTGGGAGAGACAATGATGTGTGTGTGTGTGTGTGTGTAAACTGATAATAATATAGTATAATTATATTAATAATACTGTAACAGTACAAGCTCCTCAGCTCAAGGGAAATTTGCTTAACAACTTCATCAAGCAGCGAGGAGCATGAAGGTCAGCCCTCAATGACCTGTGGTGATTCTTGAAATATTTCAATATTTCAAATACTTTTTAAATGTGTGTGCTTGTATCGTATTTTATATTAAATATGTTTCTAAGCGTATGCAAATGTAAGAGCAGTGAAGAGCGCAGAGCCTTCAGCCCATCTTGCCATGACATTAAAACCTGAACATGACTCATGCAGTCAGGCCTACAATGTTCTGTGAAAAGTGTGTTTCACAACATGAGACTGTTTTCCCATGCCCATTTACCCTGAGCTGGGGCACCAGGTGAGAGAGGCTGTCCCGCAGGTAGGCGTAGTGTCTGAACGTGTGGTCTGAGAACAGAGCTGACATTGTGGGGCACGACTTGGCAGCGTTGAAAACCAACACCAGCACAGCGATGTCTGATTCAGCGAATCAAGGAGCAAGCCCTGAGGGAGGTTGCGTGTCTAATGTTGATGTTGCATCATTCCAGTTAACCACAATTTAATGACTTACAGCAGAGTGTGATGTTACTCCATAAAACTATGGATCACATCCATCTGAGGAAGCAATATGAAAAATCTGAATAACGCCTTAATTCAATCATAAACTTTCAACAGCACATATATCATAGACGTCTCATATCAGCATTCATGGGAAAACATGAGTCCAAGCCAAGAGCATCACCTATTATTTCATTTTTGTAGTTAGATGTATAGTCCATCTGCTTTGCAATATTACTTTGGGAATATTTACACCTTATGGTTGAAAAAACAAGACAAAAAGGAAAATTGTAAAGACTGAATTGTATCAGTTTGTCTACAGACTGTAATTTCTAATCCCAGGTGTAACACTGCTGTTTCTCCTCTGACTGTGACATACAGGATATACATAACAACTATTTACAAGTATATTTAATAGTGTGTAAACTGTGAAATAGAAGTATATAAACTGGCTTGGAGAAAGGCATTAGCTGAGTGAAAAACTGGTAATAAAACTTGTATGATGTCATTGGCAAAGAACATTATATTTTTTATCATAACTCAGCAAAAATGCAAGGATACACGCTGGGTCATCCATGTCAGGCTCAGGTGTGTCGAAGTATGGATGAGTGCTCAGCAGCTCTGGAACAATGGGCAGCACCAGGGTTGGGTGTCGTGCCCCCAGGAACTTCAAACACCTGAAGAGTGAAACGAAAGCATGAAGGCAGCTGCGTTCCAGACCGCTGCTTTACTCTGTCAATTGAATCCTGTTCTGATCTTCAGGTAAGCAATAACCAAAATGACAAGGGGGGTATGACGGGCTGAGTATTGATCAGAGATCAGTAGGGATTGAGGGGGCAGGGGGAAAGGAGCAGGTGTTTATTTTCTTTGTGACAAATGCTGCCATCATAGTGCAGGATGTGGATATTAGGTGTGAGTGATTGTAGGCTTAAACTCACTTCCATACAGAGTTGCGGTCAGTGGGGTATTTTGTTAGGTTCTTCAGGAGCTCAAGGAGGGCTAGCTGGATACACTCTTTCGTGGAGACGTTGGTGTAACATATCAGCTCGTGCAATGCCTCTCGAATGTCACGGGAGGAATCCTGTTAAGATATAGACAGGAAACGTGATACTTTCACAAGTACAGCCACATATCTTCCAGATTGACTCAGTTAGGTCACAGGCAAGCTCACTTTGAATTACAACAAAAAACCAAGTTCCTTAAAATCCTTTTCTATGGCTTTAACTATTCTGCATAACTCCACAACTGCTTACTTTCTTTTTCAGCAATAGTAAGCTATACATCCTTATACCAGTGACCTGACAGTTACAGCTCCCCCTGGTGGCATACCTCCAGCACAGCCAGTACAGTGTCCAGCTGGTCTTCCCTGAGTGTTATGTGAGTGGAGATCTGTCGTAGGACGTGAATGGACTGCAGTCGGACTTCCTCAATCTCGTCATTAAACATGTCCACCAGGAAGTCCAGGCACTTCTCTGCAAAGCTGGGCGAGGACTGAGCAAGGGCACAGAGTGCTTCTACAGCTGCAATTCGCACCTCTGTGGACAATAGAAAGTGAGAAGGTGAGTTCTGGCCTAATGTCATGTGAATTTCAACACTTTCTCACATGAACACACTCAAGTACTTATATACACTGCCAGTGAGAGACAGAGCGAGAAACATAAACCAAAAACTGACAGTGAAGCAGATGCACACATCGTTTAACACAACAGATCTGCTGCAATGCTTTCTTCATTAGTGTGAGAGAGGACAGTCACCTACCATACATCTCATCCTCCAGCCCATGGACAAAGGCTCCACAGGCCCCTGAGTCTATCAGATTCACCGCCGTGGTGTCCACCTTCTCCTTGGGGGCGTCGTCTGCCCACTTCCTGCCCGAGGAGAACTCGCCGGAGCTGTACAGCTCTTTGGCCCTCTCGTGAGCTGTGCGCTTCCGCTGTAAGGGTCACAGCACATCAGAGGAGTAAACAAATGCTACAATCTCATTTCTCAAACAGAAAGCTGTCATTTTCCCCTTGATGTAATTTAACACAAGCTTATTTTGAGAAAGAAAGAATGTTTTCACACCAATTTAGTCAACTCTCCAGACATTTCATTCACAACATACCCTTAGATCAGACATCAGCTTTTTGTCCAGCGTTTGCTCCAGGAAGTGTGGGCTGACCTGTTGCATTGAACCCTGTAAAGACAAAGTTTAAGAATCTCAAATATTTCACATTGTAGGGGAGGAGAATGCTTCGCCACATGGAAATACTAAATGAAACTTACCAATATCTTGGCAGCTTGGACCCTTACTACCCATGATCCATCACTGACCATGTGGCTGATTTTGCCAAATGAATCATCAACCAATCGGATCTCTTCACTGGATGATGGAATGGGAACAATGCTGGAAGTGGAATTTTGGGACAGAGACACACACTTTACGGTTCAGTCAAGGACTGATAGCCATGTCAAAAAATACACCTACTGACAAACCACTGTCAAGAGCTTTTTAGTCCGACTCCGGAAGTTTGCAAAACATTAAAGGGTAGGCTAAGCTATGCATCTGAGAAATGCTGTATTGTTGTCATTACGCTATATTGTTTAGTTTCTACATTAACATTTAAATCAGTCATAGGACATTTCTAGTATCTGACACACCTCCAATCCCAATAGGGTCACCCATGAGGGATTACACTGTACACAATTTTATGTGTGGGAGATCTGAAATCCGGTACCTCTCTGAGTAGAGCTGGCTCAGAACCCAAACCATCTGCACAGCCACAGAGCGGACCTGCTCAAAGTCATCTGATAAAAGCTTACAGGCCTGAGGGGGAAGGAACCAGGCAACACAAAGAGGGTTACACCAGTCAGTCTACATTACCACACTATCAGGATTCAGTGCAGAGTATTGACCAATCTGCTCATACCAAGTTTAAAGAGAAAATAACACAGAACCAACACCTGTTTGCTAGCATTTAGTTTGGTGTAAACAACATGTGTAGAATTTTAATTAAACTGAGTCTCATTTTACCTGGCTGTAAATGGTTTGCTGTAGTTTGATCCCTCTTTCATGCAGCTGCAGCTAGAAAGAAGGATAAAACATTGAAGAGTATGAAAAGACATTGTTTGCTGGTATCTCTAGCCAGGCCTTGGAACGCTCAGTGTCTGATGACATCATACCATGGCTTTGATGGCCGCTGTGCGCACTCTGGGATCTTGGTCCCCAAAGTAATCACTGATGATGCTCTGCACGTCCCTTGGAGCTGTGCCGGCGGCAGTGCCCTCGCTCTCCTTGGACAGGGGCTTGTCTGCAGACCCCAGACATCCCAGAAGCTGCAGACACTTGTTTCTCACCCCAAAATAAGTGTCTGTCAGGTGCTGTGAGGAGAGGAAGTCCAGGGTTTAAAAAATGAGAAAAATTGAAAACAAAGTTAAATTAGAAGTACCAAAGATACACAGCAGATTCAAGATTCTTTATTGTCATCTTGTTGTTATATTGTTGTCTCATATACAGGTATAGGAGGGTAAAAAGCTTTGGTTTCAGCTCCAAGAGTGTACAGTATAGGTGCTGAGGTAGCAATAAGTACAGGTAGAAGTAAATATTATATATATAAAATAAAAAGATATTCATGTCTTGTAATAAAATATTGTAATCAAAAAAAACTCAATCTTGCAATAAAAGATATTGCAAATCTAGCATCAATAGTATCTGCCTCTGCCAAAAATCATTATATTTCTTGGGTTGTAATCAACTAATTACAAAGTACCATGATTACAACACTTTATTATTATCCTGTGATAAATCCCACAGCTGAATACTACTCTTGAACCTCTGACCTAAGCCTCAGTTGTGTTATCGTCTTCCTACTTAGAGGATATCTATCTGAATGTAAAGAAGAACAGATCTATGCATACATGTCCGAATTTTAAACAGAGGCAGTTGGTTAACGGCTCACCTTACATGCCACCTCGATGAGCCGGAGCCTGAGGGTTGTGTTGTCTGGGAGTTGGGTGCCAATGACCAGCAGTGTGTCCAGCAGCTGAGCAAGCACCTGGTGGGATTCTGGGGGGGAAAATGCAAACAAGTTGAGACAAATGTAACAACCTAATTCATAACAACATTGTGTGTATTTATGCACACATGCTTCTCCCATGTTTAACTGATAACCGTTTGACGCAAAATCTAACAACATGGCATTAGATGTTTTCAATGAGTTATGGGCATACCATGTATTGGTATTGACAGGCTAAATTTTGCCGTTTTTGCAGTGAAGTAATTCAGTGACCACCTTGGTGAAACAAACCGGCAGCCACATACTTTCACTGTTGAGGGTGTTAATGGCATCGTCCACTATGCAGTCAGGCGAGAATCCCTGAGTTTTTGACAGCAGGCCAAGGAGGGAAGCAATCTTCAGCCGAACAGAGCTGTCGGTTTCCTGCATGACAAAAATAAAAGATAATTTCAGCTGAAAATTCATAATTCAAATGAAGCGTCCAAATGACACTTCATTATTCAAAGCAAATACATTGTGCATGTTTTAAAGTTACAATTTCACACATAAAGCACTCCACAACAGGTGTTTCTTGTAGCAAGTTTGGTCAAGCTCTGGAATGGCCTTCCTCCTGAGATCAACCCAAAAGCCTCTAATATGGACAGGTTCTTGTAATGTGACCCAACCGTCACTGATGCCCAATGCACTCTCCCCGGCTCGCTCACTTACCTTGTAGTAATGCTCAAGCAATATGCGAACAACTCCTTCCACGCTCTCTGCCTCCACAGGCTTGCGCGCAAACTGTAGGAGATACTGCAGGGCATCGGTCGGGGTGCTCGCTTTGCACAGGTCAATGTGCAGCGCCGCAGACTTGCTGGGTTTTGTCAGGCGGAGCTTTTTAGCCGGAGCCTCCTCATGCGGATGTTGCTGGAGATAGGATCATTAAGAATCATATTATGTTGACACTTTAAAATACATTATAAAAGGTAACTTTTGCACTCAAGAGAGCATTCCTTCCATATTGATTTGGGGAACAGGCATACGTCTTGCCTTGAAGTTGTTGTTTAAATGAATGTAAAATGAATCTAGAAACCAATAACTACGATATATTTTTCAAAAACACGTGATAGGACGCAAAATAAGTGTTGGCAATCTGACACGCTCAATGGACCGTACTATATTTGTGAACCGCTAGAGAAAATAACAATGGTTTAATGGTTGATAGTTGTGTACCACCCGCAAAACAAACTACGTCTTCTCTATGCCTCCATGTATGGATTAATTTATTTGGAAAGTAGCTTGTAATAAAACACACTCAGCTACAGTAGTCTAATTTATTTGGCCATCCTTGAATAAAATTACAAAATAATGAAGAGACTGGTTGCATTTTGGGTAGGGCATGAGTACATGCAATGCAAAAATGCGAGACACCTACATATTTTATTAAACACATGCATACAAATAAATTTTGATGCATTTTCATTTATGTGGAAGTGGCTAGCTGAAGCGAAGCAGCTTGATACCCAAGCAGCTATATCGCAATCTACGGTTAATTGATGTTACTCGTATCACGTTAACAAGCTAGCTGTGCAAACGGCATCTGTACCAACAAACAGGCAACAATAAGACTCACAGGCTACTTAAATTTTAAATTAAATACCAAAATCGCCGGCTAGGAAGCTCTGCTTCAGTATGGTCGTGTAACTATACAAGGAAGGGATTTAAACATCTAGCCTACGCTAGCTATGTGTATCCATAGGCCACAGCTTGACCGGGCTCTTTCCTAAATACTAATGCCACAATGAACGCCTTGTTTACGGGTTAGTCACGGGCAAAGTGGTCGTTTGGTTCAAAGGAGGTGTGAATAAAATGTAAAGTAAGAGTATACCGTAATGTGGTTATAATTAACTTACCTGGACAACTTTTGAGAACTCCTCATACACACGCTTTTTTAAGTGTGCTGCCATAATTAAAACATATAACTACAAAAGGCTAAGTAGTCCTATGAATGACGATAACGTTTGCTACTTTGTTCGTTTTGTAAAGCCATCAGACACATACTGTTTGTCCTCTCCGAGTTGCCGTAGTTCCGTGTTCTAATCGTCATCATCATTAGAAGCTTTGCTTCTGCAGAGGTATGAAGCAAGCCAGACTGAATTGGAAGTCTCTGCTCGTGAAAAAAAAAATATGTACTTGTGAAGAATGAATTTTCATTTGACAGTACAGTATAAATTACTTTTAAAAAACACGTTTGCTACCTCATGTTTTAGTTTTCTGAAAATGATGTATTTTTATTATATTCCAACTGCACATGCTTCTAGGTTTATTTGAACGTTATTGTCAATAACGATGCAACATTTTTACGGGAGGAGAATAAATAATTTTACACAAAATCCCAATAGGAGTCAATAAAATTCATACAATTTTAATTTTCTTTTAAAAAATAACATCCTAAATGAGTAGCGATCATTAACACGTTTCTTAAATGTGTTCTTAGTTCATATTAAACATGAGTTAATAATCTACATTTACATAGAAGTCATTTTTGTCCATTAAATTCAGTTCATGAATGTACGGTGTAACCTTTCGTAGGGTTTTAGTAATTTAGTATAAACTCTTAAATTTTTGAATGTGAACTTACAACTACTACTACGACTCCTAATAATAATTTTCCAAATAGATTTCATTTTAAAGCATGACTAACCAGCATAATTGTAGAAACTCTTCAGCACCATGCAGTGGTGGGACTATGATATGTTTGTACGTTACAGTACCAGTAGGATTTTTTCCCCCAAGTTAAGAACACATTATTTCCTTAACCTGCACAAGATCTTCTACGGCTCCGACATGACAACAAAACCTTTATTTCAATAAATATCCCATTTTATATGATATCTTTTTTTTACATATACTACCTTCAAGAATAGAAATTATAATGGGAACAACCAGGCTGTCCTCATTCACCACCTTGTATAAATCAATGTTTATAAGTGGACCATAGAGTGGATGACATAAACTATTATTGATTTGGCTGGGGTAGAACATAACAGTGGTAACACTGAAAATATTCTCTTATAATTTGAGTCATTTCAGATTTTCTCCCTTAAATATTTTTTTGTCCCAGAGGAAATCAATACAGAATTAGATTTTTGTAGAAGTCAAACAGAACTTTTATTGGTGACTCTGTATGTAATTGATTTATGTACAGACTATAAGGCTTAATGTTTTCATTTTGCTAAATACCCTGTTTATTACCGTGTATGTTGTTTTGCCAAAGTATAGGCAGTTACTGATTGATGTTGCTATGTGCTGATGGTGTTTTGAACTCTTGGCACACTTAGTTAATGGGCACAACTTATCACAGATGAACCTGAGCTTTGTTCACTTAAAACAAGAGTGAATTGAGTGCTTTCACTTGGAAAATCAAATCACATCATACTTATGATGGCCTAGTGTTGAGATGGTTGTCATCACTGCACTGGATGACATGAAGAAAAAGAAACACCCATTCTCCTTCTGAAGTGCAGACCACTTACACTGTACTGTTAAACTCTAATTTTGGTCTGTGTACCTGTTCTTAGCATATTGCCTTCAGAAAGTTTCATAACTTTTAATGAACATTTTTGTCAGTTTAATATATTTATTAGAGGTGTGTGTTGACTTCAGGTGATGCACAGATTTATCTTTCCTATCAGCAAATTTGGCAATTTAATTGATAATCAATATTTTTGACACAAATGAGTACATGTAAACATATTTTACATGTAAGAGAAGTGAGGAGTGGTAGAGGGTGGATGTTTTATGAGGACACTAAAATGGCCGTGGATTTTCACCTTCACCACCATGTGAAAATCAGTTTGTAAAAAAAGTCGTAGGTCTTAAAACGGAACCCCCTGTCTGCAACGTGTGGCTGGAGAGTGACCTTGTATCCCTTAGCTTCAATGTCCATTTTGATACAGTCAAGCAGGTCTCCAACAGAGGGTGTGGCTTTCCAAGGGCCAAAACTCACCACCGACTCTTTGTCGGTGTCCAGGCTGTTGATTGCATCATTGTAACGACCAACGTCCTCCTCTGTTCTGAGAATGCACACAATGATACTGGAGTAGCGATGAGCAATGGCCTCAGCCCGGGCTATCCTTATGATCACCTCCAGGTTCTCCCGGTAGTTGGGCACTCTCGCCAAGAACTGCTGCCTGCCCACGAGCTCTCCAAACATCTGTGGCGTCTCCTCCAGCTGCTTCACCAACGGTTTGATGTCATAGAACACTGCTTCCTGATACACCTCTTGCACGTGCTCAGTCGGCAGCCGCTGTGAGCGCAGGAACTCAAGGATGTCCCTGAAGTGCGTCCCGTCTCTATCGATGAAGAAGCGGCCCTCTGCATCCGTCCGGACCTTGGGCTGCCCACTGAACATGTCCGCCAGTTTGGAGTTAGGGCACTTCCTGAGCGTGCTCAGTAGAGTGGAGTACACCTGACCGCCAATGTTCAGCTGCACTACTGGCGAATGCTGAGGATTTGACAAAAGATATTTTTTTTTAAAAATTCAAACCTTTGACTTAACACACATATCAGTGTGTATATTTGCTACAGTACAGATGCTAACGTCTCATTCTTCTTGTCTATGGCTTGACATTGGCCAGAAGGAGAAGCCCGGCTTTGCATAGACCAGACTGGCCACACTATGGCTTTACAGAGGCCAGAATGGTTTCACTATAGCTTCACACAGGGTAGAAGGGTGAGGCTGGGATAAATTGGTCTGTATATATGAGTAGAGGCTAGTGCTCCTACCTGAGCAAAGTATTTTACCACATCTAACACATACCATTCTACTAACTGAGAAAATGAATAAATGCACAGGAAAGACATCTTAACTGTCCATTTTTTAACCTGGACAAAATGCACCCTTGAACATGACATTGCATTATGAACCAACTTGCAAAAGACTTTGGAGGCAAAACATTATCAATAAGTCAGTTAAAAACCAATGTATTGTACAGTGTTTATAAGCCAACTCTATAATTCCTACCATAAAATCTAAGAAAATTTAATGTAGGCTGTAGCACTACAATGGTAATTAACTGACCGAAATTAAAAGTTGCTAAACAGCGTCAGGTGACACACGAACACAGGAAGGTTTACCTCCATACATTTTCACGATGCCATCAACTTTTCGAATTGCAGTACCGAACTGGAGGAGGGACAATACGGAAGGAATTTACATTTCCAAAAAAAAGTAAAAATAAAAAATATCAGGTGAAACGTTTTGTATTTGTTACTGTTACTGTTTGTTACTGTTGCCAAAAGTTGAATGAATCATCGTCCCTCACTCAGTAAGAAATATTGAAAGGGTCTGGTATTCATACTGCAGTCATCGTAAATATTTTTCAAGTGAAACGCTCAACACAAATCCCTGAATCTTACAAGAACAGGTAATGGAATTTGTCAATCCTTACCAGCTGAAAAACTGTGGACTGTTTCCCAGGAGACTTGTAATCAGGAAGACTCATTTTTTCACCTTCTCGCCCCAAGATATACGCTCGTTGGTCACTCCGAAGTTTTTGAGTTCTCAGAGAATGAACAGGTGCCCTACGCCGGCGGGTGTGGCGAAGTCTTATGTGCAAAACTACGGTATCGGCTGGGAGATCGCTGCTTACGTTTCAGTACGCATGCGTATTGGAATGTCCAGAATGCTTCTGGACCAACCCAAAGGCACCCCTCCTACAACTTTCTAACGCTTTTTTGTTGTTTCAAAGCATCACATGTACTATATCTTATCATATACAGTAAGTTAAATATTTAACACCTGTTTTGTAGTAGCCTACGTTTTTCCTCATAAATTAGGACATGTCGGTGAAATGTTTTAGGTCTCAAAACCCTAATGCCCATCGCTTATACTTGGCACAATTAACAATGTGACTTGATTCAGCCAAAAGACAAATACCGTGCGTCTCAAAGTCAACGCCTTGATACTGCCATTCCGCCTCCCGATAACAGCTTTCGTACATCCTTAAGGAACAATGTTTGCATGACTAACACGTCTATAGGCTGTCGTCCAAGGCACCATTGAAGAAAACCTACGCCTGGGAGATTCAAATTATTTACTCTGCCCAGTGTCATGTTACAGGAGGCACCCTGTTATTTGCTGAGAAGTTAAGTAGGGTCATGCTTCATATGAAGTATTTTGTCATGAAATGTACAGCCTCCTTCAGCATTTAGAATTGAGAATGTTGTTGGACAAGCAATGCCCCATCTGAGCACTCAAGTCACTCCTCAGATTATATTTTACTGACAAGCTCATGGCAGTGCACTAAAAATTAACATTAGAAAGACAAATACCACACCTAAATGCTCAGCCAACATTCAAAACTTTTGCCATCATAATTCCATTTTAAAGGCTAGTCAGTATATTCAAAGACCTTTTATGTAGTGTTCATGCACAAATGGCAACCAAGGGTCAGCTATCAAACTTTGCTTTGTCAAAGGTATTGTTGAATGCAGGGAAAACTTGCAGGGATGTCAACATTTAGCTTTACCAATCTCCAGTTAATATCAATGTTTGACAGCATTACCTACATTTCCCAATCTCTGGAATTATTAATACCTGACCAACACCTGCAACTGACAGTAAACTTGCATAACATTTTGTCAAACATATTCAATTTATAGTCAATCAATGAGTACATGATTCACTGACAAGCCTTCAATCATTCAATGAACTATGTGGCTGAACTGACTCCAGACCTGTGTTTATGCTGAACTTCTAGGATTGCTTGGCCTAATCTAATTGTCACTAACAGATGGTAAATCACAGCCAATAGAAAAAAGTTAGCTTCATAGATAATTGGGTAGTTCCATCCTATATCATACCTGCACTCATTGCCCTCAACACAAGTGCAGTGTGCGCAGAATGCACATGTTGGGAAGGAGGTCTAAAGATGTTCAGTAGTTTTGAACTGTAAACAGTGAAAATATCCATAAAACCACATTTTAATTTGTATTAAAATGAAGTCTATTACTTCCATGCATTTGCAAATGTATTATTTCAAATACAGCTTATTTGCCTTGGTAAGTTGCTCTGGATAAGAGTGTCTAATAAATGCCTTTAATGTAATGTAATACAATATATTCTAAGCTGTACCGGAAAAGGCTTTGATTTCAGGTTTTAAAAACATTACAGTAAAAAAAAAAACAGAAACAAATGGTCTTTTCCAGAATTTATTGGGTTTGTACACAAAATTTCCAAGTGTTCCTGGCTCCAGGAAATGGTGGATATCTGCAAAATGAAAAAGCAAGCATGTCAATCAAAATTCCCACATCATTGACAAAATGGCATTATACTTGATATAAATCTGTGCACATAAGCAACCCCCACAGAATACACTAAGCAACATGTATATTTGGTATTACAATATTTATCAGAATTTAAATAAGGACCCTTCTCAGACAAATGCCTCATATGTCATCAAGCAATGAGGACCCACTGCCCTGGGGACTGAACCCAGAGACACAGAACGTGGCCCTGAGCCAGAGCACCCAGAGACAGGCTGTGCCCTGTTCCGACTCGTCATCGTAGCATCACTGAAGGGGGACCCCTTGTATGAAAGAGATCTTAATAAAGCATGCAATTACATAATTACTGTGAAATAAGGGAATGTTGAGAGAACTGAGGAAATGCAGGAATGACTCTGTCCTTCCCAGAGCACAAATCCTAAATCCTGTGATGTATTTCTTCCTTTGTAAAAAGTTGAATGAAGCGCCCTTTGAGATCTCTGTAAGGACAGTGTGCGGTATGCTCTGTAAGCTCCACAGGGATCATTTTAGGATGCCAGTATCAGTGCTACTCGCCTTTATGCGGTGGCGACAGGGGCGCCCTGGGGCATGGCGGGAACCTCTGGCTTGGCACCCTTCTGCTCAGAGACTGGGGTGGTCGGGAGGACCTCGTCCTTGGGCTCCACGATGCTGACGTGATCGGGGAGGGGCTTCTTGGGGCCGATCTTGCCGCTGGGGTCCCAGGGAAGCATGATCTTCACCTTGATTCCCAGCACACCTGAGGACAGGCATCACATGACCAGGGTCAGACTTGCAAACTAATACTCTTACACATACTCTTACTACTTGCATGAAACTTATGCATACAAGCAAATCATTACTCTGATACCTATGTAAAATATTCAGCAGCAGACAAACAGGACTCCTTAAGGATAACATGGGATTCCTTCAGTGTGGCGATAGAAGAAACCCTTCTCAGACAAATGCCTCATATGTCATCAGGCGATTAGGACCCGCTGCCCTGGGGACTGAACCCAGAGACACAGAACGTGGCCCTGAGCCAGAGCACCCAGAGACAGGCTGTGCCCTGTTCCGACTCGTCATCGTATCATCACTGAAGGGTGGGTTTAATGATAACATAGCTAAACTCAAGCACAATGTAAGACTCCCACTGTAACTGCTCCAGGTGGGTTTAGTTGCTCGCTTGTGTTAACCAACCATAATGCAAATTTAATACTGTCACAGCTATTGAAACTAGCAGTTTGGAGAGACAAAAACATGGTCCTTACTCCAGATCCTGGTAGGCCACTGTGTATTCTGGTTTTGGTTTTCAACTTAAATTCCACAGCAAGTTCAGTCAATAAAATGTGAAAAATCCTGCATCCCAAATTGGTCAGTCTTTTGAATTTTTGAAAACTTCCAAATTTCACTTGCTAAACTAAGATGAGTGTGACACAACATTGCAGTGGTGAAGCAGCTGAAATGTTGCAGGTTCGAATTTATGAGTGAGACTGGTAATATGCATGTTATGCAAGTGACCCTCAACAAGAGCGAAGGAAATCATCCAACCCTTACCATGACAACTTAGTTACCCATGGGTGACTGAGGGGTTTAAAAAGAAAGGATTTGAAGTCCCAACTCACCCTGTCTAAGCAGGACGTGGCGGACGGCGGTGTCAACGTAGTAGTTGACAGGGTCACCACTGTGGATCATCAGGCCATCAACAAACTTCATTGACTTGGCTCTCTGACCCCTCAGCTTCCCAGAAACCACCACTTCACATCCCTTGGCACCACTCTCCATGATGAAGCGGAGAACACCATAGCAGGCTCTAGAAAACAAGAAAAGGATCTGAAAATACAATCCCCTACATTACCAGGACACAAGCAAGGCTGAAAAATAGTTCTACAGGATGGTTTCCTTCCCAAAGATGAACTTGACTTGGGTAATAGCACCAGAAAATATTTTGTTCTTGGTGATTCTGAGTGAAAATTTTACAGCCCTTCTCAGACAAATGCCTCATATGTCATCAAGCGATGAGGACCCGTTGCCATGGGGACTGAACCCAGAGACACAGAACGTGGCCCTGAGCCAGGACACCCATGGACAACCTGTGCCCTGTTCCGACTCGTCATCGTATCATCACTGAAGGGGGACCCCTCGTACACAAGTTCCCGCAACAACGTGAGAAAGAAAAATGCCATGCAGAAAAATAAAGCACTAAGGCAATGAGAAGCAGTGTGAGATTTAGTTTGCGGGAACAAGCCTCACCTGCGCACTGCCAGACCCCCCAGCAGCTTGTAGCGCAGAGACTCAGCCTGGGCGATGGCGCACAGGCCCCTGGTGGCCACCTTCTCAGCATACAGCTGAAAACACACAAGAGGAATATAAGATACACAGGTTAACACCTCTAGAGATTTCTGATGAGTGCATCAAAACCAACCAAACTGAACAGGCTGCGCACAATATTCTACACAACACATGAAAGTACCAGATTCCTTTGGACCCAGGGGATCACCCCCACCCCACCCCCACCCCCACCACTTTCCACACTCTTGATTTGAGAAATGCAACACATTTGACAAACACATTTGGCATGATTACACATGCAAAGGGTCTTGCACCAGTTTAGAAATAATTAAAAAGCTACATAAACGCAAAAATAAATCAAGACAGAATGTATATGGAACAATTCATACTACTCATGTTGTAAAGGTTAATGTTATTTTTATCAGAATACAAACTGTGCATCATTATGGCTGGTTAAATGGGACCCCATCTCTGCGCACAATCCAGAGCAGCCCTAACTGTATGAAAGCCCACGAAAAGAATAATCTTTATGCAAATTCAGGGGTGTACAGTTTTAATCTTATAGTTCTATAAAAGTCCTCCATATCTAAAGCAGGTTTACTTTCCCACAACCATAACATAGCAGAGAATCCACAGGCCAAACTTTCTACAGCTACTGGATATCCACTACAAAAATGATCTTATCAAAGTGCATCGTGAAATGTTGCAAATGACTTCATTCACAAAAGGGCTGAAAACTAAGATGGACAGTGAAATGAGCAGTGTGACAGATACCAGCCCCAAATTACTGGGCTGTTTGGTTCATATCTCAGTCCACCTTTGTATCCTCCTAAACAGGCCTACACCTCTAACAGCTGTAATATGGAACTGATCTCATTCAGGACTTCAGGATTACAGTCCCCCAAAATGGGAAACCTGATTAGGGGTTTCCAGAATATTCAGTGCAATACCACTGTAAGCATTTTCTTTGTTCTAGAGCTGAATGAATGGTTCACCACCCTTCTCAGACAAATGCCTCATATGTCATCAAGCGATGAGGACCCGCTGCCCTGGGGACTGAACCCAGAGACACAGAACGTGGCCCTGAGCCAGAACACCCAGAGACAGGCTGTGCCCTGTTCCGACTCGTCATCGTATCATCACTGAAGGGGGAGTCCCTCACACAAGTGGCCATATCAATGTGTAAATATTGAAGTACCACATAAAAAAACAAAAAAAAACAAGCCAAATGAGGAATTATGCCTGACTGGAGTTGTATATAATAAATTAAAACCTGATATTTTGGGGTAGTTCTCAGTGTAGGCATCCCTGTTATAAAAACAGCATACCCTGATGCTCCCCTCTTAATCTATTCTCACCTCCATCAGATCACCTCATCTCTGGACAGTAATATGTTAACCCACTCCTGGACAGCAAGGAAATTTACAACATGGTAAAAGGCCTTCAGTAACACTGCGTCTAGGCCCTGAACTAAGTCAAATATTAGTACTCTTAACTGTGACACTAGTTCTGTAGCTGCTCCAAATTGACCATTTCACTCAAAATTTCCCCACAGCTGCATCCACTGGCTGTTATCCACATTTTAACCCTAGCACATGTAATGGGGCTCTCAGCCAACCCCTTTCCCCCTAGTCTGATCTCAAACTCCAGACTCACACTCTGTACTTGCCTACCTCTAGTTTCACAACAGTCTCTCTCCCCAAGTCTTCTCACTATTTTTTCCTTTTAGTTGGTCAGAGATCCTACCCGAACCCAAAACCCTTATCTTTGATGATCAACTTTTTTGCTGCTACTTTCAGTGTGTTAGTTTCTTTAAAATGAACCGAATGTTTACAATAATTAAAAACTGCCTTTGTATATAGAGGTGTTTCCTTGCATTTACAGTTTATGCTATCATTACACTGTTTTTGCATATTTCCATTTGCAGAGAATTTCAAGCCCAGCAAACATGTGTAAGAGAATGTAGCAATGATTACCCCACTAACACAAATAAAACTGCATGAAATTAAATTGTGGACAACATGAGATGCAGTCAGTTCTAGCTCCAAGCAAAGTGAATGAGTGAAGTGTTACTGAACCAACGTTGCTTTCCTCCAACGTCTCTCACCTCAACACTGCCTTCTGGGAAGCCGAACCTCTTCTGGACAACAGCAGTCAGTTCGCGAATGCGTCGTCCCTTCTCTCCCAGGACGTTCTGGGTCCTAGAAAAGCAATGGATGAGCAACCACAGACCGACTGCGAGGCACTGAACAAGGTTTACACTTCCAATGGAAAGGCAGTCTGGATTCCACTGTTTCAAGACCCTGAGTACTTTTGAAAATCATGCAGGTGCTCGCAGCATAAAAGCAAGTTATTTTATCGGCATTATTTCGTCAATCTTACCTTGTGGCAAGGATGATGATCTCCGTTCTCGTCGGGGTGACTCGCACCTCCACTCCGGAATAGCCATCCTCGGCAAGCTCACGAGTGAGAAACTCGTTCAGCTCAGCTTTAAAAATGCCGTCTGACACGAACTGCAAGCATACAGCAGAGCTATAAGTGGATGACACTCCTGGACAGACTTTCGCAGTCAAACCCCTCTGAAGCTAACTTTTGACCAGGTAACCGTAGGATCGAATCTATCGTGGACCTCTATGGTCACTCATCTGAACTTTGTAGGCCTAATAAAATAATCAAGTACTTCGTTTGACCTCGATACTTGTAATACAAAAATATTAGATGCGCACTTATAATCGTATGTATATTTAACACATCCAAGGCTCTGTTACTAAGTAAGGCCATGAGAGACTCAAAGCCCCAAAATACTTAGTTATCTGGCAAAGCCTATGCAGACATTAGGCGACCTCAAATGAACTGCCTAAACAAGCACTGGCACCACGAGCAATAGTAATTTCATGTGAAAAATGCACTCGCTGCAGAGGGACGATGCTGTCCGCCTCTAACTCAAGCTGAGCTATCCAACTACCACTATCCAGATGAGAAGTTACACCAGTAGCATTAGCAACCTAGCTAGCCAGTGATTACGTTTCCAGCGACACTGCCTCCTCAGCAAATACAAAAAGTAGTAATATGGTAGATGTTATTGATTTTTGTTTTAGTTTAGCGAAGATCAGGTCACTGGAGTCCACACTTAACTAGCTAAAATATATCACATGGCAAGTCTAACACAAGTATGGAGGAAACGGTAGCCTCTGCCATGTTTGAGAGCCAGCAATATCGGTGCCGGTCTAATCTACACCAATCCTCCGTGCGTGTGTATGCTAAAAGACAGGAAAAAGCTATTTTAGGCTTGACAGCACCTTAATTCTAACAACAATTGTCCATTTTATCGGAATTATGTGTCGTTTGGTTCGTATAATAAAATAAATATGTGCTAACCTTCCTCTTCTTGGAGATTTGCGCCGCCATCTTGCTGCGTGCCGTGGACAGGAAAGGGATGTTCGATGGGGCGGAAGTGTATTTATACAAAACATAGCTTCCGTGACAGAAATATAATGATGGTATCTGTAGTTTTCGGAAACCTGCTTTCAGTCACTCTTTTGGTTACTTGATGCGGAATCGAAGACTAGGCGTTCCGTTTGGTGAATTTAGTGATATATAGGGTAATATAAATATTTAATGTATATTTATTGTCAAATTTTAAATATTAAATGAAAGTACATACAAAAATGTACGATACAAAAGTGGGTTGTTTCAATTAAACTATTAAACTAACTAAACTTAAAATGACAACACGTGTAATTGTTGTTTTATTTACACACTTTATTGAATACATTTGTTTTATTTATTGAAATTAAATCACATCTCCTTTAAAATCAAACAGTACATTATTAATTATGGCTATCACTCTTTAATAATGCAATTAAAAAAAACAATACATACAAAAGAATTGAAAAGACTGCAGCTTTAAAATATCTGAGCAACCTATTCAAGTGAAGTGGTAACAATATACCTTATAGGGCAATTGGTTTTGTTACAGTTTCCATGTCTTAAAAACAGCCAGCTAAATTAGAAAACAGGCATCATAACAGACATACCTTCCAGTATAAACAAAAGTACATTGTATCAAAACTCATTGCATCACCATATTAATTGTAACAATGAAAAGATATAAGGTTTGTGAAAGGTTTAGCTTAAGCAGGATCTTTTAAAGGGTGTAAACCAAACTATGTGCATGATCATTACAAAGTCTCTGACTCTCAACCTTCTGTTAGTTAACATGGCAACTAGTAACCAAAATACTAATCACAGATGTCCATGTAACATACCTTAAATGACCTGAAATATTCAGAGTATATTGGGAAAATAAAACTGTACAGAACAATCAAATAGTATGATTTATCACATTTGTCATTGAGACTTAAATAAATCTTACATCACAGTTAGCACACCAGGATAGGGGAATCGTGTTTCCGGAGGCCCACATCTCAAGTTCAGAAGGTTCCTCTACAGTTTTTCTTGTGTGTGTAGAGGTTGAGGTTGAGGTTTATATAGTTTCAATGTCCTTGATTTAAAGTGTTTCCTGCTTAATTATTCAAATGTATCTTCTGTATTCACTGTATTCTTTGTTTTCTTGATTTTTGAAGTTGTTGTTTTTCTCAGCGCTACACTATGTCATTGGTAGACGCCATCCGTATGATGCTTGGATTTGTCAGGGGCAGCCACCGCTGAGGCTCCTCGCAGGGGCAGGGCGTCTGCTGGCCCATCAAATGGAGGCACTTCCCCACCATCACGCTGCTCTCGGCTGCATCCGATATGGCGTACACCCCCACAGACCCGTCGCTGAAGCCCACAAATGCACTCAGGTCCCCTGACAGGCTCAGGCTGCAGGGGAGCTTGCACAGGAAAAACTTGCCCACGTTCTTCTTGTCAGAAATGCGCACAGCACTCAAAACTGGTCCAGAGTGGAGATCACAGTTGCAGCCATTGGGGTTGTCAGCATTGCAAATGAAGACGACGTAGCACCCAGTTACATCCAAGCAAACCATCAGGACTTGGCCTTCGGCCTGCAGTGAGCACAGCTTTGATTTAAGTGTGTCTAAGATGGTAATGGTGGCACCGGCTGTGGACAGGAGAGCAAATTTTCCATCAGAGGAGACCTGAAACAGCTCTGGCTTAGCCAGGAGAGAGCCAGGTAAATTAATGTGCTTGCACACTGTTTCCTCTGTGACCTTCCAGGTGTACAGGTCCCCAGATACAGTGATCAATATAACATAGTCTGGGTGGTTCAACATTGGCTGAAAAGTGATGACCTCAGATTGGCCAGAGCAGAAGAATGTCTTGTTCACAAACCCTGACCACAGGCTGACTGCTAACAGCTCACCTTTGTGCAGACCCAGGATGAATGTGCTTTCGGGGGAGATCACAGCATTGCTCAGATACAGGTGGACATTGCACACCACATGCCCACTCTCCAGGTTCCACACAGAGGAAAGGCCACGTTTGCAGAGGGACACTGCAAAGTTTCCGTTGGGGGTGATCAGCAAAGAGGAGACATGGCTGCCATGGATACGATGGAGGTTCTCCCCTGTGACCGTCTGCCAGACATAAATGTCTCTTGGAGATGCAGTGACCAGATGCTTGCAGTCTTTGGAGACAGCGAAAGTTTCTACTGGACCATCATGCAGGAAGCAGCCCTTGGCTGTCCTGCTAAGTACCCCCCACTTCCATATCATCTCAGTCCCATCTGCTGTGTAGAATTGCTGCCCTGTGGAATCCACCACAAGCTTTTCCACCTTTAGTCCAGTTTTTGAGATCACAGAGGCAGACCAAATCAGATCCACGTCCCACGTGGTGATAGCTCCGTCTAGAGTCACAGCTAACAAGGCTGACCCCATTTTGAGAAGTCTGAGGACTTCTGAGGAGTGTCCAATATCAAGGCTTAAAACACACTGACCACTGGTTCTTTTCCACACCAACAAGAATGGACAGTCCTCTAGACAAGCAATGATGAGGAGGCCGTCTTTAGCCAGCACGGCCTGAATAAATACTTTATCACGAGGTGCCTTGAATTGGTCTTCTACTGTCCAATTATGAGTATCCCAGAGTACAATCTGATGTCTCTTACAGATGAGGAAGGTGCTGCTCCCCATTAAATGCTCAGTGTTTAAGACCTCGTCTTGGTCATTCATATTATAGATTTCCTCTCTCAGTTTGGGATTTGTTAGGGTTTTTATGTCCCACACAATCACATTACCAAATCTGTCCACACAGGCCATCATGTGCTCATCCTCACAGATAGGAACATTCATGATGGATGTTGCCATGGAGCTGGAGCAAGTTGCAAGGTGAGAGTTGCTGTGGACACTGAAAATGGAAACTGTGCTTTTGTCCTGCCCACATAAAATGAACTGATGGTCATGGGAGAATGACACACAAGTCACAATGTTGGGGCATAGGAGCTGCTCAATCCTTTCGCCTGTGTTTATGTCAAATATGTGAATGAAATTTGTAGCTCTGTACCACAGAATAATTCTGTTCTCAGTGAACATGAATCCGTCAATGGTGAGGGCAAGGTCTGGGTCTTTGGCTGAACTGACAATTGTGTGAACATCTAATTCACAAATATAACTGGGTGTTTTCAGATTGTACAAAATGAGTCTGTTACTATTTGTAGACAGCAGGAGGAAATGGCCCGCACTTTTCATGTTTGAAATGTTGAAATCTGACGAATGGAAGGGTTTATACCCACCAAAGACCTTCTCATTCCATACCCAAATGGTGCTGTCATGAAGGATCGTAACCACCGCATCACATTGTGTCTCCAACACCTCCATGACTGGGGATGAGACCACATCTGGGAGTTCCCAGCTAGTTGAGGGCACTGCTGAAACTGGGGAATGCAAAACATTCACACCCTGCGTTCTCACTCCCTCCTGATAGATGTGCTTAGCATAGCTGTTTAGCTTTGGTAAAACTTCCAAGAATGGAAACAGCTGAGCCTGCATCACTGCTATTAGATCTTTTGGAGAATTCTGGAGTAAGCAAGCTGCATCCCTAATAAGGGTAGAGAGGAACCCAAGCTCCTTACAGGCCATGAGCTTTGTGGTCTCCTTGAGATGACTCACTAAGCCTTCCAGGTGACCTGCTTTCAGCATACCCTGGTGGAACCCAGGTGAAAGCATCACTCCACTGAGCAGTTCCTCTAGTCTGCCACTATTTTTTAAGTGGAAGGGCAATTCCAGAATCTTCCTCACATTAATGTCCATGTCCTCAGAAAGAGAGTTAAAGACCCATGGTTGGCCAGGAAGTTGCCTGTCAGTGTAAGTTACTGGCAGGGATGAACAGGGATGCTCAGTTTCTCTGACGTTATTTTGGCTGAGCATTGACTTAGTCCTGCCATATGCCCACTGTCCGTTGAAATAGTCAGCCAGTGCACTGTGTGCCTCTCGCACCATTTCTGTTGTATGGAGAAAGACTTTGTGGATGACTAGTGGGAAGTGTCTGCTTGGCCAGAATAACACCTGGAAACCTGAGATGTTCCGCTTCATCAGAAACCCCCTCAGGTCGTACAGCAATCTCTCCACTGCGGCCTCTGGAACTCGGAGCTTATAGGGTAGGACGCCCCCTGCTGGGAGATACTGAGACAGCACATCATTCTCACAGGACAGAATGTCAGTTAGCTCAGCCTCAGTGATGCCCGATTTGGCTATAGCGAGATAACACATAGCTTTACAGACCAGCTCCTTCCCATGATCCTGCTCAAGCTGAGCCAGAAATCGCCTGATGTTATCATGCACCCCTTTGATTACGGACTCCTCAGTAATGTCCATTCTTGAGCTCCAGGTGCACACCTGCCTGTGCAGCAGCTCAACATACAGTGGGAGGGAGCAGTCCTTCAGAGCCTGGTTGACATACACCTGCTGTCCCGAGGTGATTCTCCTACCGTCTGAGACTAGGAGGTCTGTTAGCATCTTGTTGCAGACCCTCCTGTCTTTCGTCTTCATCTCAAAGAACAGAGAGGATTTTGGGTACAGTGCCTTGAGGGCCTGAAGAGTGCCTGATTTTTTTGGTGCTGTGGAGATGATGAGCTTGACATTAGCCGGTAGAGATTCAGGAAGCCACCAGGTACCCTGGGCTCCATCGATGCCTGGGATCTGGTCAAGCCCATCTAAGATAAGGACAAGGGGACATGGCGATGAAGAGGCTGTGATCAGGAGATTTCTGAAGTCTATTTTCAGTTGACAGATGTCCAGGGGCAAATGATGCTGGGATTGGTTACAGCGTAGAGCTAGCTGATTACATATACAGGCCAGAAGCTGTTCCACAGTGCTAGGTCCTCTGTTTATGAAACGAATGACCACCTCAGGGTCTCTGCCACCCAGCCACTCACTTGCCTGCAAAGGAGAATTTAGAATTTAATAGGAGTTCCGCTGGAGAACAGCATAAGAAATATACAGCACCAATAGTTTTTAATAACCACAAATATGGGACACTGTTCTGGAAAAAACATAGGATCCTAGTTGAGCAATTAATCAGTGGCAGCCAAGAGACCAAAAATGGGTGAAAAATCTGAGCTCCTAGAGTGAACAGGTGTCATTTTCTAAAACAGACAACACATCTGAGCTGAATTTGCTGACGTTGTGTATAATTTTAAACCTATTCAATTACCTGACTGGCACAGAAGGCCAGGAGAACTGTTTTGCCTGTGCATGGCCCCCCAATAAGGACAAATGGATATTCGGTGTCCTTCTGCTCAAGGTAGGCTCTGATATGCTGGGTCTCTTCACATTGGATCCTGTAGAGACTGGAGTAGATTTTGCACAGTTCAGCCTGCTGGAAAAGCTCTTGAGCTAGTGCATTGTCAAGTTGGGTTGTTTCCCTGGCAACAGTACAACTGATCAGATTCAGCAAGTCAGAATGGAGCTGTTGGCACAACCCCTCAGTGTACCACGTCCTCATTTCAGCAGTGTAGCCTGAATGGAGCTTACATGCTGTGGTGGAAGTGTACACCTGGAGCTGAGAGGAAGTGACCAGGCCAGGCAGGAAGTGGTCACAGATGGTGCTCAGAGAGTAACTGGATGAGATATCCAGCTTTGAGTCAGTGCTGCAGTCTGTAAGGGGCTCCCTCTGCTGCCCTCTCCTGGTGATCTTATGAACATAACAGAGGCATCTTGCAATATCCTCCTTGGAATGATTCTCCAGTGCAAAGTGCAGTTCTTTATCAAGAGCTGGGGACACATATATAATATTCAGTTATTTATGATAAATGTATTAAACTCACAGTCATATGACTTGAAGATGTCTGTACTTCCCAGCTCTGTGCATAAAATTGGCCATGTTGGGGTTGACCCTGCACAAATGAAATGACATGTAGAAAAATATAGGAATTACAAACCCTGTGCCAGCTGGCCCAAGGTATTCACATCAGTTCCAAAACAGAATCCTCTGATTATCTGAACGTTGCAGTAGGATAATGAAAAATTGTAATTGTGAAGACAGGGGTAACAAAGACAACTGACCTGATCTGAAGTATTTCTGTGCCTTGTCGGGGGTTAAACTTCCTTCTTCTATACATCTTATGACAATGGTGTGAAATGTAGACCTCATTTCTTCTTGTATATCTTGCATCTTCAATGTGCTGTTTTGCTTTTCATTCATCTGGGATAATGTTATGTGTAATTAAATATTTAACAGCATTTGATGATGGTCCAGGTAAGATATCTGTGTAAAGTAGTTTCCTGCTTTAAATAGAAAACACATTCTGTTCACTCACCTGATCATTGTGGTGATGGTCCAAGAGACAAAACGAAGGTGGTACGGCATTCTCGTCTCTCTGGTACCAGCGTTCCAGAACTTGAGTACTGATACCCATCTGCTGGCCAGTCTGCAGCACCTGCTGGAACTCTGAAACCTCCACCTGCGCAGGTATGCATGCACTGCCATACTGCTCCCCCACCAGGGCCTGCAAACTCACCCCGATCCCAAACCCAGAGATGCATTGTCTGAATTGTTTGAATTGTCACTTTCAGGTGAGAAAAATGTAAATTCTTTGAGTAGGATGCGTATATATTCTATATATATTAATGTTCAATGAATGTGTAATGCAATAATACAAGTTTCTTTTGATTACATTTACAGCTAATGTGTGCCGTTGCATTTGAATCACCACAAAGAAAGGTCCGGCTGAGTTCCTCCAGCATTCTTCCAGCAGCTGCAGTCTGACCTCCTGTGCTCTGGGGTCCGACACATCCTGCAGATTGACCCCCTCGTATGGGTCGATTACCTGGTGAGCACATTTACCAAACTGGAAACAGACTTGTTTTTTTTTATTCTATATTGTGAATATCAGTTCATGAACGCTGGATGTTGAAAACGTCAGAAAGCATCAGGTGGGCCAGAATAACCTGCCTGATGTTTGCCTCCAGTCAAACTTGTGTTTTTAGGAACAACACTGTATTATTCATTGATATTTATGTTTGCAATGCATAATTTATGACACTAGTCAAAAAATGACAACCACCCCCTCCATGCCCTTTGCATTGTAGCCTGTTTTGCAAATGGCGTTTTAACTATCTTGCTGAAGTGGAAAAACATTTGATGACCTGATGAAAGGTAACAGGTCAGTTTTGAAGTGTTTATGTGGTGAAGATTAAAGTAGAAGCCTTTGTCATATGCAGCAGTCTTACCCTAAACTCCAAACCATGGGTGCGTCTGCAGTAGTCTCTGACCTTTGGGAAAACATCCTCACGAAGAGCCCTTCTCTCCTCCACAGAATCTAAGTGTGAATTTAGTTATTTATTTACCTGGGGTCATAATGTCCTCATGCAACAGCACAGACAAATCACATTAAGGGAACTTCTGGTTTGAGACTTTTAGAGATTAGAAAAGCAAATAAGCAAAGAAGTTTATATAGACAGATAACCAAATCAAAGCGAAAACTGCACTGTGAGTTTGTCTTTGATAACAAGTGACAAGTGGCTAGTAACTATTACAAATGACCATAAAATCCTTACCTTCAGGATTGCTGCACAAATAAACTTTGATACAAGATTTGATTGCTTCTCTTTGGAAACCTTCCATCAAGCAAAGTTTGTTATTCCATCACAAATAGATATAATTTAATGGTGGAGACCTGAGAGTTTATATAGAAAGATGTTTCTCAAATTTGCTCCAAAGAAAAACCCCAGGAGACGGAGCAGCAGCTCAAAAGCGTACTATCTGTCTCCACCTCTTCCTCCCTTCCCCTGGCCTCAGATTGTTGGTTCCTGTCAGGAAATAAGCACTGTTTTCATTGGAGCTCAGACAGACCCACGCCCCCCACACTCTTGCTTATGCGGTCTGACAGAGTGACAGCTGTCTGTTTATAAACGCACGAAGAGCCTCCACAGACAAAGATGCACACCTGTTCACCATCGCATCCAATGGAGCCCATCCAATGTTTATTGATTTGGCCGATTGAACAACAAATTAATATGACTCCAGCTGGTAACAAGGAAGCAAGTTGGTTTCACAGTAATATTGTTTGCCACAGAAAAAAAAACCGTGTTAGAGTGCTTAATCTCATTTCAAATCAGCAAGCAGTGCTACAGGCAACTCAACGAGTGATGCTTGAATATGGTGCCCAACGATGCTTGGACTGTGTTAGTTCAGAGGCACTCTGCTGGATTAGATGAACAGTGTGAACAGACTCCATCTAACTCACATTATTGACTGGAAGGTCTTGAGAAATGTTTTACTGTCAGGTCCTCTCAGATAGATTTTACAGGTAGGTCCAGGTATAAACAAGATCATCAAGGGCATCACTTTGCAAAAATAACATGATGGGGGGTTGTGTCACAACCTAGTCACAATATAATACCATATATATTAAAATGTTGCTCAATGACTCTTCCACCTTTGAAATATAAACCCACCGATAGGTACATGGATGGCACGGTTTCAATGGTATCTGGGTTACAGTCTTTCGTGCCAAAATAAACAGAGCCTTCACTCATCACTGATCATATTATTGTGCCAAAACCTATCTGTACTATCTGTACTCGGTTCTATTGGAAGCTCTTTGCACACAGGCAAGTCACACGGCTCTACACTATGACATTCGTCACCATGACGACAGTGTGTGGCAGGCCCTGATGCTGTGAACCTAGAGAAGACCACTTTCCTGACTGGAAGCTGTTGTTGCCCTGATGACCTCTAGGTGTCACTGTGGCAGTTCAGGAGTGTACATTCACATACGAGGCAGGAAATACACCATTTTTTTCCATTCATTTTTTTATTTAACATTTGTACACAATAAATACAAACTTTTTTTTACAGCCAATAAAATGCAGAAAGAATTTTGCACCACTGCTCTCTGATATTGTCACCGCGGCAACAGTCTGAAGGGAAGGTCTGTCATTGTACTGGATCTTATAGCAGCTCTTAAACATCTTCAAATCAAAAAATGTAAAACACTAAATAATTCAATAGGCAAGTGTGACTGTAGTTCTGAGGGAGTTCGATTGGTAACTGGCCAGAGAGATTATCGATAATGATGTGGTCTGAAGGTGAGAACAGCTTTCTTAAATGATGGGATAGCTGTAAACCATAAACTTCAAAACAAGTTTGATAACATTCAAAAGATCTCAACGAGATCAACAAGAGAGAGAGAGAGAAAAAAAGACAGACAGAGCACAGATATTTATATATCTTCCCCTCTGATCAACTACTTTCAAAATCTCAACTGATTTATTTCAAGTTGAATTCCACATTCTCTCCACAACATTTCAATTGTTTTTATTCTCTTTTCTTATTCCCAACAATCAGCTAGTTTTTGATAATACCACGCAAACGCATCGCACCCACCAGATAGGACCACCTCCCTCCTTTAGCTTCAGGAGGGACTCTGTCAAATGCAGATCTGGTCTGCAGAACCACAAAAGGTACACCAATGTAGGAGAAACACAATGAGCTTACAAACTATACGAGTTAAAGCGGAAATGCACCAAATAGGGGCAACCGTACAAGCGCAATACTGTAGGGTTTAAACAGAACAAAAACAAAACAAAACAAAACAAAACAAAGTGCTGGTCTTTCCGTTCAATGGGTTTGTATTGTCTGTTAATCATTTTAAATAATTTGTGTACAAGCAGGATGCAGGAGGTCAAATTCTACATCTGTGTAAAGTATTTTTACAGTCTTTTAACATTGTTTCAGTCCAAATGTACTTTCAAAGTGTTGACTAATTCCTTGTTTACAGTAAACAGATAACACTCACGCGCGCACACACACAAGAGCAGAGAATTAGTCACTATATTCTGCGCTGGGACACCGCCAAAGCCCAAAACAACTAGATAGCACTTTATATGCGTTTTACTTAATGAAAATATTGCTACATGGCTTGATTCAAGAGAACATAAGATTTTTAGGCATCAAATCAATGCTCTTTCACCTCCATCACCTATAGCTACACATTTTCTAATGGCAGTGAACTGAAATTGTGCTGGATGCCTCTCCTTGAATTCAAGCGACTGTGTCACCATATTTTTGGATAATCCTGTACACGCATGCCTCTGGATATTCTGTTCTGTGCAAAGAGCCAATCAGTCACTGAAGACTTGATTCCTTTCAATCACACAGTCGGTGATGGCTGTCGGATTTATCTTAAAATATTTACTCTCGATAAATATCTTTATGGGTTTTTTTTTAAAGGTTATCTTGGATAAAGGATGGAAAACACAAAGTGTAAAAGCTTGTTGAAAGGGGCTCTGAGTGGTGCGTGCTCTTTATCATGCTGTTCCAATATTACAGAGAGGAGTGTTTGGGTGTTGTGTGGTGACATTTGGCTCTTGATGGAGAACGTTCACTAATGTGATAGACACCAGTGTCCCACCAATCAAAAGCTGTGATGTCACAATGACCTGTTAGTGGTGATGGTTGTACTGAGGCTTAATAGACCCCTTTAGGGTGGAGCTACACTCAGCTGTCAATCATTGAACTGTCTCGACCAATGAAAAAATGTATTTCTCTCCACAGCAAATGCAGTCATTGGTCCAAACCACTGAGTCACTGATACTCGATGGCAGCTCTTCCCATTTCTGGTTCAATGAACCCTCACTCCCTCATAGCACCTGTTAGACACCTCGTTTTTCACAATGCATGAAAGTGAAAAGTTCAGCAAAGAGGAGAAAAAAAAGCAAATAAAAACAAATGGAAAATCAATATAAATGGTGTTCTTCCAAGTGTGAAGGAAGTGGCTGCCCACATACGAGGGAATAGCAACAACACAAAAAGGAGGACATTTCTAAATCTGGCTTCATATTCACAACCATGAGAAGACATATCTTAATAGACCAAACCCTCCCCCTCTGAAGTTTTTATTTTTTTTTTTACAATTTTGTTTCACGTTGTTCCAGTTGGAATAAGTCTGTAAGTCAACATTGCCTCGATTTTCTGATTCATAAAATACTGTTTCTTGAATCACAAAAAAACATCCCATTCAGTCTTCAACAGTGTTACACGATAGATATTAATGTAAAAATAATGCACTTCAACTACTGTTCAGATATTGATTGGCATATATAAAGGATAAAGTCAGGTGATGATACAGGAAGTGATGAATACCGCAGGGCTACACAAAAGATTAACCTGATGTTTACTGATCACACTTCTGAAACATATATCATCTAATCTGTATTGCATTTCTTTTTTTTTCTTTGAGGACTAAATATTAGTAATACAGATCCTTGTCTTCATAATAAAAGCTGAAAAGAGTTATATTTGTGTAATTAGTATTGTATTTTGTAATTTTTTTTAAATTGCCACATTTTCCTTATCTATGAGATAAAGAGCAACGTTTCTTTCCTGCCCCGGGGGTTTGGGGAAGAGGACATCTGCAGGGGGAACCAGCCCCCCCCCCCTCTTGCCTCATCATACAATTCCCTTTTGCCTGGAGGTGTCAATACCATCTACTCCATTACTCCATATCACACACAGTATTGACTTGATAATGCAATATGACAAGTATGTTGCGCGCATTGTTTTTTTGAACATTCCTATGACAACAGTAATGTACTGTACTAATGCACATTAAATACGTATGATACGACTACATGTAGCTGTGCCTGGCGAGCCCACATTTCCCAGGTATACCCCCCTCCCACCCCTCCAGCCCCTCCCCTTTCCTCCTCAGGCTGAACTGTGACACTCCACTTTGTCCACTGAAATAAAAATGTGCAAGAAAGGCACGAATCGTTTGTGGCTCTGTGGAGAGTGTGTGTCCTCCTTCAGCTCTGTTCTGGCGGTGAGGATTGAGCTGCCCCAATCTGTTCTCCCCCCTCTCCCCTGGCTGCTAAAGGAGGGCAGTTCCGGGGAGTGGGGGGACCCTCCCCCTCGCTCTTGCAGTGAGGAGTGAGGAGCCGGGGGCCCAGGTTCAGTTCAATGCAGTTCAGTCAGTGAGCCACCAGGGCGGCGCTCTTACACTAGAGTGATCTCCACCTCCTCAGTCTTCTCCACCTGCCTGCGGGGATGCTGTTTTGGGGGAGGAGGGGCCGCGCGCACCTGTCACAGAAAAGCAGAAACACATGAGCTCCTACGCATGTAGACGAACCCACGTTTTCAGCTCTGTCTGCAACTTTAATGATCACCATTATCTGGTGTGTCTGCACATGGGTTTCTGCAGCCCCTGTGTCTGGCTGACGGCAGAAACCTGTAGCTTCTTATGAAATGCAGGCAGGATCGATCTGTGTGGTGGCCACATCGCATTACATTACAGACATTTAGCAGAAGCTCTCATCCAGAGCGACTCACAAGGTGGGAGAACATAAGTGCACTCACCTGATTAAGGTGAGCTGCACTGTTAGCTCTGGCTATCCAGACCAGCAGGTACATATGTAACATCACTAATGCATCAATGCAACTCTAATTACTAATACAACAAATGCAAATAATAAATTCATAATAAGAAACTATCCATAACTAGAAAACATAAGATTGAACATAGCATTCCAACACCTTAAATGGATGTGTTTTGATCTACACACAAACGAAAGGCAGGGCATGGGGGAACTGCGCATTCATATGAGGGTGGAGTATCAGTGATGGACACATGAATGGGGGCGGGGTCAGAATGATTGACAGCGGTTGTAAAAGGCGCGGAGCAGGGGGAACTTACAGGTCGCAGTTTTCCGGGTCCACCATCGGGGGTGAACCGTGGGGGCTGGGAGAAGCCCGGAGTATCCGAGACCAAACTGCTACTGTGATCTGGGAGTGAAGGTGGGCGGGGGGGTGAGGAGAGAAGAGGGCAGAGAGAACCGACTGTCAGAAACAGAAACAGAAAAAGAGACCCCCAAGCAATATCACCATGTTTACGATGGTGTCACAGCTAATGTCCTTATTGATATATACATTTGCACGGTTTAACCTTGATTGAACAACGCTGTACTGTGGCACTTTAAAGTGATGGGGTACAGCAACCAGACCCTCTCAATCAGAGCCTCACCCCCATACGACTGAAAGCTAAAACCACACACCACCTCTGTGTAAATGACATTATACCACCCTTGCTAACAGAACAAATTCATTTTTAACACATTCTTAATGTCCACGGTCTATTCCGCCCGCCATTTAAACTAATTACCACACGAAATGATTCAGTCCTTTAATGAAGTGAATTTCACCCTTTCCTCAGCAGAGAGCCGGAGGGGTGGGGTAGACTCTGCACTACAAAGAACTGTGTGCTGATAGGACAGACTGACATTAGCTGCTTCTGATTCAGGGACCGTCAGCGGGCGGGTGGAGTGGGGGGGAGGGCGGGGTCTTACTGTGGGCGGGGCCCTTGTGCGGTAGGGGAGTCAGCTTGTGGTCGCCATTGACTGAGGGTGACCGGGGGAAAGGTGGCGCCGTGCCGCTGTCCGGGGTGGTGTAGGGGCTGCAGGGCGGCTGGTCGTAGAGGGGCAGTGGAGGCAGGGAGGAGTGCATCTGCTGGGAGGGAGACACCTGCAGGAGAACATGAGAATTACAGGCTGGCCTGGGCTGTGGCTTATCACCAGGGAAACCATCCCAGACTGCTGTGGCTGTTTGATAGTGTCTGGTAAACAAGCTTAATTGCAGGAAGGATACAGCCCCGCCTGCCACAATCAGGGCTTCAGAAGCAGAAGATCAGATCAGCCTCTCGACAGCCCCGAGACCACTGACAGCACAGGAAGTGTGCCGTCTCGCTTCCAGTCTGAGTGCGAGTGTGTGCGTGTCTTTTTCTGTGCATGTAAGGCAGTGAGTTTATGTCTGTATGTGAGTGAAACTGAGCTTTGCTTGCAAACATATTTTGGCGGTATTTGTGCAAACATGTGTTTCAGTACGTATTAATTGTACATATTAATATTTCTGTTACTTCTGTGTGTCTGTGTGCATGTTCTTGAATGTGAATGCAAGTGTATGTTTTTCCCTGCCTGTGCACATGTATGTGCGTGAGTTTGTGTGTGTATACGTGCGTGTATGTGCGTGTGAGTGTGTACATGAGTGTTAGTGAGTGTGTGTGTGTTTTGTGTGTGCACACATGTGCCTGCATATGTGTTTGCATGAGTGTGTGTACATGTATATGTTTGTGTATGTGCACACACACACGTGTGTGTTGTACCTGTGTGTCAGGGCACCACTGCGTGTCCCCGTTCTCAGAGCCCGTCAGGTCCTCCACCAGCACAGAAGGGAAGACGCCCACACGACCGTTGAACTCGCCCTCCCAGAAGCCATCATCCTCCTGGTTGTCCTTGTTGAGGATGCGGATTATGGCTCCCTCAGGGAAGGACAGCTCGTCATCCGTCTGGCCCTCGTAGTCGTACATGGCCTTCACAAAGCTCACTGCGTGACAGAGGGAGTCATCGCGAGGAGGAGAGAGCAGAGGAGAGAGAGATGAGGTTAAGTGTTAAGTGTTAAATGGAGCAGGAGAAAGATTCAAAGCAAGAGAGAGAATAAGCAAGGAAGTGAGAAGTGAGAATTTTCAGTATTAGTAAGTGTTTCATTATCATTATACCATGAAACATATAGATTATTTCTCAATATGAATATTGGTCCCTGCTTCCTTCTTTATTACATGCAATTCTCAGTAAAAAAAACCCCACTGTATTTTATGCAGAAAGCCTTTTGTTCAACAGAAGTGTTGGTAATTTTTATATACCATTTTGCATTACCTCATCTGTCCACAAGATGGTAGCAGTGGCCATCATTACAAAACAAATGTTACACTCAAAACTCGGGGTGCTGGTTATGAGGAGCTGTCTACATATGTCCCATGACTATCCCATGAAGACATGATCAAGCACTACATCTGAACTTGACTCTGTTCATGTTTCTACATGGATTATTATTTGGAGAGGTCTCTGTTGTGGCAAGACCACAAGAAACAAGCATGCTCATGGGTGGTCTTGCATTGCTGTGTGCCCCCATAAATGTGTGATTATATTCAGACACGTATGATGTGGTGTGTGTGTGTGTGTGTGTTAGCCTGGATGCTTGACTCACAGTTGGCGTCTCCGTTCATGCTGCCTGAAGCCAGCTCAGGCTCGGTGGAGTTGCTGGAGGTGTGTGATCGGGCATCCAGGGCCGCCAGGGACTGCAGCATGCTGAGGAGGCTGTTGGAGGTGGGGAACTGCAGGTACTTCTCCGGCACGTAGCCCACGTGCCCCGCCTTGTTCCTGGCCTGAAACGCGGGTTCCCCGGACAGGGTGAGCATCATAACAGGGATTCGTGATCATGTACCAGTCCAAAGTGGAGACTCCTCTATGCGCAATACCAGGGACATGAGGTAAACAGTATAACCACTACAGCAGGGACACTACAGCCCATAAGCGCTGAGCTCCACTCAAATGGATCAATTTGTCTATCCTGGATAACGATGGCTTGTACTGGAAGACTGCCTGTCAGCAACGTCAGCAGAGGCTTCTCCGTATATGACGAGCGGATGGGTCACCGCGGGGTCAAAGGTCAGTGTTAATCCTGGCCGAGATTCTAATGCAGTTCTGTTTACCACATGATGAAACATCTGCCCTTTGGAATTCTGGGAGGAGGGAAGCCTGCACTGAACAGCGGCACGAAGTGGGGCGGTTGCTGCGGAAACAAGACTCAGAAACCAGCCTCTTTCCTGAGGTGTGAATTAGGCGGGGGTGGGAGTGTGCGCTCTTACAAAAACGATACTCCTTTAGGATTATTTGTTTTTACATTACAGTCATTTAGCAGATGCTTTTTTTTTTAAACCAAAGCAACTTACAGTTGATTGGGGGTGGGTTATTTGGGGCTAAGGGCCTTGCTCAGGGGCCCAACAGCAGTGCTGTTCTTACCATGGCTGGACTGGGGCTTGAGCCACCAACCTTAGGGGTCTGAGTCAGGTACCTTAGCCACTAGACTACAGGCTGCTTTTAAAGGTTCTTCTTAGGTACTGACAATCTCTAAAGGGTTCTATGCAGGACCTTATTCTAAGGGTTCTACAAACAACCACTGAGACACATCAGCATCTGAGAAGATCTTTTAGGGGGTTCCTCAAGGGGACAAACGAAGAGCCATTTAGGGTGCTGGACAGACCCTTCCCCTGCACGGCCCAGCGTAGAGGAAGGTAGTCTGTGCTGGGAGCACCTGACCCTGCAACATAAAAAGGATGAGCCTGGCTCACCCACTGGGCTTCAGGCCCCAGAGGGGAACTTTGCTCCAGCCGAACATCAAAGGCTCCCGCAGTTTGGAGGGAGGGGGGCTCGGCTGGGTTTCATTTGGTATCAAAGCACAGCTGGAGTGGACAAATACGTGCCTGTCACACCTCGCCTCGGCACTCAAATCTATGCAGACACACCACACACGCCCTGTCCAAGACTATTACACAGCCCACACAGACTAACAGGAAAACCTGGTCATGGAGCACCGGAGAGGTTTCTGAAAGCCTGATTGCAATTATAAATTGCCCGAGCCTAAATATTCAGAGAGTCTGAGTGATGAAATGTGACCTAAAACTACTGCACATTTTCACCTGCATTCATTAAGCTTAATGATCAATAAGATGGTGAAGTTAGAGGGTCAACGCTGAGCAGGCCCAGGTTGCCAGCCCTGGACACGGCCGATTAGCGGGAATTTACAGATGCCTCAGAGAGGACAGGTGCAAGTAAGACACAGCCCTTCAGCATCACAGAAAACAGGTCTAATAGGACCCTGTTTACCCATCCATCTTCTCAACCTTGTATCTATCAAGCTATCAGAGCACCTCCTTCTCTAAATATATCCACCATTACAACAAACCTATCTATCAACCCATCTTTCTTAATAATCTTTTCTTCATCTCCTCTCTCCACAGCTTGCTCTCCGTCTCTCTTGCTCCCCGTTTCATCTATTTGTCTGGGGCCGTGTGTAATTTGTAACCTGAATGGTAAGGCGGCTGATGCATCGCCCTACGGTTAGCTAACAGATCAATTTCGCTGTTTTTTTCCCGGGCGGGTTAAAGTGACACACAGAAGAGCAAACTGCACAGGCACAAATCCATTCATTGTTATTGTCATTACCAACATGTACTGGCTTAACAAACAGCCATAGGTAACGTAGCTTACACAGCTTATTGTATGTATGAATTTGTTTGTTTTCACACAATTTATCCATGTATCCAGACTGTCATTAACACAAAAGGCAGAAATGTAACCAATCCAGGACTTTAACCTCGACCTTCTGATGTTCAGCCGAGATCCCTAACCACAAAGACACATGGCTATCCAATCAAAGACATACCTTATTTAAATCTGTCATGTCCTTCATTTTCATAGCTTAGAGGACTGAGATAATCCTCCAGTCATGAAAGGTACAGTATTCCAGTATAACTGGTAATGAGGTATTGTATTTATTTTTGATGAGTCCATTAATTTGTCCACCTTGGTATCATTTAAAACGTACATTTAATGATGGAAAACAATCTGTGGTAGACCAAATCCCAGGGATAGTCTTTTGGGCAGGTTGAGTTTCCATGACACCTGTGACTTTAAGGATTCTGGTTACGTGGAGAACCACAAAGTTTTCATGTTTTCATGAGAGGTTAGGAATGCTTCGATGGTGGGAGGGCGTCTCTCATACCTTCACCCAGTCCTCCATGTCCCCATCCTCGATGACCTCTAGTACTTCCTGCTCCTCAATGGTCAGCTCGTCCGGCTGGGACGCCTGAGGGACAGACGGACAGAGGGGACGGACTGACTCACGGCACCATCCTGCGTAAAAGACAGTCTGCGCCTTATGCACACGGTGCGTGACGCGCTGCGCAGATTACAGAGCGTCTCTGCAGGTGTGGTCAGGTGTAAGCGGAATACCTGGGGGAGTGGGGCTGAATGTGTTGTAGCAGAGGGTGGGATGGGAGAGTCTGAGAAGAGCTCCTCCCTGCTCAAAGCTGACTGTTTGTTGTAACTAAACACAAATGACCTCAGCACTAGTTTGAAGGACAAAACTGCATGCAAAGATTTTCCTGTGTTCACTTTGAGTGAGACAGAGTGCGTGTGTGTGTGTGTGTGTGTGTGTGAGAGGGAGACAGAGAGAAGCCATGTAACATCTTATGCGAGCACTGAACTTTGCTTGAGTGTTTATATGTCTTTAAATAAGTAGTGTGTTTGACCTTGTACATGTTGGAGCAGAGAAAAGCAGCCATGTGACACTGTTCTGCTTCACATTCCCTGACTATAGCACCTCTCTACCTGTGTTTTCCATTGCATTGTCGGAGTGGCACACCTTACAGGTGTGTGTTTAACATTACCTTATAGGAGTAGAGCACCTTGCAGGTGAGAGGGTAGTTGCGGAGTGTTCCAGATGGACTGGAACTGCTGTCATCAAACACCTCCATGTTTTCTTCTAACTCTTCGCCTTCCTCTCTCTCGAAATCAGCAGTAGTGGCCTGCCAACACAGAATTCGCTTGAGGTCAGTGGGGGGGGGGGTCAAGGCGGTCTCAGTGTAAACAGAACAGATCCCAGAGGACAGACTGCCAACGGTCTCACGGTCAACTGCCCAGGCAGATGGGAAGGAGGAATTCTGGGGGGAAGGGGAGGGGGAGGCGTGGTTTTCCAGTCACCTGATCCTGCTATAAGGCGCTTAGGCTCCGCCCTTACTGCGCTACCTGTGGGAATCTCACTGGGGCTCAAGGATCAGGTGTGCCACCTGGAGCCTAGGCCCACCCCCACGGGACAGGTAAATGCAACCTGACCTGAACGGAACAATACACCTATACCAGAAACAACAGGGGAGGTGAGGGGGGCAGGGGAAGTCTCACTCATCGCACAGTTGACACAGTAAACTCAAACTTTTATTTATTTTTTTTTTACTGAAAGACACAGGATCCTGTTCTTTCTGTACATAAATGGGTGTAACCTTGAATCTTAACTCGGTCGGGTCATTTCGAGCCTCTGTAAATTGAGTCTTGGAATTTCGGTTCTTCTTGTCCTGGGATAATGTCCTAAAAAACACTGTAACACCTGTAAAGCAACTGGGCCAGGTACTTCCACCAAAATTACCTTCAGGCAGCTCAATGTTTCAAATACAGCCTCTGGACTTTATATCATAAACATGTGTATAGTTATATGTGAAAGTGTGTATGTATGGAGATGTAACAAGTCAGAAGAGAGATGTGCACTATGTGTATTTTGCTGAAATATGAAACAAACCGCCTTCTAAGGACAGATGCTTACATCAGAAACCAGCACCAAAGCCCTGTTGAGTTCCTCAGAATCAGTGTTGATCCACACCATGGGAGCGCAGTCTGATGTAGTTTTGAGTTCTTATCCCCTCAGATCACAAACTATTTCAGGGAATGCTCTGAGAGCCGAACAGAAGGTAATTAAACATCAGCTCTGGTATCCTGAGATGTGATAACCGAGGAGTGTGGATATTAAATGGTTTGAGAAGTGCTCTTTTGGGAAAGTCTCTTGAGATGAGGCTCTCCTTCCCATGTCCCACGCACACCACCCACACCCCCCACCCCCTTCTCTGTCTCTCTCTCTCTCTCTTGCTCCAGCAGCGGACTGCAGTGTGGCGTGAGCGGAATGTTAAGTGCGGATGAGAGCCAGCTAAACGCAGCCGGTTCAGACTCCTGCTGGAACCCAGGGGGGGTGCCACTGAGCTCAGATCCTTGAAAGAGCTCTCTGTCTTCTCCAATCACGGCCCTTATGTTAAGTGCCCGCCATTCAAGAAAGGAACGACTTCTCAATGAAGTCTTTGAGAATACTTTGTGAACGTTAAAACGATATGTGTAAATCATGGAAATGCAGTATCACTGTTCTTAAGAAAATATAAACATCCATAGCAGTTATGCACTATGAATGCTAATTCCGACTGGCTCAAGATACCAACAACTACATTTTTTGTAGACTGTATAACCATTAATTGTTGTAAAAACCTTTCTGTTGGTGGAGCTCCAAATAACAAACCATCAAAAAAAATTGTATCACCCTTTTTAGAATTAGTGTCTAAGCCAACCAAGGATTGCTAGAAATTCCCACAAACTGTTTCCCTTTCAGAGTTTACCTTCAGGGTATCAAAGGTACCATGGCGATAGTGAACATTCTATTAAAATGTAATAATAACCACTGAGCTGGAGCTCCCATGGTGCAGTAATGGCATATCCCATAATCCCTTGCTGGACAGGCGATGGCACGGCTCCCCTCGTGTGGCTGTTGTTGAGCTGAGGTTTAGATGTGAAAGACTTGATGTGGCAGATACGGATCGGCAGGTGAAGTGTGACAAAGAGGCTGAAGCTCAGAGCACACTCAGTTTCTGACTGGCCATTTAAGAACATAATGTCTTTTGTGAGCTGTGCCAGGCAGATAAAACTACCCCAGTATGAGAATAATGTAGACTGTTATTTACAATTTTCTTCATTCAGTCGTTGATTGTAGAATTATTGGGTAAACTGATTGCTTGATTATGTGACTGACTAAAATCCAACGAGGCCATAATTATCCAAGAAATGTAGACTGGTTAATGGCGTGCTCGTAATGTATCGTTACTGCAACAACCTGGATTTTACTACTGGCAGACCTAGGGATAGAGCCATACTAACAGCAGCCATATTGTTTACAGGGTGACTGGCCTTGTCTATATCTTTACATATGGTCAGTTTACACAGCTGGATATTGACTGAAAAAACCTAGGTCCAGTACGCTGCTCTGGAATCAAATATGCAACCTGTTTTCACATGCTCCAACCACACTGCTATACAAAACTATGCGATGCGTTCATATACGTCACGATAAAACACAGACTTCTACATAACACATAATGGTAATAAAAGGGGGAGATGAGAGATGGCCCCCCTTCCTCAAAGCAGAGCTGTAGTTTAATGTATATACGGCAAAGATAAAATTAGCATATAAATGAACTGCCCATCGTACAGTTTACCGATGCCACAGCAGCATCAGTAATTGTACTCCTGAAGTCATCAGCTACCATTGCTAAAGCTCCCATTATTGTCATAGGAAACAGGCCCTCCATTTTTATGTGAAGCCAGCTGCAACAGAAGACTTGAAGCAATAACGTGTCTTGTTCATGTCTCTGACCATGCCCTTGGAGTTTGGGTTTCAATGTGAGGGTGAGGAAAGGAAACGATGTCTGTGAAAAGGTATAGGGAAAGGCCTATTAGTTTTAAAATATTACACAGTGTATTTGACTAAATGTTTCTCTAACCCCTAGAAGCTGAATAAAATACGAGGCACTCCTGGTTTGCGGTGTATTTGCTGAGATAAATGACATGAATGTGTCGCATGATGCCTAAAGATGACCTGATAAAGATGCTAAATTCCCCAGAGCAAACTGAGGAAGAGTGATGATGAGGATGGTGGCGAGTAAGGTCTTAAAGATGCCCCGATACTCCCCCATGGTGTTGGGGCTCGGTGAACTGCTTCATTTAAGGATGAGCTCGTTTACCTTGGTGTCAACCTCAGACAAATACTCACACATTTAATTACACCCGACGCGGCAAGTCGCCCCTCTCCCCCGCACGATGAATCACCCCGCGATGAGGCGGAGGGAGGGGAGAGACGGCAAACGCTCTCCATTTATTCAGGCCGAGCAGAGCGGAGCGTTAGCGGTAGCGCTAGAGCTGCTGGGATCCACACCAGGCAATGCATCATTGCGGTAGTGGGAAACGCGCCATTAACCAGCCCCCGCCGCGGGCTGGCGACAGCTGAAGGTTAGCCTCTGCCGTCACTGCTAACGTGTCTCTCAGTGCTGCCCCAAGGACACTGGCACTTTCCCGTAAACGGGACTATGGCACGGCGGTGTGGGGGGGTCTTGGGGTCTATGTGTAGAGATGACCGCCACCCCCACCTCCACCCCAAAATTCACCATGCCATGGGCTACACACACCAAACGTCAGCCTCTCTCCCTTAGCCATCTGGAAACTAGAGGAGGGATGGGGGTGGTGGGGGGGGGGGGGGTGGGGGTGCAGGGAGGGAGGGGTGTGGCACCTGTTTTGTCTTACACACAATAACGTTGACAGCACTAGAAAGGAAAGTGCACTAGTTGTTTTTCTAATGACGTGAATGGGGTGGATTATGTTTGTGTTGGGAAACGCAACAAAAGTGGCATGTCCGGAGCACGCTGTCTCGGACCGCTGGACACAGGCGGTGAGCTCACACTGGCATGCCCAAGTGCCCGCACACACTTTCCGTACTGAGGGGTGAGGGGGCACATTTCACACACATACCACTGTTTTCACTGGCACAGGAAGCTGCCCTGTATCTGTCATAGCGACAGGTTTCCAAACAGTACAGCAGTTTCAAGAGCGCTAAACGTCCTGGGTATTTGCCTTAATCTTTAGAGTATTAGATCCGATAATTGCTGTCATGACCACGGTGTGGTGTCTGTGGGAGTGAGCAACAAACATGACCAAAGGATTGTGGGTAATCAGAAAGGGACAGCTGAGTGAGGTGCAGGTGCTGAGGGTCTAACAATGCTGACACCGTGCTAATAGGAGGTGCGGGTTACGGGGTGTCCAGGCAGTGTGGTGCGCATGGGTGAAGGTGCTCACCGAGAGTGAAGGATCGTGGGTGGTGAGGGAGGGGAGGGTGGCCCAACGCTCATTCTCCAACTCCTCCATCACCTGATTCATGGCGCTCTTCAGCCAGGTGTCCACGGACACGCCCACCTGCCTCAGCAGGTCCAGCCGTGCCTCCGCCTTGAGCTTCACTGTCTACAAGGAACATAACATCGCCATGCGAATTAATGACACAGGAGTCACTCAAAACAGTTACACAACACCATAAAAACCAACAACACATACTCCATATAACACATGCAGTCACAGAATGGAGACAAAACCAGCAACAGACACAGAATACCACACACACACACACACACTCACAGAACACAGCAAAAACAAACAACAGAGACTCAAAGTCACACACGCACTCACAGAACAAAATAAAAATCTATACCAGACTCCACTGCAGAAACAGAGTTTCAGAACATAATAAAAACCAACAGCAGAGACCGCATATCTGACACGCAGTAACAGAATACAATAAAAACCAACAACAGACACTCCGCCACATCACACTTTATACTGCATAAATGTTTGACATGTTGGGCACACAAGGTGATGGATGTCAGGGAGACGATGCACTTGACCTGGGAGAGGAGCCGGACTGATTAAGAGCAATGGTACAGCAAACACTAGGGTGGACAAAACCTCTGCTTAAGATGGATGCCCAGTCACACAAACGGGTCTCTGTCCAGCCTCACTCTGAACAACCGTGGAAGAAGTGCCCGGTGGCTATTTTTGGGGGCTACGTGCAGCGATCACGACCTTCCCCCCCTCCAAAACTGAACCAGAGTGCAGCTCAATTTGACCTCAAACCAATAATAAAAGCTGCTGATTCCTGGTGATTAATGTCTTCTGCTGTTCTCAGTCAGGCGTGTTTATCCAGCAGACTGTCATTTCAATATGAGATTGTTTTACATTTTAATATCCCCGCCGCTATCCCACTAATGAAATCCTACGGTCTAATCGAATAAGTCCTATTAAGTTTGATATGGGGAGAAAACGTTCCCGAAATCTTCCAATACCGCCCCGCTATAAATAGAAGTGCAAAGGAGGGTTTTTAAATTACACACACTCTGCGGGTGCGTTCTAAGCGGAATGCTCGGGGAGGCGCACATGACTGCTCGGGTCCCACGGCTTAAGCAGCCGGAATTCTGCAGAGTCCCGCGTGATGATGGGACATGAGGTAATCCCTGAGGAGCCAATCAGGATGCAGCGAGGGAGAGGTGGAGTTTTTGTGATAATTGGCCACCCCACCTCCACAGGGCCCCCATACCCATCTGACTGATGTGAGATGTCAGCTGTGTCATGAAAAAAAAAAAAAAAACGCTTGATCTGCGCGAAGGCGTGCTGTTGTCGGATCTTGGACTGACAAGGCCTGACACGTCGTCGATCCACAGCATCGACGTTCACATCCCACGCTCCTGGATCAGCAAGTCAGCGGCTCTAATGGTCGCTCAGCACATCTGTGACGGCCCACAACGTCTACAATGGATCGACGTCCCTCTGGGCATCAAGCCTCCATTTTGTCTCACGATGCCCAAAAGCTAGTATCATCACCACATCCCCTCACATTTACAGAGTGACTATGTGCTGAAAACCACAGCGACAGCTCGTCATTTTTGTCTCAGAGTAAATAAGTCAGTCCACAGAACACCTAAATGAAAACCCATGTTACATAACATGGCATAACAGGCGGCACACATCATGCTAACCCCTTTGAGGGCTTCCCTTTTGTTTTGTTTTATTCACAAGAAAATAAAACGCAACAAAAGGTTTAAGTACTCGGGATAATTAACAGGAAATACAGCTCTTAAATATTTTATGTTAAGTACACTTTCTGTAGGCTATGGGGTTGCTGTATTACTTCCTACTTTGCACGACACTCAAAACAAAAGCTTAACTTTCTCAAATGCATGTTTTTTTTAAGTCCATTAGCTTTCAATGGGTAATAAAATATTAAATACGGCTTATTAAACTAATGGGCTTGGATTACTGAATGCCTATGAAAGAAGCCAAAGAAACATTCGGTTTATTTGCTTAATTTACTGTGTGACCAGTTTTGTATCTTAAATGATACAGTCTTGTTCTACTGTCATTTAATGATTAACAATACTTTTTACAGTTACCCTTATAACCTTTATGATAATTACAATGACCATATTGATATTCATGATCCTGATTATGTCCAGTAGAGGGCACCAAACACCTCTAAAAGCATGTGATACTTTTTTTTTGGGAGAGGACAGAAGATACGTTGATCAGGGGCAGAGACTGGCAGACTGGGCACTCAAAAGATCGATTGAGAGAAATAAAACACAGGGGACAACACATTTCCAGAAGGTTAATGTATTCATCACAGACAGACAGAGTGGAGGACTGTCCAGGCCACAGTTATAATGCCTCTCTTGAACAAGCAGATGGACAGAGTGTATTTACACGGTCTCTTTCTCTGTCTCTCTTACACACGCACACACACACACACACACACACACACACAGATAGGGCAGGGACACATCAACACATCATAAATGTGCTTAGACAGACCCTTCATAAGCCTACATAAAAACAGAGGTGCACATCCATACACATGTGCACACACACAAACCCTACCTCTGCTTTTCGGATGTTCTCCTTGGCCTCCTCAATCTTCATCTCCAGCTCATTGCGGCTCTGTTCTGATTGCGGGATGCCGTGAGTCTCACACTCATCTAGGGTCTAACGTCAAAAGAACCAAAATACAACATCAGAGAGAATCTAATGTCAAGAAGACCAAAATACAACATCAGAAAGGGTCCAATGTTAAAACAACTTCAACACATCAGAACTGATCGCTCTGAAACTAATGTTTGAATTAAAAAAAACAATTCCTAAGGTTATTAAAATATAACAGCTAATGTTAATTAAATAATTATATAAAAAAAGTTCAATGCTATATATGTCAATTATCTACCATCTATTTATCATATATACCTATAAGACACAACACACAATGTATGGGGAGGTAGTTTGAGAACTGCTGCAGGCACTGCAGTGTGTGCCTTAGAAGCAGTTAATTAACCAACACTGCTTTAGTGAATATGGAGCTGTATAAAGAGATACTATCTAAATAGTGATTTGCACTAGATAAAGGTGTAGGCTAACCAGATAAGTAATGTACACCTGTCCTTTGCCTTAACATACAGAGTGCAATAAACTAAAAATCACGAAACGCTTCAGAAATCTGTTACCCACATTCAGTCGTCAGTGAAAAATCATCATGGTATTCTATTACTGATTCTATTGGAGGACTGCTGGAGGACACCATTTTGCGAATTTGAAAATATGATCTCTCTTAAGGTGAGAAAAAAATACTGTTTGTCAAGATCATGTTTCTGTGAACATGTATACATTCATATAAAAAAAGGGTTGTGAAATCTCACTGTTTGTTCAGCAATGATCAAAGACAAACAGTAACACACCCTCACATGCCTCGACCTTTGACACCTCACTCAATGATCCCCTGCATTAGTTACATAAGCAACCAGCGTGGTAAGCCCATAATGTCCTGCTTTCCATCCCGACGCATTTTTTTTTAACCTCCGATCAAAAGCAAAGCTGATCAAAGATGAGCCGGCAATACCATACATCCTGGATTATGGTGCCGTTGCCAACGGATACAAGGACGGCCGCACTGATTGGAGGCAGTCTCCGTGCTTGCTGTTTACGCAGTATAAGGTGCAAGCCAGAAGAAGCAAGCCTGATATGTGTGTACTCAGTGTTATCATAGAGCTGCCTCTAACCTTTACTCCGCGCCAGAGAAAAACTCGGCTCCTCTCACCTGTCAGCCGTTGTTCGAGGCAGGTAAAAGTGCAACCCGGGCATTTTCACCCAGTCAGAATCACAAATGAGTGATAACAACGCTGCTTACAGAATACCTGCAGACAGGTTTATTGATGTTTTCATTTTCAACGCAAAACAAAACCGTGCCGGGGTCTCAACGGCCATGAATATCGCATGAGTCACAGCTCGGAGCTCAAGGGAGAGATCATTATCTGCTATAATCCTTTATTATGTGTGTTGTAGGACCCACCAGTATGTGAACTGAGGTACCCTTTACAGAGAATGGGACTCTGACGGTTTCCCAGAAGGCAACAACAATAATCAGACATGCATTAGTGCTTTGTATATGTGTATATATATGTCAATATTTGATTCTATTGACTTTATGTTTTTTGTCCGGCACAGTCTGGGTATGTGTGGTATGGATCGGTGATTTCTATTTAGGGTCTAAATGTCAGGCACAGACCACTGAGGTCTGGTATTGAATGTATGTAGTCCATGTTGTACAGATTGGTATGTCTGGTGTAGATTGGTGATGTCTGATGCAGATTGGTTATGAATGGTGTAGATTGGTGATGTCTGATGCAAATTGGTTATGAATGGTGTAGATTGGTGATGTCTGGTGCAGATTGGTTATGTCTGGTGTAGATTGGTGATGTCTGATGCAGATTGGTTATGTCTGGTGTAGATTGGTGATGTCTGATGCAGATTGGTGACATCTGGTGTAGATTGGTGATGTCTGATGCAAATTGGTTATGAATGGTGTAGATTGGTGATGTCTGGTGCAGATTGGTTATGTCTGGTGTAGATTGGTGATGTCTGATGCAGATTGGTTATGAATGGTGTAGATTGGTGATGTCTGATGCAGATTGGTTATGAATGGTGTAGATTGGTGATGTCTGATGCAGATTGGTTATGAATGGTGTAGATTGGTGATGTCTGATGCAGATTGGTTATGAATGGTGTAGATTGGTGATGTCTGGTGCAGATTGGTGGTGATGTTGGAGGCCCACTGCACACAGGCGGGGATGAAAAACGAACCCTCTGGTTGTGAATGATGTTCTTGTGCTCCCTGGCCACGCGGGTTGCCCACTTGCGGGCCTCTTTGTTCAGGCTGTGCTCCTCCGTGGTTCCGGTCTCAGACTCCAGCTTCCCGCTCTGCAACACAAAGTCGGCGGTCACTGGAAAGGAAAGGTGTGAGCCTTTTCTGTGTGTGTGATGGGGGTGGGGGAGCTGGGGACACACCCTGACAGACGGAAACACACTTTGGGGGGGGGCACGGTGGTGGGGAGGGACAGAGAACAGATCACCCCCTCTTCCCCCCACTCCACCCTTACGATGGAGGCGCAATGAGTTTCACAGAGCCGGATGAGAGCCGGGACAGACAGGTTGTGTTCGCCCATTTCATCTGTGTCAGAGTGCTTCACACAGAGGGGAGGAGAGGCTTAAGGCCCCGTCACACTTAGAAGTAATAAAGAAATAAAGTAAAGCTTGCTAACTGCTTTCTAGCCAGCAGTCACACCAGAGACTTTTCCCTATGCAAAACACTAATCAATCAATCGATCAGTCTTAGTCTTTCCAAATAGGCAATCATGGTGATGAGCTCTATGCCTTTCTTTAAATGGTACTGATGGGGATCAGATTTGGAGCTTACTAGGGCCTGTGCATACCTACCTGCTGAAATGATGTTTAAAAAACAAATCGAAAGCGACGGTAAAGATAAGCACCTTAATCATTCTTTTCACTCCTAATCATTATTGTTTACAGCTTCCTGTCAGGCATGACCAGCTCCATTCAGTCATTTAACTCTGTTCCGCTAAATTATGGTGGTGATTATTACTGTTATCTTCCTTAGTGTGACTGGACCATTGTGCTGGTGCTTACAGTACCTGTTCCCATGACGATCACACTTCCCGTAATGTCCGACGGGGAACACATTAAGCAATAACTTCCTAATATCGTGAAGCCATTTAAAGGATGACCTGTATGATGATAACATGGACTTACGGTAATCCGAGTATGAGAAGTGCACCATCATGCTGATATGGTGTCCTGACTAACTCTCAACAACCACGAACACTACAAATGAGTCACTGCTGAAAAGAAGCTTCGTGAATCCCTCAGAGGGTGGAACTACACTCATCTTTAAATGATTGACTTGTTTGATCCAATAAAATGTTTTTTTTTTTCCTCTACACATCTGATGAGGGTATTGGTCCATATTACTGACTCACTGATACTATGGCAGCTTGTTCCATTCCTGCTTTTATGAAACCTCAGTCCCCCATCACCACTGTACATCTTTCCTCTGTTACATCAAAGCTCAAGCAATGCATAAAATACAGGTAAAAGCTTCCCACTTAAATACTAGAATAGTTTTCCCCTGGAATTTGAGAATAACTGCACCTTTCAATACACATAACACAGTAGAGTAACTGACGTCTAAGAACTGAATACCATTCACAAATATGCATAAAGATATTTCCAAGAATAGGATAACAACTTTGTTCCAAACATGTGTGCGCTTCAGCTCCTCTGAAATCTCAGCTCTGTAAAATATAAGAACATTAGAGCCATTCAAACTAGCTATGTCAACCTGACATCTACCTTGCCACTTCTTAAAAAAACAAAGATCTTCCTTTCTATCAAATATTTGACAGAAACACACTCTCTTTGTGGGGAAGTGTAGGCAAATATTACCGTACTAAGCAAATCTGCGATGGAATGATAACATTAAAAGAGCTCCAGTGAAAGGTGCCACGTCCCTGTTATGCTTAGGATGTCAGAAAACAATTTTCTTGTTATGCAGCATTTTAAAACTAGTCCAAACACAGCAATCCCTGTTGGCCGAACTCCCACAAGCCCGAGCCTTGTTCGAAAAAGGAAAACAAGCTGCCCGAAAGTTTCAGGAAAAACATCACTTCTGCTTCCCCTGCGGCACTGGGGCAGAGCCGACTCTCCGTCAGGCCCGACTGAGCGGTCCGTGCCTCCCTTCGCACGGCGAAAACTCTCAACAATGACGAAATACCGAACATGACCATCACGAGGCCATCAGCGTGTGTGACATGGAGGAACGGAGGGGTGTGTTTTTTTTTGGGGGGTGGTGGTGGGAGGGGGTAACAGTGATCCCAGAACATGCCACACAGCACGAGCGTGTTAAAACCACCGATGATGCACTCCCACAACAAGAGGCTGCATTTACAGGATACGCACAGAAGGCTGGGTCGGAGTTCAAAGGTTAACACCCCCCTGACGCATGAGTCTAAAACGCTTAAGCGCCCACTTACAGAGTCATGAATATTCAGAGCATCCCCAGGGTGCAGAGCAACCTTTCCCAGAATGAGAATGAATTTTAAAAAGAAAGGAAAAGGCCGGAAGGCTTCAGGCCTTTTCCATGAAAGGGTTAACGCTATTTTTTTTTTTTCGTTTCAAAAGGCAGGTGAAGGTGGATTACATAACAGTATAAGTATATTCTTCTGCACTGTGTCTAAAGACCATAAATTAGGATGAAGGTAAAAAAAAAAAAAAGAAAGAAAGATCCTGTTTCTGTAACTCTGTAAGTGAGAGTGGTGAAGCAGGGGGGACTTTTTTGGGATGGGGAGGGGGTAAGAAGACTCAGAAAGGGCCCCTCACAATGCACCCTTTTCATGAGCTGGCCAGACTCGCGCCAGCGCGCTGCCCTCTTCAGTGCTACTCTTCTCATGGGCCGCCTCTCTGCTCTGCAGCACCCACCCAAACCCCCCTCCCCACTACCCCCACTCCCCCTCCCCAGGATATCGCAGGGCGAACACAGAGTCGCTAATATTTTATTAGAAACAGACGTCTGCTTGTTTGATTTCCAGAAGCGAACTTAAATTGTATATTCTGCGTGGAGCTCTTGCTGAAGAGCAGAAGGTGGGGGGTGTGTTTGGGGTTTGGGGGAGGGCGGTTAGGGGTGCACAGCTGAGCTTGCTTTCCTATCCCGAGGCCGGATGTTCAGCTTGGGGAAGGACCCCCGCCCGTACCCTTCGCTGCTCTGCGCGGAAACGGTACGGTACGGTCCGTGCCGAGGCCCGCAGACACAGGCACGCACCTCCCCAGGTCTGGGACTCATTTAGACTTCTGCTCTGCCTGTTCTTTAACTCTGACGCCTCATTTCAACAGTCTGAGGACACTGACTCTAACATGCCAAAGGCTGAAGACGGAAGTCCTGTATGGGACTCCTAACCCTCTCTCCTGCTCGCTTCATCCTCCTGTCCCCTTTAATTGTCTCCATTTCGCCCGCATTCACAAGCTCTCTTACCCCGTCTTTCTCCGGCCGTGTCTCTACCTCCATCTCTGACTTCTTCTCCCCCCATCACCCAGACCCCTGCTGAAACAGCCATTGACCACTGAGTTCAGCACTGATTAGCTGATCTGTGAGAGATGCCCCCCCTCCAAGAAGGGTGATTACATACCATCAGCCTCCATGTGTGCTGGGAGTTTGACACGCTGTGCAAAACACAGACAGCCAATTAGATAGGACTTCTGAGACTCTGTGCAAAGCTGCACAGCGATCCCTCATTAAAATGTCAAAACCCTGTCTTAATGAACACCAGCACCTAACACAATCCTTTCCCAGATACATCAGAAGACCTGAGAGAAATCAGATGGGGAAAAATAACTGTCAAAAACAAGACATTTCTGAAGAGGGGATTGTTTTAACAATTAAGTAAATCCCTCTGTAATTCGTATCATTTTGCAGAAAATTACAGCATATCCACCAGAACATGCAGTGAATACGAAAAGCAATCAGCTCTGGCTGATCTGCAGGAACAGGGTATTGAAAACACATGATTGTCTTCAGGACTTCCATCTTGTGTGGAATCCACCTACTGGAGTTTAATCACTGCCATGTGCCTTGACTGGACTTGGCCCAGTGCATTCTGGGTAAAAACGCAGCACTGAAACTGAGAGTGTGCGTGTGTGTGCACGTGCGAGTTCCTTTTTTCTAGCAAATGCTAACAGAAGAACAAATAATGTAACACGAAAGCATACAGGATGGGAAAACCGAAGGTATGATAAATTCATGATGAGAGTCTCCCTTATTCCTTCTGACACCTCCAAATACCCAGACAATTCGGTGCGTATCCCATAATTCTCAGCCCCTAAAGCTGTGTTTCAACAGGCAGGCAACCATCCCATCATGCATTGCGGTTCTCCGCCCCTACTCCCTCTGTGCACTGGTTGAAAGTGACTGATATTGATGGTGCATTTCTAGGCATGCACTTCATCGGAAGAGAGGTCTCCTCTCCACGGCTCTTAGCCCTGCTCAAAAGACTAATGTGCAGGGCAGTGCAAGCCCATCCTCTGTGACTAACACACACTGCGGTTGAGCCAAAGCTGTCATCGAACTCAACTGAGTTTTCACCTGAGGCCCAACCTGAGGCCCGCATAGCAAGGGCCTGAAATAGGGCTGAGCGCTACAGCCATTACGGTCATATGGAACCTTTTTGAGCATTGTGCCACTTTTTCCTCTGTTGCCCTACTTGAAGTCTAATCTTCAAAACGCCATAGGAAATACTTCCCAGGTGACAAATCATCATATCAGCTTACCTTTAAGTGATGTAAATCACAACAGTTACAACTGCATGCATGGCCCTATTGCTGATTGCCATAACGACACTGAATAGATGTTAAGGCACTCAAAAAGAAACCTTAATGAAATTTCCGTTATGGCATTGTTGCTCAGCCTTTAGCCTGAACCAATGAAAATGCAGCGATGTTACATTGAAGAGAACCAGTGCGCACTGAGGGTTTTCAGCAGGGGCGGATCGCGTGTCCTTGCACATGCACAAGACCAGACCAGACACTGCTGCGGTAATTAACACCACCCCCCACCCCACCCCACCGCATGCATGGGACCGATGGCGACAGGGCCCCGAATCGCAGCGCCCTGGTGCGTGCCGCCTCGCGGCAGGGCTATACCTGTGCCAGGGTCATTCTCATGGCACTGACGGCAGAGGGCTCGATGTCCACCAGCTGCTGGATGGTGCTTAAGCTCTGAGCAGACAGACAGACAGACCGATAGGGTGCATACACGGACAGAGACAGACAGTTGGAGAGAACAAGCCAAGTTTAGTGGTTAGTGAGTCACAGGAGAGAGAGAGAGAGAGAGAGAGGGAGAGAGAGACGTGGGTTAGAGCACATCTTCAGCTGTGTGGTTCTGAAGCGCAAGACAGTTGTGGTTACGGGCCCCGTTGAATCTGTTTCCAAAACCAGTGAGACGTGCTTTCAGGTGCACACCTGGCTGAACGAGAGCAAGCGGTGCACCCTTGAGGTTGTCATAGAAACTCAAGATAGATCATTAGAAGAAGGCTACTGGCAGCACTGCTTTGCACGGTGTCAAAGCTGTAGAGTATGCGTGTGCAGAATGTACCTTCTCTCACACACACACACACACACACACACACACATGTGCATGCATACACACACAGAACACACATGCACATACACACGTGCATGCATACACACACAGAACACACACATTCACATACGCACGCACACACACACGCTCACACATGCACACACACACGTGCATGCATACACACACAGAACACACACATGCACATACGCACGCACACACACACACGCTCACACATGCACACACACACGTGCATGCATACACACACAGAACACACATGCACATACGCACGCACACACACACACACACACACGCACTCTTACATGCACACATGTACACACCCATACACACACACTTGCACGCTCACACACACAGAACTCACACATGCACATACGCACCGAGCACGCACACAGACCTAAATGCGCGTATGAATGCACCATTCGAGGTTGCATCATTCCATAGGAGGCTTGACGAAAGCCTGAGTCTGAAGTTAAAGGGACAGAACCCCCTTTATCGGTGTTGCAATCTGATCATACACATAACATACACCTCAGGCAAAAGAACACGTTTCAGCAAAGAAGACAGCGATGTCCTATGTACAGCCAGCTGAAAAGTCAAAGGCCGCTCCCTCACCCCCCCATCTCCTCTATGTTAATGGGGCTCCACATCTGGTATGTTAAAAATCAAAGAAGAACACCACAAAACAGGAACGGATACGGGAATTCATACATTGCATAAACACTGTCGATGGTGAAGTCATAAGACCAGAGCAGCATATGGTTTTGATGTAAATCAGTATTTTCACTTGGAAACATTTGCATTCCAGCATCTCGGCATACATTAAAAGGATATGTCGACGCTGAAAATTAATTCTCGGCAATGCAATAAAAAAAGACCTTTTGGAAACTCAGGGGCGGCTAATGAAGACATCAGTGGAATATTTAGCAACTGTTTGTTGACACCAGTGGGCTTATGAAAGTCAAATCAGGTCAGGTTTAATACTGTGTTTAAACTGTGATAGAAAGGTGGGTGACTTTTACTAGTGCTCGGGCTAAAAATCACGCCAATTTCAAATGCATAACTTCATCTTCAAAGTGGAGGAGAACGTAGAGCCTGCAGTGAGTGTGCCTGGGCCGAGCTCTGGATCCTGATTAATGACAGTCCAGCACTGGGGGCGCAATACGCGGAGTGGGGAGGGATGGGAAGGGAAGGGGAGGGGAGGGGAGGGGACCTACCGTGTCACTGTCGCTGGGCTGGAACTGGAAGGACAGCGCTTTATGAAAGACGGGATTCTCCTGCATGAACAGCTGCTGGTTAAAGTCCTGCATCACCTAGGAGGAGAGAGAGAAGGAGGGAGGAAGGAGGGAGGAGGGAGATGGAGATGGAGAGAGATAACATCAGCTCGCAGAAAACATGATCTGAGAAAGCACGTACGCCCATGTGCATACACACACGCACACAGATGCATGCACAGATTTGTACACACAAACACATGCACACATACACATATGCATAAACACACAAGTGCAAACAGCCACAGCACACAGCCACACACAAACAAACACACACGCACGCACACACACATACACAAATGCACCGGCACACACACACACACACACACACACACATAACACATACACACACACATACACTTGCAAATGCATGGGCATGCTGACACATACAAAACCACACATACACAAACAAACACACACATACACACACACGTGCATGCACACACAGCACACACACAAATGCAAGGGCGCGCACACACACACACACACACACACACACACACACACACACACACACACACACACACACACACACACACACACACACACACTAAATTCCACTGAGCCACCACATGAGTAGGTCAGCTGTATTTGAAATGAATCAGAAACGTCTCTACAGCAAACAGCCTCCAGTCAATATCAAGTTTCCCAGCTCCACATTCACTTGGCTGGCCTGGGACCCATGCATGTCAAGTGGAACAGGCTTGTTTATCCTACGACAATAGTAACTGTGTGGCAGCACTCAAAACACAGCTCATCGTAAACGCCTGTTAAGCCAAGAGCTTTTATTTGGTCATTCGTTTCTTTGACTATCTGCATAAACATGGCACGCAAAGACACCGTTCTGCAGGAGAAGCACGGGGGAATTGCTTGCGTTAACATTTGGACTGAGCGGCCCACTCAAAACGACGTGGAGCTGTGCGCAATCTGAAGATTTATGCCGAACTACCGGACTACCGGACGATTGCCAAGGGGAAAGTTTTGGAAAACAAAGAAAACCAATTACAAATAGGAAGGTTATGCTTGCAGACAAAGTATAAATAATCTTACAAGCTGTGAATGTGAGGTAATGGCCTGTTGTCCAGAATGATAGGATTACTGGTCAGCAGCACGGTGCCAAGAGGAGTGTTCTGCCTGAGCCAGACTGAACATATCCATCACGACAGGTCTGTGTGCTTCACTAATTGGTCTCAAAGCAAACGTTAACCCACTTTCAGGTCACGGTTAGCAAATGAACAGTAAACAGCAAAGAACACCCACACACTGATCCTGGCAACATGATTGTCCCATATTACAAAAAGAAACATGACTGTTGCACATTACGAGCAGTTACTATGACGCATGAAACAAACACGTACGTCCTACACTTTACATCATACCTCGTTGCAGTACAGCATGCGTTGATAAATCAGTCAGAGCAAAAGATAAGAATGTGTGACCCCTTCATCTATCACCCACTAACAAGCATATGTAGACTTTCAGGGGCTGAGCTCACATTATTAAAAAGTAATTACCTAAAGATATTTCAGGGGTCATTGGCTCTTGAGCAGTACGGCCACTCTGCCGCAGGTGGGACTGTTGAGTACAGCACACCACTGCCTGGCACGCCAGCCTGTTGTAAACACTTCCATGGGTAGGGTACTGCTCTTGCACCCCTGAACAAGGTACTGAACCTGATTCCCTTCAGTTAAAATATCCAGCTGTATTAAATTGAGAGTGTGTGGAAATGCTCACTGTGCAAGTCCCTCTGGGCAAGAGCGATCTGCTAAATGCCTAAATGTAAACGAAAATTCATTTTAAATGCAGGAGAGTGAATGCACAGACTCAGTGGGGTTTAAACAGGCCTGGTGAAGGCGCAGTGTAGTGGAGGTTAGGCCACTGCTTCCCTCACATGACTTACAGTAGCGAGAGAGGGTTCACAAAAAACAGGCAACGGTCTCTGAAGGGACAGGGACTCCACAGAGGTGAAGTGAGGTGAGGTGAGAGGGATTGTGGGAGGGAGTGACTCACCCGGCTGGACTTCTCTAGGAGGAACTGGAACGTATTGTGGATGGCCTGGAAGGCCTCCAGCTCCGTCCGACAGAACGATATCAAATAATCCTTAACGTGATCGTAGATGCTGCCATCGAGGGCCTGGGGGGGAAGGGAGAGGAACAGAACACTTTTAACAAGAGAGACAGAGAGAGAGAAAGAGAGAGGCAGGGAGAAATAAAATGGGACAGGGAGAGATTGAGAGAGGCAGGAGAGAATAAGGTAATTTCGAGGCAAAGAGGTAGAGGGAACAGAGAGATAGAAATTGAAGCAGAAATGGACAGAGCAGAGATGGAGACAGAAAGAAAATGAAGTAAGGAGACAGAGAGAAGAATGAACAGAAAATGAGAGAGGGACAGGGAAAAGAGAAAATAAAGCAGAGAGATGGAGAGGAGCAGAGAAAGACAGAGGGATAGAGAAAAGGAAAACAGAGCAGAGAGATGGACAGAAAGAGAAAGAGAGAGGTGGTGAAGAATGAGACTGACATGAGGAGGGGAGCTTTGCGGCTTCGTAGCTCCACACAAACCTGCAAGGCAACTGGGTTTATTTTGTTTCTCTATTTTTGGATCAGACAGGAATGTTCAGAGAGCAGCTGCTGGAAAAAGGTTGCTGAGTTCAGATTCCTAGGCCTAGGCTATGCACACACACAGACACACACATGGATGTACAAATGCAGGCATACACGCACATACACACAATCACACACACACAAGGATACACAGACAAGCATGCAACCACAAATGCATATACACAGACGCAAACACAAACACACAGATGCACACATGCACATATATACACACACACACAAGGACTCAAACTCTGCACACAATCTTATAAATAATTCACGAGCTGTAAGGGAGAAAACACTGTAGCCTGAAAACACTGCATTTCACTGGAAGAGCAGATAGGGCATTGTTGACTACAGACTAACAGCAGAGTTATCAGACACATCCACAAACACTGTGATGGTAACTATTCGCATCACACGTGATCTGAGACTTTCAGTCACCCAGACCTAAACAGCTGAACTTGTTGAAAACCTTTTAACCTTTTTCGGCTGCTGGAATGATTAATTTCGATCCAGATTCTTAGTCATCCCACTAAGCAGGAGGAGGGGAAGGGGGAGCGGTTTCCAGGAGGAAGGTTTTCTTTCGTCTATGTCATTTCCTGGAGAGGAAGACTCAGTGACTCAGCAGAAATACATTGCTTCCCCTTGATACGCCTGTAACAATCCCCTCAGTTCCACACGCCCAGGCCCTCCCCCCATCCGCCCCTTTCCAAAACCCCATTCTTCACAGGCGGGGGGTTTCCTGGACCGCTGAGTGATTTGTGACTTCCTGTCTCTGTGGGCCAGAAGAACCTGTGCTTCCTGGTTTTGTCTAAAGCCGAGCGAGAACCGACTAGACAGCGGTAAACGCGTAGCGCGAAGACAGCGGCCTCCACCTGATCCCAAAGCAGCATCAATTAACGCTGGAGTTTCCCAGGTGTACTTTCACCTGAGATTCACAGATACACATACATACACACACACACACACACACACAGTGGCCACATCCCTCCAGCAGCCATGGCAACATAGCCGTGTTGCAGCCCTCTTATGTAACCCTCTCCCTGGGTGAAGTCATCAACGAAAAAGGCCGAAAACAGTCATTTGCGGACAACTGAGTACATGCCGAAAAAATTACGTCAAAAAGTTTAGGAACAAAATGTCTCCTGCAGCCCCCCCCACCCCACCTCAGGTACTCCATGTGAGCAGTCTGAAGCCACAGTGGACTGGGTGGTGCGACGTGGTGGAGAGCGAGGGCTGAAGAGAGACGGGGGAGAAGCATTGTTTCAGATGACCCCGCCGCGCCGGCTCATAGCCGCTCAAAATGTCAGGGTTCTATAAAAACACTGCTCGGAGCATGCCGCGCACATGGATCCTGTTACAGCAGAGAACAGACCGTAACGCGCTGAATGTCACGGGGGGAGCCCGAACGCAGCCTGCTAACTGATGCCGATTCAGAAAAATAAAAACTACAAACACGATTTCAGAGACACACACAACTGGACATGCACAGACGCACACACACATCACACATGACTACACAGAATAACACAAAGCATGTATACTCACTCACTCACTCACTCACACACACACACACACACACACACACACTCACACACGCACTCACTCACACACTCACTCACTCACTCACCACACACTCACACACACACACGCACTCACAGTCCGACACAATTATGAAAACACAACTGGACAGACAAACACAAAGACAGCAGCATACACATGCACACACAATCAGACACACGCATACATCCAGAGACAAAGACAGACACACACAGACAGACGCATACACAAACAGACACACACATACACACACGCAGAGGCAAACACAAAGACACACACACGCACAGCTGATTCTTTGCAGGAAACAATGGAGAGATGACAGATCTAGGAATTTCCTTAGGTCAGGGTGGAGGTTCAGGTCCCAAATTAAACTCAACCTCTCCCAATCCTTTCCGCTTTCTGCAATCTTCCAATTATGGCAGCATTTTAACATAAAGTTTCTTTAGTTTGTACCAGACGGACACAGACCTTTACAGGCGTAAACCTAAAACTAACAACATTTCCTCTGCCAACACATTTTGTAGCACAAGCAAGATGATATTAGAACATTTTTGGATCCTTGCTGTTACATTTATATCTATATTTTATATTTCAAAACAAGGAGCTACAAGAAACAAAATGACTTAAAATTACCAATAAAAGATTAAGCAACTACCGCACGGGTCGCCTCTGAATGTTACTCCATTTCCTATCAAGAGGGGGCTCAGCACCAGCATCTCAGACTCACACTTCTCTAGTTAGATCTTACAGCTCATATGTATCTTGTCCCTCGGTGGACGGTTAGGCAAGGCCACTGGCCTTAGGGGAGAACAGACAGCACTAACAAGTGGTGGGGAAAGGACAAGAAAACCTAGCCAATTACAGACACGAAGAACAAAGCTTTGGGTGCATGAACACTGCAGCGTGAGACTGCCTCTCTTTCTGGCACCGGCCTGTGGGAGGCGCTGTTCCACAGCTCTTAAACAGGGACTCCAGAGTCAGCCGGATGACAGGTGGGTGACACAATCCCCGTCAGGTAAATATTATAGCAGGAGGGAGTGTATAATTAAAAATAATTATACGCATCGAGTCAAAACAGTCCGTCGCACCATGGGTGGCTAAATGACCCCATGCAGAGGAGACAAACAGGCCCAGGGATGGACAGATTGAGCCCTCGAGGATCATGGGAAGCCAAAGCACGTCATTTCAGGCGTGTGTTCGATCATTAATTTCAAGCTGCACGCAAGTGCCTACCACAGACAGGTATAAGGCAATGTAAACTCCAATTTGAGGCAACTGAAGAATAGGGGCTTAGAGTGCAACGCAGAGGCCTGCCAAACATGTATTCTGGATTTTTGCTGCATTTTTCTAAACTATTTATGTTGATACAGTGCCAAGACGATGACATATAAAGTAATGCGAAATGCCTTCTCAGGCAAGTGACTAGCAGTAACCTCTGTTTGACAGCAGGGGGCACCAGTGGGCACTCCACAAGTTCCTCTGTCAGTTCTGACTGTACAATTCCCAGGATACCAGGAGGAAAAGAGGGAGGGGAAAAGCGAGTGAGGGAAAGAGAGGGGAGGCTAAGAGAGAGTCAGAGAGAGATGGGGGGGAAAAGAAGGAGGGAGAGAGAGTGAGAGAAAGACAGAGGGAGGGAAAGAGAAGGATAGAGAGAGAAGAAGGGGGCCAGAGAGAGATGAAAAAAGAAAAGGAAAAAAGAGAGAGAAGGAAAGATCATTTGAAATGAGGGAAAGATGGCAAACCAAGTCCCACACGCGAGCTACAGCTTGTTGCCCTGAAGCTCTGGCACTTTGTCACCAAGACCGGTAATCAATTATTCACCCCAAAAAGACATCTCTCTCTTTCTATAATTTAGATTTCACTCCTGACACTAAAAGCTGAGAGCTAACAGCAAAAAAAGTCCCTGGAAAAAAGAGGAAAAAAAAAAGAAAAGAAAAGCGAGTGTGGCATTCGATCCACCTATCAGGGGCTGCTGCACCTGATGGGAGTGTTTTCGACCCAAGCGCTGTCCCGAATCACAAAAACACCCTAACTTTCAACCCTGTGTAAAAACCACCTGCCGTTTATCGCTCTAACACAGGTTTAATGGTCGCGTTTGCCTGTAACAAAGAAGCAGTGCGCACAGTTTGGGCAGAGAAGCCAGGAGCTTATCCAAACCTGACCTTCCACCTATTGCATCTGTGCCCGTTTCAAAGAGCAGAGACCAAGCATTTGTTGGCATCATCGGCGGCTACATAATAATTCTCAGCATCCCTGTGCTTTCCCATAAGTCATGTAAGGCTGTCTTCCCTTTAGACCATCAATCAAGTCTGATTGGTTTGTTTCAGACCACAGCCAACATCCAATTGGTTCTCTTCAGACCACGTTTCATGTCTGATTGGTTCTCGTCAGACCAGGGATTAACCTCATGTCTGATTTGCACTCTGAGTAACTGTAAAGTCACTCATGTTTTACTGGATCTTGTTCATCATCTCTTTACCACTTTACATTCCAGTACGGCTGTTTTTTTTATAGGTCTTTTTTGCCAGAATAAGCCCAAAACACTGCTGCATGTCTTTGCCTGTGGGCTGGAAGTTTTTGTAATAGTACAACACGGGACATGGTGCCAGCACTCTGAGGGACTGTGTGCTAATGTGGCCGGTGTGGTCAGACACCAGGATCCCGACCGCAGTCTCACTGGCAACCACACTCCACCCGTCCGCCAGGAAGAGCTTTTCAGTCCGTTCGAGCGCAAAGACACGAGATACGGCACCACTTCCCGTGGGGGAGGCGGGCCGAGAGGGGCTCGATTACTGAAAACGAGTTCTACTTGCAGGTAACAGTGAGACAGTGAGTACCACAGCAGCAGCAGGAGGGGACAGGGCTATAGATTGAGAGGGAAAGGTCTTTTTATAGCGTTCGGCTGCAGGGGGTGAGGGCACGATGGAGGGACGGCTCGCCCATGCAGCGGCCTGTGTGGATAACTACACAGCACGGCTCTGCTCTGGAGCGTCTTGTGATTTGTAACCTAATAACAGGCTGGGGGAGGCAGAGGTCTGGTGACTGCCGATTATAGTCAACTGCAGCCTCTGTGAGGCATCGCTGCAGAACAGTGAGGCACACAGTGAAGCATGCAGTACGCACACACACACACACACACACACACACACACACACACACACACACACAGAAACAAATCACACACACATACACACACACACAGAAACAAATCATGCACACATACACACACACACACAAACAAATCACATACACACACGCACACACAGAAACAAAAACACACACACACACACACACACACACAGAAACAAATCACACACACATACACACACAACACACACACACATGCACACACACACAGAAACAAATCACATACACACACGCACACACAGAAGCAAATCACACACATACACACACACCCCTAACAAGCTTCACAAACACATAAAATAACACACACATTAGTGTCTCAGTGCAGAAGGTATGAGTCACACTCTCTAATCCTGGGGATCAGCTAAAAATGACTCCTACTGACATCCACAAATGTACATGCACATAAATACCTACATGAACAAACAGAATGCATGCACTCATTTAGTATCCATAAACACTGAATGTAAATGGATACTGAAAAAGAAAAAAATAAAGAAAAAATAAACAACATAGTTTGAAGGTAAACACTACCAAAGGTTAACTGTAGCATATACGTAGCTGCAGTTGCTCTGCAACAAGCACACACAAGGGCACGGACACGCATACACATACACTCACACACACACACACACACACACACACACACCCGTTCATTACAGTATTAGAGGCAGACAGTGTAAATTTGCTGTGGCAGAGTTCTATATTATAAGCTATGACTTCCTGAAAATGAATGGACACTTCTGAATTGAAATGTATTGTTTTGTTTTCTGCTGCCAGTGCACTGCAAACCCAGCAAAAATACAGCTTTCCTCAAATGTTCTGTCAGCAGGAGAAAACAGCGAGGTGTTTTCAGCTGATCCCCGAAGCATCCCAACGTTCCCAGGGTGATTGGTCTAAACATGCATCTGCATTTGCTGCAGAATCTTTCAAAACTCCCCCGGTTATGACAGACAGTGTTTCAATAGCCCGGTCCAGGAGCTGTCTTTTCCCCTTTAGAAAATGATACGACGTGACCTTTGACCCCATGGAGAATCACCAGGTGTGCTGCAGGATGATGGAAGCAGAGATAAAGGGAATAACTCCGGCCCACGCCTTGTTCTGCCCTGACCAGGGGCTGGGGGCGGGGGGTTTAGGGTAGGGGGCTGGGAGGTTACCAGGGGCCTCCTGTAACATTTCACTGCTGCAGTAAAAGAGCATCATTAATTCGGGGCTGGCTACTCCCACGTTAGGCGGCCCTCACACTTAAAAGGTTAACGACAAAGCTGTGCCCACCTGCAAGGCATGATGGGACAAGCCTCTGCCACTGCCACCCTCGGTGATGCGGAATGACGTGGTTCCCGCAGCCTTAATCATGGCTGATGGGCTTGCTCTCTGACTCCGCCCCTCAGAAGTTGGCCAGTCAAAGAAGCCCTGCTTTTTTATTGGTCCCTTGAGAGGATGGACAGAGAACTGACCCCTCAAGGGAACCACATGCCTGACATACCAGAGATGGTTAGCGCAGGCAGCGTTCTGGGCCACACTGCAATGTCTGGGAGTGAAATACACCCAGATCTTAATGTACATCCTATTTAAAGCCAACATGGATTCTTAACAACATGAGCCTTTAGCCCCAATGATATGGTGGCTTGGCCAGACATATTTAGTTTTTTTTTGGATTTCATCCCTTTCCTTTCAGTGATATGAACAGGGAAGGAGGTCAAAGTGGGACGCAACAGAGCGCCATGGGAACGGAACAGAACATGAACAACTGCAGCAAACTACAGCCTGAATCCCTTTGCGTCTTTGCATGTGTGTGTGTGTGTGTTAGTGTGTATTCATATACATGTGTGCAACTTGAAGTTGTCAGGATCACCTCACATTTAGACATTCTTCTGTCTCTCGTTAAAAGGAACGGTGTGTGCGTGTGTGTGTGAGTGTGTGGATGTGAGTGACATCACCAGTGAATAACAGATTGTGTTCTGTCAACCACTGATAAGGCTAGTGCAGTCTGTATTTGACAGCTGCTTCACCAAAAAGAGGCAATGATGACACAAAACAGCCAGTCTATGAGGCCTGAGAGAGAAGACCAGCTCATATGGGTCTCCCTAGTTCCCTGCTTCACTTCGGCATACTTCCTGTCACAACAGGAAGTGTGGTTTAGCGACGTGACTGGAAGTTTGCGTGGTCAAATCTTTAACATCTTCATTGTAAAATCGAAGCTCTGCTGCACAAAGGCCGAACCATTGTTAGCAGCTCAGATAAGCCAAAAACAAAGCGAGACGAAGGGTCCTCTCACCTTGATACAGTTGATCAGGTCGGTCTGATAGTACCGGTCATGGTGTGCGTTAGCTGCAGCTAGCGTGAGAAGGTAGTCGTTTCTTGCGTGGGTGGCTTTCGAGTTGCAGTCGTTCCTCTTGGCTTTTAACTGCAAAAACAACAACAACAAAAAAAAACAGGTGGATGACTATCTCACAGCAGGGTGAAAGAGCAGTGGGTGTCTCCTCAGATGTCAACCTGTCAACAGCTGTTTCCTTGGCTGTCCAGATTCCACGCTAACGCACGCTAACATGCGCCTACCACCTCCTGAGAGGCCATCGAGATTCTCTGCTAAACTTATCTGCATCCATCAGTGTAACACTGTGTGAGATATCTGCTCCCTTCATGCAATATTCAACAAAAGGCAAGCCTGAGAAAATCAGGCTCTCCTGCTCCATTGCATAAACTGAGAGGACTTTATGTAATGGCTGTTCTTGTTAACTGTTCAGTGCTGAATCTCAGCTCTGACTGACTCTAAGCCCATGTCACCGTAACAGATGGCTGCAAGGACGAGAGGGTGCGTATGTAAATTTCACCATGCAGGACACTTCTTCCGAGGCATGGCGGTGGAAGGCGTTTTCTCTCTTCTTTTTTTTCTGTGACATTGCGGAAGAGTGGCTTACCTTCACGCTTGCTTTCTGTAAACTTATTCTGGACTGGAACAGGCTGAGCTTGGACCTGGGAGAGGAGACATAAATCAGTGCTGGATATGGCCTTCCTGCTGGAGAAGCTGTGACACGAGTGGAGTCCGTCACAGTGCCCCAAGCCACCCATCATTAACACAACATTCAAGGAGCGCTTTTTAAGAGTCGGTGAGCCAAACGTGTGTGTGTGTGTGTGTGTGTGTGTGTGTGTGTCAATTACACCGGCTGGACCCTTGAGTAACTTGGCAGCCGCATGATGTTCACAGCCCAAAACACCCCCAATCAATGCATGTCATTATTGCATCCCAATCACAAGCATAACTTTGCAGTCTTTCTCATTACAGTAATAGTTCAAGGTGAATTTAACTTGGGGGATAAAAGAGAGCGGGAGGGTAGTAGCAACGGGACTAACGACGGTCTTTGCTTTGCCATTTTTAATGAAAGGATGTTGATTACGGTTCCTGCACGTTAACGTTGAGTAATAAAACGCAAAGCGAACCTGACTGGCCAATCAATAAGGCCTGTCTGAGCCAGCTGTGCGGAACGCCCCTCCTTTCTTTCAGGTTGGCAGCCCCACGTCCCGCAAATGGCCGTTATAGACGGGGTGCGAATAGCTGGCGCATGTTTAACAAATTCTGCGTTCGTCTATTAAACCCTTCCCACCGATACGGCAGAGGCCTTCCCGCCTCCCAAGAGCGGACGTGTCTTAGAGTGTAGATTCAGCAGGACCAGGAGCTCTGCCTGCCCCAGGGGCTAAACGGGAGTTAGTTTTATCCATGTTGTACATAGCATGCCGATTGAAAGCCAAACGTTTCTCTTTTTTTTTGCCTTTTTTTCATCCGACACAGAAAGGTTAAGCATGTGACCTCCATGTAGTTTTTAATGTACGGGAATCGGGAGAGGCAGTGTTTCTCCGTGTCCATGAACGGACAATGGCGCTATTCTTAAGAGGTGGCATTTCTGCCCAAATTCCCCCCCAACCCCGTTCTCTCAGATGCGTTTCTGGCTCTTGTGGCAGGGGACATTCATGCAGAGCCAAGCGAGACTCTGGGCTGCCAACGTCCTGGAGGATTGCAAAAAAAAAACGAAAACAGAAAAACTACTGCCATTCAAAAAAGCCAACCACGGGCGCACAAGCTCAAAGCATAACAGGCACAAAAGCCCTCAACTGTGGAGAAAACTGGGGGAACTGAAGTCTGAACAACAGGCCATAAAATACACATATCATATATAATGGCTGAATTCATAGGACAATGAAACAAAACCATGAAAACAGTATGATATCACTGTATCAACCTAAGAAGCTGAAATGTTTTGAGCTGTGGTAAGGTAGCTGGACGCATGACAGGGAACATAACAACGTCCATTCCAGATCAGGATAAGGTATGTAAGACCCAGCAAGGAACAGATATATAAAATACAATACAGAATGCATGGTACATGTTTGGACCTGCTGTATACAGCAGATAGGGCTCAGTGGTGGGGGGTATAATTCTCTGCCCTGCTCTTGCACCCTTGAGCATGGTACTTAACCTGACTTGCCTCGGTTAAAATATCCTGCTACATGACTTCATAGTGTACAGAAACACAAGTTGTATGTAAGTTGCTCTGATTAACAGTGTCTGATAAATGCCTAAATGTAAACAGTGTCGTTTCTGCATTTGAGGGGTATTAATGAGCAGTTGCTGCAGGCAGTGAATTACACACTGGGGCGAACACCACTTACAGGCTGTTGATGATGATGACTCAGTTATGGTTGCTTTTGCACACCCCCCTCCATACAAGGGCAAAAAAAAAACAAACAAAAAAAAATAAAAGAAAAACCAGACCGCTTCTCGCCTGTGGTGCACCTACTTGGACTCGATATCGGCCTTTTCTCTCACAGCCTGAGCCATCTGCTCCATCTCAAAGTACTTCTTCTTGGACTTGGCCAGATCCTTCACCGTGTCCTGCAGCTCCATCTGAATACGACTCAGCTGCTCGATGCACTGTGAGCGCAGGGAGAGAGAGAGGAGAGAGAGAGAGAGAGTAAGGGAGAGGGAGGGAGAGAGGAAGTAAGAGACACAGTGGTTGCCATCAAAGAAGCTTCATTTCCCTCCTCCGATGCACCAGTCCGCCATAGGCCTGTAGTAACGGACAGCCCCGCCGTGTCCATAGCTACAGCAGCGGGGGAGTGAAACACTTCATGCGAATATGTGAAATATAGAAAGCGGGAAAAGCCAAGAAGATGACGGCGCTCTATGTTTACCCCGGCAGGGCGTGGAAGGACATAGAAGCGTGTGCTGAAATTGATTACTGCTCTTTTGCGCGCTCGTGGGTGGTAGTTAAACCTGCATCGCTGCACTAAAAGTGCGGCTCCATGGGCGCGCTGAGTCGCCATGATAAAGGGTGCTGTCCGGTCTGCAATCTCGCAGCTGCGGGCCTGACTCCCAGGTGGGTTAAAGAAGGCTCTCACCATGAAACGGTTCAGTAAAAATTCATACATAAATGCATGTAATGCATTCATACATGTGAAGTGTTGCTGCTGTGACTCTTTCAGGGCATCTGCTGTGCAAGTAAAGAAAATCCATTACAGTTCACAGTGGCGCTGTTTAAAATGCACTGCTGATGCAGAACTGTACTGTACTGTTACTGGACGCTTTTAGAGAGAGACTCAGCCCAACCTTTTTCAGCTGCTGCTCCTTGTAAAGCTTGACGGTCTTAGCAGGATCTGAAATCTCATTTTTGTAGTTCTCACAGACGTTGATGCGAGACTGGGTCACCTGCACGGTGCCCTCCAGGTAAGCCTTCCACACGGCGTAGACGTTCCTGCGGTAGAGTCGGGGGGTGTGGGAGGAGGAGGGGGTGAGACAATATTCTCTGAACAGTCAACAGGAAGAGCTTCTGCGCAAGACAGGTGCTTGTACTGCAGAGCCAGGAGAAAACAAACTGTTCTCAGAACAGGCAACAGTTGGGCCTTCTGCACACAGTCCCCACAGCAAAGTCAAAGACCGACTTTGACTGAAATCAGTAAACATGCCCAGTCGCTCCCTGTGAAAAGACACTATATTCAATGTGCAGAGGTTACAAAGGCCTGCAGGACTCGCTGGTGAGATCCATGTATCAGACTGCACTTTATTTATGTATTTTTTTTTTTTACAAGGAGGCGGCAGCATCATGTCTTTCAACCAAGAATCAGAATTATAATACAGTACAAATGTGGTACATCGTATAAACTGCACGATAAAACAGCTAATATAACTGCCGCAATAAAAAGCCCTGCTTCACTTTCATTTCAAAGTCATTTAATGTCTGCAGCCAAAGCGTTTGAAAAGGGTAATTTCACATCGTGGCACTACAAAGAGAACATCATTACACAGTGCCACTCACACACTCTTTGGGGGGGGTATAATAATTTTCACATGTAAACAATAAAAATTCCCCTTTTCCTAGTAAACAATAAAATATAAGCACAATACTAAATGTACACCGGTACAATATAATGCTTACATTATACTGTTTGTTAGTAAATGGGGACCTTTTTATTGCTTACATGTGAAAATTGTTAAACTAAATTATGTAATTGAAAGAGGGAATTAAATGCAATCACAATTACAGTTTTGACCACGGTATTAAATTATATTTTGGCTATAATCTGATTTACGATGTATTCCTGTACCTGTAGTCAGTCCGTTCGTCTGCTTTGATGCCCGGCCAATCCCTTTTTAGGTACTGACTGGCCAACTTCTGCAGGGCCTGAGAAGACAACAAAAAACAAAAACAACAATAAAAAAAAGGGTTAACGAAGTACAAAGCATGCTTACTGTATCCCTCGTAAACAGGCGCAGTTTCTGCAGTTCCTGTGCCGTGTTACGACCATGTGTGTGTGTTCTCATGACCTCAGCTGCGAGTGATTGTTAATTAAACCATCGTTAAATAATAAAGCCGTGTGACAGCCACACACGGGCGCACATTCACACACTGTGCCATATGCCGGCTGTAGGGGGGGGCTCCGCTTTTTTGGGAACACATGCAGAGAGTTTGAAGTGGGGATCTGAACAAGATGTAAATAGAGTGGGGGTACAGTGCAGAATCCATGCGCTTGAAGCTGTTTTAATGGTCCAGCCTTACACATCAGACTGTGTGAGCAGTCAACATGACACCAAATAACAATAGGGTCCAGCAGAAGGGGGTTGATATGAATTTGACAATTAACCCAGGGAAAGCATTTAGTTGGACAAACAAAACAGCAAGTAAACGGCACCACACAGAGCAGATTCTCATAGCATTATCTTCGTTGTCTTTACACTGATGGGTTTATGTGCAATCTCATCAATCTCAGAAAAGGGGAAAAACAAGAACACAAAAAAACCGAACTCAGAGACAAGAGGAAACACTGAGACACAATGAATCCTCTTTACTGACAATGGATAAACTGTTGTGAAAAATCATAAAGATTAGGGGCCCGAGAGAGTAGCAGAGGTTGACCTTTTTACAGGTGAACTTTAAAGGGGTAACTTCATGCTGCAGAGAGAGAGGGGGAAGCAATACACAGGTATTTCATGTAGGGTTCTGCCCATGCTCATGAGGGAGCCAATCAGAGCGAGCTTGCTGCCGGGTTCTGGGCCTGCTCAGAGTGGAATCCAGATCCAGGTGTTCCCTGTGAAACTCTGCATCAATCTGCCCCACAGCGGTGGAAACAGAGCTTATGAGAAACGCGAGTATGCTCATTTGCTTTCCACTCTCACAGATAGGCAAAGCACTTCTGATGCTACTTAAGTGAGCAAAGTGACTGCATACTGTCTGTTTTGCATTGATTCCTGGTTAAAAAAAAAAAAAATCAACCATCCCATTGGCTGAGTTACCCCACGTGGCAAAGACGTTGCATATAATTGGTAGTGTATCATTTATTATTATTGATGGAGGTTTAATCTCATTGCTAGGAGATATGGGGAGAGGGCCTGAGGTGGTCCTGTTAGGAAGTAAAACTGTACCCTCTGAATGTGATGCATGCATTTGCAGACATGTGACTTTCCTTAACTCAGTTGCCATGGTGGCAGGGGAGGGGCTTACAATGGGGCCCACATGAAACCCATGTCACACGACATCACAATCCACCAATGGGAAACAAGAATGGGTCACAGCAGTGTGACACGATGTTACTGCGCACTCAGAACACCAGCTTCTGGTTGGCGTCACCATCTCTGTCGAGAGATTCGCACTGGATACATCAGCAACCTCTGCCTTCATCAGCAGACTGAAGGAGAGAGAAAAGGGAGGAGAAGCTGAAAGAATGAGACATTCGGGTGCGAAAGTGACCGGGCAGAGACAGATGGTGTGGAACAGTGGACTGTCACACAGTCGTGGAGGTGGAGACGGGAGGTGGAGACGGGTGGGCGGAGGCAGGAAATGTCTCCTGCTGACTGAGGTGCGGGGTATGAGGTGCCCGCAGACGCAGGGCGCTGAGCCAGGCATACAGGGCTGCGTTTTGTGAAGGTAAAGGGTGGGTGTTAAGCTTCTGAGGGAGCGTCTCAGCTCAGAAATCGCCTCTTTGATCGGCTGAGGTTACGTCTTTTATTTACCTTCCTCCCCTCAGAGTCCTTAAAATAACTCCCAGACCTTCCCGGCCCTGCCCCCTCTCTCTGAAGTCTGCGGCCCACGGAAACGCGCCTCTCCCCCGCCCCCTTCTTCGGGAAGGAGGAGGACCTGAACAGGAAAGAACGACTGCCCGCAGGCATGTCTGTCTGGCTGCGTCTCTCTCTCTCTCTCTCTCTCTCTCTCTCTCTCTCTCTCTCTCTCTCTCTCTGTCTGTCTGTAGTGCCACCGTCTGACCTGCGCAGGCTGGGTTTTCCACAACGACTCCAATTAACTCCCTCTCCACGCCCATGTCACATGACCGGCTACTCTTAGGCGCGTGGTTCGTCCCTCCCCCCCCTCAGCTTCCAAACAGCAGACACCCCCTCACCAGGACCAGAGCTGTGGCAGAGAGCATTACTTCTCACATCAGACCTCTTTGGCCAGTGTAGATATCGATCATGAACTTCACTTCAGACAGTACAGCAGGTACAAAGACCATAACAAAGTTGGCTGATGAAATCATTTCTCCTACTTAGTAAAATGGCTGGTGTAGGATAATGACTGAATGCTCTATGTAAGCAGCTGAACCCTGTACAGCCTAACTTCTCACAGGACAGACCTTTACACACTCAGATTCTACTGAGACAAGCAGTGTTACATCGCTGAGAACTCTGAGCACAATGGATGCCACCAGCAGCCAATAGGATTCCAGAGATGAGATGACATCACACCTTGAGAACTCATACACTATTTGTCATGCAGTGAAGCAACAAGGCCCCCCCTAGAGGTCCTCTTTGGGCTGTGCCAGGTCACCACTCCACCTCACGATGATGACCACAAGGAGGAAGCCATGTTGGTGCAGCTTCTTGGGGGGGGGTCACTATTCTAACACCCCACAGAGAGCCTATAACTTGGGTGTTTCTGGGGGACCAGTACTCTGGGGGGGTGAGAGGAGCATGCCAGTGGAAGCAGCAGAGGAGGAAGGGCGTGAGGTGAATAGAGCTGCATGGAAGGCAGACAAAGATGTTCAGAGAGACAGACACGTGTGGGAGAGAACTGGGGGAGAGAGGACAGTGACAGTGACAAATGAGCACACCAGTGAAAAAAAGGAAGATGTCAGTCCGTGGGTAAGCATGTGCAAACAAAGTTTGACAATGCCAAGAGCACAATAAACAGTGAGTCAAATAATTTAGGCTGCCTTCTTCTTCTTTTTTTTTTTTTTTTTTTTAAGGAGGGGGTCTCAGAGGATGACTGTTGCAAGTCTTTGGCATCAGTTGTCAGCGTCAGTTGTATTCAGTCACGCACCGCTCTGTGCAGCTCAGCACGAACGCTGCCAGCGTCTCGAGCGGTTGTGCGCGGGACGTGCCTGGGCTGGGAATCGCAGAATGACCTTTGCCCTCTGTTGGGTTTTTGGAGTTACCCCATCAGCGAGTGGGGGTGGTGGGTGTGACGCAGCTGCACACTTCCCTCCCCCCCTCAGCGACACTGTCCAACAGCACCTCCCACACTGGTAAAAACCCGGATGCCCTTCTAAACTGGCAAGCAACGTCCTGGTTTCCTGTAGCCACAGAGAAAGCTAAGCAGGAGCTTCGATGAGCCTACTAGCCGTAGAGCCTGAAAAATCCCCCCCCCCCCGACATTGATTTTTGCGGTCTCCTGGGTGACACCCCTACCCCCCACTGCTATCTCTGCACCCCCACATTCAGAAACGCTTTTACCAAGCTTTTTGCTGATCAGTGTTAACATGGGATGCTGAGTGAAGCAAAGGTGCATACAATTCTCACCTCTGCTCATCCACAACAACAAAACAAGATAATACCTAAAAACAACCATCTCATTCTGCCTGTGTGGTCTTAGGTAAAACCCTCCGCTTTTGAACCCAAACTACATATGCAAACAGTCAGTCATGTTACTGCATCCCCTCTTCCTGTGTCAAAATAAAAAAAAAAAAAAACAAATAAATAAAACAAAAAGACCCCACCCAAACTCTCAAAGGAGATTCTGCAACACCGTGTTTACAGTTTTAACTGCTGGACTATGGCTGTCTCTCTAGTGTCTGTCCTGCTGGAACATGTGGGCTTCGCATGCCAGTCCAGCTGAGCTAGCTCATCTCAGAGGAGGAGGAGGAGGAGGAGGACGGACCCAGATGGCGCTCTTCCATGTGGCGAACATCCAGTAGAACTGCAGCCTAAGCTGCAGAATCTGTCAAAACAGCCACAGAACAGTTCTGGAATGTGTAAGGTGCCGTCAAGTTTTTTTGTTTTTCTTTTTTTTTGATCACTGTGTAAAGGACTGGCTTGGGAAATTGCATTACATTACAGTCATTTTTAGCGGATGCTTTTATCCAAAGCGACTTATGGTTGATTGGGCTAACCAAGGGCCAATCCCCTCTGGGAGTGATGTGAGGTGGGGGTCTTACTTACGGGCCCAACAGCAGTGGTGTTCTTGCTGTGGATAGACTGGGGCTTGAACCACCAACCTCAGGGTGCCAGTCATGCACCTTAAACTACATGCCCCTGTGTTTTTGTGTGATGAGCTCTTATGTGCTCTGATGGAACACCTTCCAGCTCCAGGCAACTGAACCTGGGTGGGAGGGGCTGTGTGAACAGAGGGGTATGATTGGTGGATTCCAGTTTAGTCACAGGAAAGCAGTTCCTATAAAGGTGCACCGAAAACATAGTTCATATTTCCTCTAGGCAGAACCACATCACCACGCTTGGACCTGCTCTTTAACAACATCTGTCATCCTCTTGTCCAGAAAGCACAGGAAGTGAGGTCACCTGTTGTCTCAGAAGCTCCGCCCCTCCACCTTTAGGGCTAGCAGATGGGGGGGCGAGTGGGGGGAGGAGCACAAAGTAAGACAGGCTCCTACTGGCTGAAACTATCAATTGAAAAGATGATTACACTTCTTTACAGAAGAGATTATAAAGTTAATCTACTTCTTTTCCTCTGAATCACCGTTGGGATTATAACCGTTTGGTCCAAGACAAACTCATTCAGGAACTGATAGTAAGAGGCTGCACTTGTGCTGAATTGTAGCGTCCGTCGATCTCACCGGGAGCCCCTCAAAGACAGGACGGTCTTTCCCCATTCCAGCTGCTGAAGGGAAGGATGTAACCGTGTGTAATTTTGGTTTGCCAAATTAAACCTCCTCGTGCCAAACGGGTATCTGCACTGCTTTAAAGGGCAAGACTGGGGCATCATCACAGAGCGGTGCCCGGGATTTGTGGGGGCAGACGGCCATTTGGCGCTGCGACGAACGCAGGCGGCGCGGGGGCAGAGCAAACAGGAAAAGGCCGTGTTCGGCACTTCCGCCTGGTGCCAGAGGAAGGCCCGTCCGGGTGTTCCGCACGCTTCCTGTTGTTGTCGGCCAACGGCGCGAGGAGCTGGACTACAGGATATCCTGAGCGGACCAGCCCGACCCAGAGCCGCACCGGCCCAGTCTGACAGAGCGAGGGAGGGAGGGAGTGACGGAGAGGGAAACAGGTAGAGGAGCAGGAGAGAAACAGGGAAAGTTACAGAGGGAGAGAAAAGTAGAAAGATGGTGGAATCGATAAAGTAGGCTGTGTATTCCCTGCTTTTCACAGATCTCTTGCATTTCCAGATATAATACATCAGTAAAACTTCTCCCCTCAGGCTGCTAGCACCACAAATCAACCAAGAAAGAGAAGAGCCCTCTGGATGCAAGTGTGGTTGGTTTATGTTTCTAAGTGCCCTTGTGAATGTGCTGTGTGGAGCAGCTTGTGCTAGTGTGTTTGCACATGTGAGAGTGAGAGTGCGTGCTCGTGAGCAAGGGAATGTCTAGAATCAAAAGCAGTGATATTTACACAGCTTCATATAGCTATCCTCTTTAAGAGGTTACCAATAGTGACAGTTCAGCCTTGCCAGATCAACCCTATGACACACACATGTGACTTGTGTTGTCCCTCTCTCTCCCTCTCTCTCTCTCTCTCTCTCTCCTGATTTTGCAGGGATTATGTAGCAGAGGCATGCACTCATAAGAAGGGGCCATATCCCACAATGAGAGCAGCGTGCTATGCGCTCTTATCGGCCGCCAAGTCTGGGGTGGAAATATACCGCCGGCCTTCAATAAAAACCAAAAGCAACAACAATGAAGAAACAACGACTCTGTTTCAAATTAGTCACCATATTTCTGGATCTCTCTGCCCCCCCCCCCCTTCCCCAGCTTTCCTGCCAGAACACTCTGCTGCAAAGCTCCCAGGAGTGCAGACTCTCTCTCTCCCTCTCCCTCTCATTCCTTCTTTCCAGTCTCTCCCTCTATGTGTTTCTGTGTCCCTGTTCCAAAAAGCCTGCCTCATCCCCCACTTAGTTACACACTATCATAATAAGGAGAGTACGGGATGGATGTATACATTGTTTTCCCTTAAAATATGCTGTGTCAGCGTGTTTTGGAAGACAGTGAGCACAATAATAGCGGGAGGTTTAGTGCTGCCTCAGCGTTTGTGGAACCAAGATTAAAACAACAGGCGGACAGGCCCCCACCACCCTGATGGCTGTGATTGGATAGATGGGAAGCTTCTCCACTCCACTCTCCTCCATTAGAGCGCCAGGGCCTCTTCACATGTACCGTCTGGGGTTTCATTACTAGGCCCGAAACCTGAGCTGACAAATGACTTAGAGCACTTTCTCCTGTGTGACCTCTCGGGTGGCGGTATGGGGTACAAACAGCATGGTGGGGTGTGTGTGGGGGGGGGGGGCGGGGAGCAAGACAATGGCACACTTTGGCTTTGCACAATTCGAGGAAGCGTGTGGTGCGACAGCGAGGGGCGTGGTCAGCGCTGAAAGATAACATCGGCCGCCGACGGCTGGAGAGCGGCAGCATGATTTACTGGTCGATTGAGTTCTGGTACGTGCCGCCGGTGTTTCTGAAAACAACCCCGATGCACCCTGGGACAATATGAGCCAGCCGTTTATCTGGCCAGCAGGCATGCAAAGACACAAACACACGCACACACACACACACACACATCACAGAAACGCACAGACAGATACGCAGATGGAGAGCTGTAGAGAGAGAGAGAGAGAGAGAGAGAGAGACTGAAGCCCGATGAGGCAGAGTGATGACCGCTTTCCCCGACTGCGTGATTCCATCGCGGCGGGTGGTTCGACCGCTACGCGGGGCCACACAGGGCTCTCATTGTTGCGGCACAACGCGGCAGACTCGGTTTCCAGAACCGGCGGGACCAGGACAGTGCTGCCCCTGGGGCATAATGACGCCATTCAGCTGGCACCAGAATAATGAGGGTTCCAGAATTCTGTGCAGCCCGGCTCTTTCAAAAGGCAGGGGGGGGGGGGGGGGGGGGGGGTGAGGGGGTGCCATCACAATGCCAGAGCACAGGAGAGGGCATCACAGGACAGGGCAGAAAGGGGCAGTGCCATCCTACTCCTTGCCAGGTCGAATAGCCATACCAACATAGCACAATGGTCCTTACAGAAAAGCATCATGGGACATTCGAGGCATGCATTCCACACGCTCACAACCAAAAAAAAAAAAAAACTAAAAACGTGCATGTTCGCTGAAGGGGTGTTCACAGTGACCCTTTTTGTTCTTTGGAGTTTCGACCGTTTCGGTTCGACAACAGGGCACTGACAGCCGTTTCCCAGATGGCGTCCCATGCCTGGGTCCAGTCGGGTTCCTGTCCAAGCAGTCCGAAGACCCAGTGAGCACTGAGTCACGTCTGAACCTCGTTACGCCCAGGTCTGGAGCGCGTTAGCACAGTACGACTGGAATCCATTACCCTGGTTCCTGCTGCCTGGACTTAAACAGACACAGAGCTCTCAACTGAAGGAAGAGAGGGAGGGAAAAAAGACAGAAAATGGGGTTGAATTGTTCCAAAACTCTTATCGTCGAACTGTTGTAAGACAGTGTTCTGCTGCATCTTGTTTTCAGCTGGGCTCTGGTATCAGTTCTATCCTGTCCCATGGAGAGCTGCCCTTCTTTTTTTTATGGGGGTAAAGTGGAGCGTTTTTTTCAATCCCACAGCACCTTGTGCCCCCCGGGTCTCTGTGTACCATATGCTGTGGGCCTGCTCACATCCTCCCGCCGGCCGCGGGGCTATAGAAACGGGGTGATGCCGAGGGAGGTGTCCCCGATTCATCTCCCCTAATTGCGGCTCGGTCATTCCCGCACTGACATGGCGGCTCTGCTTGGGGCCGTCGCCGCGACTGACCCGTCCCCCCCACTGCCCCTGATGGACACTCCATTCTTCTCACCCCGGGCCTTTAACCCCCTGGCCCACATAAATACTGCCCTGGCCTCCCTCAGACGGGTGCGGCGTGACCCCAAAATGAGGGGTGGGGGGGGGTGCGTGGGGGATGCAGGGTTCACGGCCAGACCATGATCTCAAACCGGCCCTGGAGGGGCCTGGGTGTAAAACGAGATGTTTAGGGTGGGTTTGTACAGTACTTTCTGCTACCTACAGTCAGTGGAGCTGAGCTTTCAAAAACAACCTGGTTTCATGAAGTAGCAGGTGTTAATGGGACCACATAGTAACGGCTCATGATCTTCAGGCTATGGGTTTGGGCATGGACATGCTGACCGATGTCCAGTGGTCCAGTGAAATATGCACAAATGCGCAGAGCTGTTGTCTATCCTCAGGTGACTGAGGATAAAGGCAAACACTCACAGGGCACAGACCATTCCGGCCCATTCTTTACAGCAATGCAGCCAGTGTTTACTGTTACGGCAGCAATAAAAACAGAGCTGGAAGCGATGACCAACTGGGTAGCATGAAAATCAATACCACAGGCACTAATTCTGTCAATCTTACTTAATTTAGAATTTATGCCAAAGTTATTGCTGCTGAAAGCTCCAAAACAACTCATTTCTAGGAAATATTTTTCACGCAGCGGGAGATGGGTGGGACCCAGTGCATTAGGAGGCAAATTAGGGCTACAGAATAATGACAACATCCATCGCCTATCAACCGCTTTATGATGAATAATAAACGTTTAGTTCCTGCAGGGCTTAATGATGTTCTGTCACTCTTCTCAAATAATATTCCTGTCCTGAAATAATTATTCTACTGCCTGTCATCTGGCCTCACCGTGACCCTCCTCCCTCCCCCAAACACCACCTCCTCACCCCTAGATTACTGCCCCTCCCCCCAACAACCACCACCTCCCTTCCACCAAACACCACCCTTCTACTCCCTACTCCTACTTGCCAGCGCACCCCCTGTCCCGACACCGCCCTCCAAACCTTCACTAACCCCATCTCATCTCCAGCACACGGCGGCACTGATGATACCACGGCAACCCCACATCCCCCCACTCATTTCCAGCTGTACGCGTCCCCCGATAACAAGTCTTCCTGAGCGTGCTCCGATCGCATGCTCCAATGCGGTGCAGGAGGTCAGCGACCTGACTCTATAACAAAGAGAGGGGGTTCCTGCTCCCCCGGCTCCCCCCCCCCACCCCGACTCTCACTCTCACTCCTCCTCCACCTCCCCAAACCTGGGAATAGGGGTGTCCTCTTCCCTGAGCCCCCACCACAAGACCGGACGAGTGTGGGATAGGGGTGGGGGGGGGTGATTTCTGGGGTACGCCAGCAGCCACAGGCGCCTGCCGTGGGGGGGCAGGACACAGCCCCCTGCCTGACCCCCGTCTGACAGTGCGCTGCTCCGTGGACGGCTTGCCAACCCCCACCCTCGCCCCAAAAACACCCCCCGTGCCAGCCCTCCAGCATGTACAGTTCAGAGCAACTACAACTATAAAAACTCTTCACAAGAGATTACAGAGCATAAAAGGAAAGCTATAAAACAAACCCAAACGAGAGGCCACAGAATAAGCAAATGGTATCGCTCCGGGACAAAACGGCTGGGCTTCTCCCAGACCGCCGCAACACTACTTGTCATATTTTAATGAATGGCTTATCTTATAAAAGTTCAGAGACACCCTCATCTTTTTCTATGCTAAACACTAAATTATAGCACAAGAAAGAAAAGCACACACACAAAAATTAGCAATGAAAGACTTCATTTTTTATTCTTAAATAAATTACTGAGTGAGTTCTTTGCCTTTTTTTCTCATGAGTTGTAGTTAAGGATAACATTTGATTTAAGAGAATGTATAAATGCCTTAAACATCATGTAGCGCAACCATCGATATCCATGTGTGTAATGTTAAGCTTATTTAAGGACACTCGTGTCGTGTCACACGCTGAAATGGAAATCAGTTGAAGCTGAAATGCGCCCCTGGAGAGTGTATATTACAGATTAACACTCTTAACATTATATAATACAATTAAATATTCGAGCACTTTACTGCTAATTCTAAAAATTGGTTGATATTCCATTATCAACCCCCGGTGTCCAGTACAAAGCTGTCACCATAGCAACGGTGACAACAATGGCAATGACAGCAAGGAAAGCTACGCTAAACGCAGGAAGGACCTAGACGACCATTGTAGTGGCTGCTGAGGCAGCACTTTTGGAGAGGACCGCTCCCTCGCTGGCTCCGAGAACCGCGCACAGATCTGAGCATCAACCCCAGGGATTGGCTGAGACACAGCGGTGCAGAGTTATTAGCTTGGGGACGGTCGTTTGACCGGAAATGTCGAGGCTTTGAATCCCGGGTACCGCACAGCTGTCGTCGCACTTGGGCAAGGTTATTTGAATTACGCCGGCTTCCGCCGGCTGTATAAAATGCACTTTCCCAGACCTGCCTGCCTGTATTAAGGAATGAGGGCTGTGCAGACCGGCCCTGGCCGAGGCCGCCTGCCAAGCGAGTAAATAAAACGACAGCCTCTCGACGATGCGGTCCCTGCCCTGGACTCTCTCAGACAGGCTGGGTGTGGCGCGATCGGTCTCTGAAGGGGAGCGATGGGCGTGGCAACTGGGCGTGGGCATCCCGAGCGTGGCCTCTGCCCCTCCAGTCGATGGGAAAAGGCCGGCCCTACTGTTGCGCTACTTTGGGGCTGTCAAATGGCTTGGCGGCTCCCACCCTGTGGTGATCAGATCAGAGGCTTGTGAAGTACCTGGAGCAGCGCCAGCGCAGCCCAACCCAGCCCCCACCCCCCCCTCGCCATCCCCGCCCCCCCACTCTTATTTCCCTGTGGAACGACCCAATAGCGCCATGGCTCCAGTCCAAACCCTGCGAAACGTCTGATCTGGGGTCAGCCCACCACTGATGAGCTGACCCCCGACCTCCTGAAGGCACACGCTGACCAAACCAGACCCCAATGACATCAGCACAGCCAGCGGACATCCCTCCCCTCCCTCAGATCCGCTGGCTTTGGCTTCGGTAGAGAGATTGCACATCCATTAATCGTTCGAGAGACACGTCTCGACGAGACTTCTCACTGTTATATGCTGGGTCAAGGGCAGGTTGGGCGTATGGGGAGGGCTGAAGGGGGAGCGGATGAGGTTTAACTGGGAGACAGTCTCTGTTTGCCTGATGTGGTAACTGCATGCAGGGCTGGGAAAAATCACAAGCACCGAGCAGACCCTGCAAAGCACAGTATTACATTACATGACATCATATGAAAACATCACGCACTTTTGTCCAGGGAGATATCTGCTCCGCACCGCCTGCGGCGCAACTCGTTACACATCCATCTGAGTGGATTATTCGCCGAAAACGGTTCAGCTGGAATTACAGCTCAACCCGGGGACTGGGGAACGCTTGTTCAAGGGCAGCCCGACTTCTGCTGCCATCACAACGAGCGCGTTAAAGACGTTATCAGCGTTAAATCTTTGCAGATTTGATCCTCTGACCCTATGGATGCCAGGTAAGCAGAGGTTCCATCACAGAAACCAATGACATCAAATCATAGGGAATGGGGAACCATGCCGCCCGGAAGTATCCCCTATCCCGGGTCAGATTCCCGGGAATTCTGTCTGATGATGCTGGATATGGTTGTATCTGCCGGATATACCACCATGCAGATTACACCATATTAGTGATTTCCCATATCACTTCTGTCCCCTGAGGTCACTTTGGGGGTTTGACAGAACGGGGTCCTCAGTGATTTTAAATCACTGTGATGCTTTTCAAAGGCATGCCAGGACAGACCTGTTGTCCATACAGGGCCAACTGGAAGTCTGTCAGAGTCTCTCTCTCTCTCTCTCGCTTTCTCTATTGCTCTATTTCTGAATCCTGTATATTTTGATTCCCACACTCTGGTCTTTAATATTCATGAGGACCTGAGACACAAAAGGCAGGGCTATGTAAACTTGAGCCAGTAAATACAGCACACACACACACACACACACACACACACACACACACACACACACACACACACACACACGCGCACACACACACATAGCGCACACACACACCAACACAGACACACACACACCAACACAGACGCACACAGACACGTGCGCACACACAGACACACAGGTATATGCACACACGCAAGCACATGCACACACACACATGCATGCACACACACCCACGCATGCACACACACACACACACGCGGATGTGTTTACGCTCACACACAAACACATGCACACACACATATATGCACAGAGAGAAATACACAGACACAAAAACACATTTCAGAGCACAGACACTTACAGTTCAGAATACAGGCAAACATATAATTTCACAAATCTTGACAATAACAATTACAACAAGACACTGTAAATATGGAACATATACATGCAGTAACTTATACATATACAAACATACACACACACACATGCATGCATGCACGCACACAGACACAGCGCTCTATTAAAAGAGGGCCACAAGCCTGCACCCACAATGCAAAGAAACACAATGAGGGAGCCGAGAAAACAGCCAAAGACAATCGAAGCTGCACACGCAGACACAAAAGACTAGTGCGGGAAACAGGAGTAAGCTGGATACGTGTGTGTGTTTGTCTGTGTGTGTGTGTGTGTCTGTCTGGGCATTACAATATAGTACAATTCTCACATTAATTGAGTGATGGATATTCCTTTTTTATCATATTTAATCAATTTATTCATTACAGAGGAGCTAAATGAGAGCGAGGAGAAGCCCCTCAGCTTCCACAAAGGCCCGCTTGATTTGTTCTGGACAGGTGGCCGGGCCGCCGCTCACAAAAATCCCGCCCACAATAGCACTAAAGACGATTATGCAAATGCAGGCCTTTCCCTCAGACTTTCCCAGGAAGGGGAGCGGGGTTCTGCGCGGAGCGGGGCCCACGGGGAAGAGCAAACGGAGGGAGAGAGAGGCTGCGCTGGGGGGGGGGGGGAGGGAGGGGGCACAAACAGAGGAGTCTGGGTGCAGACTGTTGGTTCAGGACGCTGTCAGCTTGTTAAAGGTCAAAGCGGCGTCTCTGTGTGTGAGTGGCCCCTGTACAGTGGGACAGCAGGGGCTGATGGGGTACTGTGTGAGTGCTGGTTACATGAGTGTGCGTGCACACACACACACACACACACACACACATGTACACACACAAAGATGGATAAGCAAACACAAATGCATACCTTCACACATACAAGTCCGCGCACAAGCACACACAAACACATCCGATGCACACAAAAAAAAACATGAACACATGAACACAGACACAAACACAGGGACACATACAAAAATAGACACAAAACACACACCTTCACACATACATGTGCATGCAGAAACATGCCCTAAAAATATACAGAGAGAAACACACACACACACACACACACACACACACACACACACACAACACACACACACACACACACACACATCCAGACCCTGGGTTTCAGTCTGAACGTCATGGTGAAAGATCTCTGATCCATCAGCTTGTCAGCCCTGCTAAGTCACGCGTGGAAGGGCCTTGGCCCGCTGACCACGCTGCCGCAGCGGTGGGAAAGTCCAGCGGTTGCCCTTTTTTGGTATTCCAGCCTATCTGAGAAACATCTGAGTCATTTCTGCACTTCGAATGAGGAACAAAAAAAAAAAAATCCAGGCCCTCCAGCCGAGTCTGAAGCGACTCTGACAGCTCAGATACCGCGGCTCTACCCGCCTGCCGCCATCCGAGAGAATCCGACAGATCGCCCCACTCATCTCCATCTCCCCTTCCAGCAATGCTCTGCATTCTGAGGCCCCCAAAGATGCAGGGGAACCAGTCAGCACTCCCATCTCCAAGCAATCACTTCCCCATTACCGTGTCTACTCCAATATGATCAAATAATGACCGAGCAAAAGGGATTTTCCAAATGAGTTGGCACTGGTACAGCGGCGCTGTTACACTTCATATCCGTTTCTTTCGGGCAACAGCGACAAGATGAGACGTGTGTCTGGGAAGTTGAGACCAGCGCCCGCTAAGCCCTGAAGTTTGAATGTGATCTGCAATGGAGTCATTAGCCCCAAATGAGACACAAGATGCCCTAACACATTACTTTTACATTATACTTTAGGCATTTATCCATTAATTCACAGAGCTCCTTACACCATACACTTACATTTTTACACTGTATCCATTTAAACAGCTGGATATGTACAAAGAACCTTAATCAAGGGTCCAACAACAATGCCCTACCTGGGAAATAAACCCATGACCCTTGGGGTTACAAGCCCAGATCCTAAAGATTATGACCACATGATTCTGATCTTGAAGAATGCACACCTCCATCCACTCTGCAGCCTACAGTGACAGGCAGCTCTTTTCTTCTGCTCATCTTTCAGGGAGCGATGACAGTCCCTGTCATTAGAGCAGGGGGGGCCTACAGTGTCCTGGGACTCTGGATCATTCAGGTCTGTAAAACACTACCAGTGTAACCCTCAGAAACAGTCCTGCTGTGTCCAGTAGTTCTGTGTGTAGTAGTATAGTCATTTAGCTGATGCTTTCATCCAAAGCCACTGCTAACCAAGGGCCAATCCCCCCTGGGAGCAATGTGGGGTCAAGGGCCCAACAGCAGTGGTGTTCCTGCTGTGGCTGGACTGCGGCTTGAACCGCCAACCTCACGGGTCCCAGTCATGTACCTTAGCCACTAGACTACAGGCAACCCTGCATTGTTGCCAACATTATTCCAAGTTTTGGACAAAACCAATCTCTCTGTCACCCCCCAAGTCCGCTGTCTCCAAAGCCTTCACATCTGCTGCCTCCATCCCCGTCCCCATCCCTCCAGTCCGCCTCTCTGCACAGGCCCTGGTATCTCATACCGGGGCCTGACAGACATCACCATCAGGTGTTCATTTTTTTTGGGACAGGGTTGAGCTCACCCTAGGAGACGGGCGTCTTTGCCCTGGCGGGATGGCTAGCCGCCGTGGCGACGTGAAACCTCCCCACTGCTAATGGCCGTGATTTCATTTTTAATGAGCCTGGGGAGGCCTGCCAGGGCGGGAGGCCTCGTGTCCGGTGCCCTCCCTGAGTACGGTAATTAATCCTCCACTGGCACCGAGCGCATTCCACACCCGGACAGACAGACTTCTCACGGTTACACGTGTTAGCCCAAAACACCACTCATAGTGCCCATTATTCAGGATATCCCTGGGGGGAAACATCGCAGGGTAGAGCTGTACACACAGAAACAGGCAGACAGACAGACTAATAGACAGAAACACTGGTAAAAAAGGAAAGTACATATTGACACATATGAAGTTAGCAAAATAAGGGCAAACACATCCAGAGACCAAAGATACATAGGCACACATACACATGAACGACTGACACAAGACAGCCACAGATACTCAAATACGAAAGCATGCATAAATTAAACAAGGATTCGAGAAAACATAGGTGCAAATATAAAAAGAAAAAAACATATATAAACAAATACATATACACACATAAGCACACTCAATCATACACACTACAGAGGCATATACACTTGCTCATGTAAATGCACCAAGCTCTGTGATTGGTTGGATATTATTACACTAATTGTGGGAAATGTCAGGAAGGCTGTGCTTGTAAATCATGACCTCCATCACTGGCAGAACTTCAAACATGCCACTCCTGGCACTCTGAGCCAGGCGAGCTGTTGCTGAGCGACAGCCAATGAGACTGAAGCATGTGGGTGAACCGCTGAGGTCACCCTCAGGAGCGGCAGCCACGCCACTTCACTTACACTACAGGGTCACACCAAATACGTCATTAGAGTGACAGACCTGCAGAAGAATCATCACTGGTCTGAGAGAGGGAGCTTGAGGTGGCACAGAGGTCTTAATGAAAGGCGGCACAGTGTAGTGGGCTTTTGGAGGACGCCCTTTCGTCTGGTCGATCACCTCCCCTCCCCTCCCCTCCCCTCGGTGTGAGGGACCCTAGTGCCCTTCTCAAAGTGACGGCGCTAACATGCAGCCGCAGCAGAAATGATCATTAATAGGACTGTCCTCTTGGCCATGGCTCCGACAGCTGGCGCTGTGCTTTCAGGGGACCTCTGCTCAATCTCCTTTAGCTAAAGCCGGGATCATCACCTTGTCCAGTGATCTCAAAACAATCACGCTCTCCTTCGCTCTGCCTGCAAACATCAGGGAGGTGTGTGGGGAGGGGCGGGGTCGAGCTCAGTGAAACTAAGACAGCTGGATGATCTGTGAGTGAGTGAGTGTGTGTGTGTGTGTGTGTGTGTGTGAGATTGTTACTCAGAGTGTGTGAGTGAGCAGGAGAAGGACTTTGTTTATGTCTATGAGAAAGAGTGTTATGCATATAATTGTGTGCAACACAGGAAGAGAGAGATATGTGTGTGTTCATGAGAGAGAGAGAGAGAGTGTGTGTTTGTGTGTATGTGAGTGTTTGTGTATGCGTGTGTGTGTGTATGTGTGTGAGTGAGAGAGAGAGAAAGACAGTGTGTGTGTGTATGCATGTGTGTGCGTGAGTGTGTGTGTATATGTGTGTTTGTTTTGGGGAAGGAATGGGGCAGGGGACTGCCTGAAATGCTGGTACTTCCCAAAGTCCCAATTCACACGAGTGATGCTGGCATTCGCCTCCTCAAACTGCATCAGCAAAAAGCGGTAAAAAATTACAACTTAATGACGTATAATAGGGGCTAACAGCCAACGGCTAGCATCTATAAGCTCCAATTCCCAGCCACTTAGAGAAACCAGCAAGGGATGGAAGGAATCACGGCAGCGTTCTCAGCCCGGGAGACAGTTTTCAGAGTGAGTCAGATTAAGAGAAATCATCCCTCCTTGCCTTATACTCCATCAAATCACATTGTAGTCATGAGAGCCATACGGAGAGGCAGCTTGCAATAACTAACCCACAAACAAGAGGGCACTGCCCTAGACGATGGAGACAGCAGAGGTCATGGCCAGTCAAGCTGAACTGTGCCAGTAACGGTGGGTTCACTCCTCTCCACTGCTGGTCTTGTTCAAACTTCTAAAGCAGTGATTGGTCCTCAGCGTCAGTGTGTCAGCTCCCACAGGTCATGTGTCTATAACATCATCTAATTATACAGGCAACAAATAGTGCACTGACGAGTTCGGAGGGAGGAGAGACTAGCGAAGTTAAACTCAGCTGAGAGGTTTGCTGGCATGACAAACGCTAGGTGCCAAAACATAACAGCATGATGAACAACAGGAATATGAATGATGGAGTGTGACTAAATAATTAATACAAATGTGTCATAAAAATGTCAATAACAATATGAGTTAATTCATGATGGCATAAACCAGTTCTTCTCCTCGCCTTCTCTCTCCTGATCCCTTCCTCAGTCTCTGCCACTCTCTTCCATGTTTCCCTCCCTCTTTTCCTCCATTTCTGACCCTTTACCCTTTCTATTTTTTCTTATCTTCCATTTTACATCTCCCTCTTCCTCCATCCCCCTTTCCACATCTCTCTGATGTTTCCCCTTCATTCATCCTTTCTCCCTCTCTCCTTAAAACCCCTTGCTGCTCCTGTCTCTCTTTCTCTCCTCCTGTCCTCCTCCTGCCCTGACCACAGACACACTCTCTAACATACTGTCAAAAAAAAAAAAAAACAAAAAACCCCCCTCCTCCCCAACCTCCCTCCTTGGAGCAGCAGTGGAATATGTGTAGGAGCCTGAGCAGAGTTACGTCATTATCTGCAGACTGACAGAGGATGGGGGGCACAGCAGTGGCTGGGTGTGCAGGGGGACTGGACATGGGGGGGGCAGCATCTCCACAGTCAGATCCTCCAGTGGCTCCAGACAGATTTCACAGACTAACGCCCTGGTCATCTTAATCCCACGCTAGCGACGCCCTCCCACCCGCCCCCCTCCAACCACCCGCCCGCCCCCCCCCTCCACCAACCTCAGATCATCAATCCATCAATCCAGGCTTTAACCCCTCGTGTTCCCAGTCAGGAGGGAAAAACAACAGCAACAAAAACAACAACAACAACAACAATAAGGAAAAACCCACCAAAACATTTCTGACCCAGACAGGGAACAGAACATAACAAATAAACAAAAAGAATGAGGACCAAGACTGACTAGAGAAAAAAAAAAAACAACACACAAACATACGAAAAAACAAACTACGCTAATATAATTGAATAAACAAAAACAGCTACAGTTCAGTGAACATGTAAAGTTAGTCTACACAACTGAGTAACGACAATGAGAGGTCAAACACGAAAACGAATGAATCGGTAACCGAATGTAATTCCATTGTTCCCTTCAAGATTCCTCCGTATGCCAGTGGAAGTTCTACAAGCTGTCAACATGAATTCACAACACCCTTAGTGCGATTTCTCTCTGAATCTGTAAGTGGTTATCGCAAATTCTGGACTGAATTTCACCCAGATTCGTCCGGAGCCTGAACGGTCTGCACTTTTTGGCACAGCTGTAAAGTAGGGCTGTGTTCCTCGCACGATTGAACATTTTTCATTAAGTGAAATCCATTACTCACACTGGGGGTACAAGGGCTCACTGCCAGCCACCTCAAACAAGATGAGAAATGTGAACAGACTAGAACTCTTACATAAGTTCCTCACTTTAACTTGGTCATTTTTATTTTGTAAAAGCCCAAGAAAAAATGTGAAACTAGTTGTGACAGAGAGAGAGAGAGAGACTATATGACAGTATAGAAGACAGTATAAATGACACTATAAATGAAAAAATCATCCTTTTTTTTCCTTATATGCCCCACACAGACACACAGACACACGCACCGGTACTGTTCTGTTTATGTTAATGTTTATATTACTATTGTTATGTTTCTATTACTAATGTTTCTATTTGCAACCTAAGCTTTGGCAATGCAAATGTGTACTTTTGTCATGCCAATAAAGCATTTTGAATTGAGTTGAGAGAGAGAAAGAGCGAGTGCCAGCAAGTAAGAGAGCAAGAGAGAGAAGGGGAGACAGTAGTCCATGAATGTGAGTGATAGCAAAAATAGCTGTCAATCCAAGACATCATCAGAGCCCAGCCAGGTGGAAACGGACAGAAATTACACATAGGTCTAGAGGGGTCTGTCAAAAACCGAAAAATCCAAACTCAAGACGGAGGCCTGTCGGGCATTTTCGCCACATCTGTCTGAAGCTGAGGGTTCCGCTACATCGTTCTCCGGAGGACTCTGCCAAACTTCCCCACTCTACCCTCCAGTGCCTCACACGCTGGTAATCAAGGGAAAATGGACGTGTTCCTGAACAGCTAATTCACAAAATGTACAAGTATGTCCTGAGCCCTACAGCCAACCCACCTGACTATTCAGGGGAGTTAATTGTGGCAGGACATGAATATGTTTCACACTGCCGTTGTAGGGTACACTTTAACCTTAGCACAGAGCTACTAAGGCTACTGCTTTGTTAGCGCACCCACTTCACTACACACTAAAAGACTAATGATTATCATCTGCTATTGATGATCGGTGCTTTGCTCCTCTGACTACTGCTCTGCTTTAGTGTGCTGACTGGCTCGTAGCCTGGTAAAAGTTCCCGGTCTCATGGCGCAATGTAAATGAAGTGTGTGCATGCATTTCGGTGAATGTGGGTTGGCACAGCGATTTTCGGGACAGGTTCGGAAAAACTGCAAACATCAAATTTAATAATATAAAACAAATCAAGTGAATTCTGATTGGAAAGGGGGTGGGAGAGTCCAGGAGAAGCTGAGAATCAAATGGAGGCTAATAAAAAAAGCATCCATCACATAAATGCTTAAACACAAAGCTAAGGTTAGCTTCCAGAGTGTGTGCTCTGGTCTCTTTTAAACCACCCATTCGTTTGCTTTGAAGCCCCACTGTCTTTAGCCCTGGACCTCGGTGAATTAGGCACAGGTGGTATAGTGGAGAGGTGGAGCCAGATCCTCATGACGAGGTCCTGGCAACGTGATTGACGGCGATCATTTTTTTATGGCCTACATGGGGGCCGAGCCGGGCTGGGCCCCACCCCCCCCGGCTGAACAAACAGGGCTCTCTCTGGCCCCCAGTGAAGGTTGGGAGCCCGGAGCCCTCCTCCGAAACAAGAGCGCCTCTGTTCGCCGGGACGCCCAGAAACAATGTTTATTTGTGTGGACAGCTGCGCCGTCAGTGAGCTCATGCGCGAGAGGCTGCACGGCCATGCCAAGTCAGATAAAAGATCTTAAAATGAGCAAAAAGGCAAAACCGCAAAGAAGCCCCTCTGCTTTGAGGAGGTGGGGGGCAGGGTTTGATTTGAGGTGGGGGGGGGGTGTGGGGTGGGGTAAAAGCTACCCAACAAACATTGGTCGTTCGTTTACAGCTGAAGAAACTGCAGCCAAACTACGTACCGGGAGGAATAAGGTTTGATGCTCTGGGCAAAATGATTTGAGGGGTAAAGCCCTGCACGTATCCATGGTGACATGTGCTGGCATTTGCTGAAGAGTTTTCAACACTCCTGCAGGACTGGCCCTCACCTACAGAGTTCCCCAGAGCTCCACCAGCCGGACCATGTCATGCTGGAGTGGGATTGGATGTCGAAGACACACCCACCAGCGCCTATAACCGATGCCATATTGGTTGTGTTGGCTGAAGGCCCCTCCCTCAACACAATAAGGTAGTAAGAACTTGTGTTAGGTGCGTGGCTGTCTGGAGGTGGTATCCCCTGCTGTAAAGCTCTACTCAGACCCTGCCAACTCCGTCACGCAAGCGGAGTTTGATCCGCCTGATCCACCAGCAGGAGGAAAAACACGCTGCGTGGGTCAACCCCCACCGCGGCGTGACGGTAAACAGTGTGTGTGAAACGTGATGAACGAGGCAGTGCGGGAGGACCGAAGAACATAGTGTGTGTGTGTGTGTGTGTGTGAGATGCTGGCAGCCATAGATATGACCATGATCACAAACAGCTGTGGGGACCACAGAGAAAGAATTGGGGGAAGGGGGTGGAGGGAGGGTGCAGAAGAGAGAAACAGGGGTGCAGTAGAGGAGAGAGAGAGAGTAGTGAATGAGTGGAAAAGGACAGGAGGTGAGACAGCTAAGGCCAAAGGGATAAGCCCAAACATATGATGCGGAATCAGAAAGGCAGGTCATGACCTGTGAGGTTAGAATTATCCAGAGTACATCTGTGACCCCCTTTTTGTTCTTTGTTTTATTATTTGGCACATGGGGGTTATCATCTCTCAAATAAAAGCAAAAACAGATGCCAAACACACACATTACACCAAGTACCCCCCCATCGCAATCCCGCCCCCCAAAACCTCACCGCTTCCTCAAATCCACCAAACTGTTGTCCACAGATGGGGGTGGGGGTGGGGGTGGGGTGGGTGTGTGTCAGTGGGGAGGGGGGGGGGTGGTGTGGGAATGGATTTCCTTTACGGTTCCATCTGACATTTTGGGTTTGGCAGAAGGGCACGTGTGCGCCGAGGTGCCCGTGCCAGGACTTTGAGCCGTGGTGAGGACCAGAGCCGGAGCCAGGATCACACATCTCTGATCAGGTCCCAGATACAACACCACCGGCCCTGCACAGAATTACCACACTAAGCACCCAGCGACACTCTTCTCCAGCGGCCAGGACCACGCTCTTCATCGCTGGATGAATGTTATTTTCTGCGAGGGTGCTATCTGCAGAGTGACTACGCAGTTCCTCCGAGCTGTCATGTTCTGTCATTCAACTACTGACTGTGGCTGACTGCACATTGAGAGCAGGAGTGTGGGGGGGGGGGGGGGTAAAGACGTAGAGATGGAATGAAAGAGGGAGACAGGGTGAAAATCGGGAGACTAGGGATGCCCCGATTGTGAAATTCTAGGCTGGTACCGATACGATGCTTAAAATAACAATTTGGTTGGTAGCTGATGCCGAAAAATGTTTGAATGAGAACAAATTCAACCATACAAATATATGAAAAAACCTTTAATTTAACCTTCTTTCACATTTAGCCAGCGCAAAATTGATGCAACACAACAGATCGGCCACTGCCAGCGGTGAATGTCAACATGACAGTCAACAATGCGAATATTAACCGATACCAATGTATGACTGATATATCGGTGCATCCCTATCGGAAACAGAGGAAGAAACAGAGGAGAGGGTTCTGAAAAAAATTAAACAAACGAAAGGAGAGCCAGAGTGGGGTAAGAGGAAGGAAAGGAGAGAGAGGAGACAGTGATTTTATAGATTTTTATCTTCTTTTTATTGTTGTATTTTATTGTACTGTTAAGCACCTTGTATTGAAACCCTACTTGAAAGGCGCTATATAAATAAAGTCTGATTGATTGATTGATTGATTGATTGATTGAGTGACGTGATGCATAGAATAACACTATAAATTAATAAATACTAATATATTAAATGCTTCCCTCACCCACTTCAAAGAAATGACTGAATAACAATCCAATCAGCACCATTTGGCACCATACCCCATGGGGCAGTAAACAAACAACTATGACATCATACAAACAACTATGACATCATACAGTACATAAATGGTCATTAGCCAATTATTTCCATCATCATTGTTATTGGCAGTATCAGTGTTATACAAACACATTGCTGTGTATTTATTAGTCACCATTATTTAGTGCAGCTGTATTAATTAGGTGCATTCGAAAACACAACACTATTTTAGTGCCAAGCCAATACATGCTGTCTGAATTTTTCCAATTGAATTTGAGAGAAGTGGGAAGGGAGAAATGAAAGAAAGGAGGAGAGAGAGAGAGAGAGAGAGAGAGAGAGAGAGAGAGAGAGAGAGAGAATGAAGCAAAGCAAGAGTTAGAAAGTGAACGACAGGGACAGGGAGGGAGGGAGGAAGGGAGACAGAGAGAGAGAGGATTTAAAAGCTTTCCGAGAGCTGAACAGAGTGACTGTTCTCTGCGTTTTAAATAAATTTGCACATGGAAATGAGTCTCCAGCTGCCTCCCACTCCTTGCCAAAGCGACACATATTTGAGAGGAAGGTTCCCTACATCCCCTCGCACCCGGGCTCATTATCGATCATGTCTTCTCTTTGTCATGCAGGTTTGATATAGCTTGCCATTATCACATAATGAATCAGAAACCACCCCTATTAAAATTCACTACTCTCTGTTTAAAAGTCCATTAAAGCCACAGGCTTTCAAGAGATGCTATCTGAAGTGTGGAATCAGAACTCAGACAGGAACTTCCACATGCATTCATATGCATATACACAGCACACACACACTCATGCTCACACACACTCACACACCCCATTTCTCTATGACACAAACACACACACCCATATGTAGGTACAGTGCACCTACAGACACAAATACAAACGCACACACACTCAATTTCTCTCTGACACATACACACACACACACACACACTCATACACAGGTACAGTACACCTACAGACAAACACACACACACACACACACACACTCAGGCTAAATGGTGCACTCACAAGTGAACTTATGTACACAGCCATCCTCAGAACCCAAAGTCTGGGGCAATTTGACGCTGGCTAACATATGTGGCTAACTTGTGGGGGCACTGCGCATACCTTTCGCACCGTGTCACACCTTGGCACCTTTCTGAGGCCTGAAAAGGAGAGACTTTAAACAGCAAAGTGGGCACCACGCGCCCTCACGGTCACCCTTGCCAGGGAAAACAGGTCTTTTGGACGGCACTGAATCGCCTGCCCACATCGTCGAACTCGAGAGTAATCTCTTCCATCTAGGAGTGGACTTCATGTACGAGTGGATTAATTTAGAACAAGTCTGGTAATGATATAATCATAGCCACTCACGTCATGATGTTGGGTTTTTTTCCCCACCCCCTGTTTTTAAATGAATAGCCCGCAGTTTGATACAATGCATACAAAAATATACCATCATAGCGCAGCCTCTCAGTACGTCTTAGTGTAGCGTAATGCAGCATGAATGTCAGGAAGTGGTCAGACTCAGGGCCTGGCTCTGGGCCCTGCTCAGCTCAGGGGAAGGCACGGCCACCTGCTCTTTCCTGGAGTCACCTGACCCCTGACATCCCCCTTCCTCTTCCACGGGTTACCAAACCCCCCCGTTAACGTTCAGTCAGCTTTTCCTAGCCTGGGGCATGACCTGGGTCACTTCAACCAAAATGCATCCTTGTTGGCAGGAGTAGTCCAAGGTTACATCGAATCAATTCTCTTTCCTGGTCTGAATATGGTGATAATCACTAAAAGCCTGTGAGCACGTGTATGAATGCGTATGTGTGTGTGTGTGCGTGCGCACGCCTGTGTGCGTGTGTGTGTTAACTGATAATTAACACGATTGCACTCTCTCAATCTTGTTAAATTACTGTCACACCTCTCATCCCGCACAAATGAGAACAAACGTTTCTTGTTACAATTAAAAACAAGTTTAAAAAAAGGACCAATGAGGGAATATCTTTCCAACAAAGGAAGGCTGAAGAGGGGTGAGAACACAGGTGCGGGAGCAATTAGTCAGGGACGGCAGGTATGGCTCGCTCCGCTGTAGGCGTGAAGTGCGAAGAGACGACGCGCGTCGCCTGTCTGACTGCGGAGAATAAATGTGATTGTGTGGGCAAACTCCAGCGCTTCACAGAGACGGCCCCTGCCTTAAACGACAAGCACGTCCCTAGGGAACACCAGCCATGACTCACGCAGCCAGATCCGCCTGCCATCTTTCAAACAAATTAAACCCAACATCTCTCACCCTGCACACTAATCTCAACAGCTCTCACACAGCACAGTTAAGTCTCAACCAACACTGAAATTCCAACGCCTCACTAAAACCTAAGGATCCCACATTACATTACATTAAAGCCATTTGGCTGATGCTTTTATTCAAAGCGACTTACAATTGATTAGGTTAACCAAGGGCCAATCCCCCCTGGGAGCAATGTGGGGTTAGGGGCCTTGCTCAAGGGCCCAACAGCAATGGTGTTCTTACTGTGGCTGGGGCTTGAACCACCAACCTCAGGGGGCTCAGTCAAGTACCTTAGCCACTAGGCTACAGGCTGTCCCCATACAGCATACCATAAAAATCTTACCGTCACATGCAAGCAGGACTTATAATAGCTAAACGTCTGTGACGGCAACCTGGGCTCAGCTTCTGTACAAAAGCATGCAGTAATCTAAGTGTCTCCACTGCACACTGGAGCCTCTATGTGGTGTGAATGGCCTCACAGTGCAGTGTGATCTTAATCACAGTGCACGGCGGACCCTGAGTCTCTGCTGGAGACCAGGCCGACTCCGTGCCGCATCACGCAGGCTGTGCAAACTCTTACTCATGTGCAAGCCTCGCCGATTCGTTTAGAACATCCAAAGGGATGACTCCGCTCTAGTCGCTCGAGTTGAATATGACGAGTGACGTAATCCATGGCATTACGCATTATAAGGGGGTCCACTGTTCTATGACAGTAACCCGTTACATTTAACTGTAGGTCTGTGGTGAGAAAACACACACGTCACCCTTAAAAGAAAACAGATTGAAGCCTGATGGGGCAGAACAATCAGACGACATCATACTGATGATGTCATCAACATTCTCCTGCTGGCCCAAAAGTGAAACGGCTGAAAGAGGGAGCGGGAGGAAAAAAAAAAGATCTGACTGAAATATTATACCTGTATACAGAGTTCCTACGGCCCCATGATATGTGGGGATTATTAAAATCGACCTTGTCTCGGGTAACGGGACACGGGACAGAGCCTCGGAGACACACAGAGGTGAAACACTTCATCGAAGAACAGAAGAGCATCACATACCTGTGCACAGTCCTTCTCTATGGCGGACTTCTTCTGACTGTAAGTCCTGCGGGAGAAAGGCAGAGACAAACATTTAGCATTTACATTCTGGAGGAATACAAACTACATTCACCACACAAAGTATTGACCACTGACAATGAAACTGAATCGCAAAAAAACAGCTTCCTTTCTTCCAGCGATGGTTACAAAATTGGGCAGACGCATAAAATTTTGTACACTTCCAAACGACAAATTGCTGTGATTTGATAATGTCAGCAGGCTGGCTTCTGTGTGCCCATTACGTTCCCATTTAGAAGGCCATATTAGTTATATTTGAATTAAATGAGCTCAATACAATATAACTCACAAAAGGCGAAATTAGCTTTAGAAAGCGGTTACATAATCTCCATCGGTGGCCTGGGGACTTCTCCTCTCTCACCACGGCAACGGCGGAATCACAATGACACATGCTGCTCAGCCCCCCCGGGGGTGCGGTGGCAACATTTCGCCGGCACTTTGTTGTGCGTTTTGTTAGCGTTTTTTTCCAGTACACGCCGCATTTGTTTTCTTGCTGAGAGGCAGGGCGGAGGGGAGACTGAAAGCCTCCTTGGTGAAAACGGAGTTCACTTAGCCCACATTCAGCCGCACACACCAGCAAACCGAGCATGCCCTGATCTGTCTGGGGGGGGCCTCTGTTGCTCTCAGAAAGGGAGGTGGGGTGGGGGGGGGAGATTGATTTTGAAAACCCGAAACCTCCTGGCGGGGGATCGCTGGGTTCAGGTGAACACTGCGTTGGGCCCACTACGTCCATGCTGCGTCCTGAGAATATGCAGGCCCTGTTACTGGGACACATGGGTTAGGCCTACACCATGCCCTTTCACTCCATGGGCCATATACATCTGTATCCTTGATTTTCTTTTCCCAACTTTCTCCCAACCGGATCTCAACCAAATTTGCTGATCTCCTGCCGATGTCAGAGAGAGCCGTACACCTGTGACTCCTCTGATTCATACGATGACATATCTGGCCTCTTTCCACAATGCAGACTCCTCACCGACCACATACTGCCGCCTGTGTCATCGGAGGATTACAAAGTCAGAATGTATTTAGTTTGTGCATCTACAGGTGCCCAGCCCGACCAGGAGAGGCCGCTAAAGAGTGCTGAGGCCCACAAAGGTAGCTGGATACCCCCCTATCATTCTCTGACAATGCTGAGCTAAATGTTGCCCCTGCCAGTGCAGACCTCCAGCCATGTCCAGCAATGCAACAGCTGGGATGGTGACAGGATGGTCTCAGGTCTCATGCTAGCTTTCTGAATGAGCATCTTAACTGGATAAACTATCCAGAGGCCTCCAGCAACATGGTTTCTGTCTGTCTTTCTGTCTGCCCATCCATTCATTTACTGAGCTGGTATATCAGTGTGAAGCCCATTTATGAGCTGCAGTAGGATGGCTCAGACACTGAGGAAACCAGACTCTGAGGTCTTCAGTTTACTGAATTCGCATCCTAAATTTTGTTCTGTTGTCAAGTTCACAAGGAAGGAGGCAGACTGAAAAATACACACAGATATATGCAGCGTTAAATAATGCATGCCATGCTAATGGCGCAAAAGAAAATGAGAACTTAAAATATGGAGTCAAAAGCTCTTTATTTAACATCTGTCAAAAAACATACATCATTTTGACAGTGCAAAAAGGGAAAATGAGCTGGAGAGACAGAAAGAGAAAGTGAGAGAGAGATATATTGGAAATGGAAATGTCACTGTTCATGTATTCCAGTCTCCTCACTGTCTGACTCTCTCTTCACCTATTTTATTCCTTCCGTTTCTCTCTCTGTTTTTCTATATCTCCTCCTCTGTCATGGCCTCTGTTCCTCACTCTCTTTCCGATTCGGGGGACAAACATGTACATAAGCACGTGCACACACACGCACGCACGCACGCACGCACACACACATACACACACAGTCACACACAAACACAGAGCATGCACGCACTCTCATATCTCTTGGTTAAGTAAGAGAGAGATTCTGCAGACTCTGCACTCAGAGCCCCAGTGGAGAGCTGCGCAGACTTCCAGGAAACAGCCGAGCCAAAGGACACCCTTATCAGCTGTGCAGGGCTCTAAACATAGGAACAGAATTACTGAATCAGTCAAAAGTTCAGCTGGATTTCGCATCAAAAGGGCCGCTATTACATGAGCACATACAGGGCTTAGATTCCTTGCATTCCGGAGTCACAGCTACTTCAAACATGCATAAAGTAAACCGTATCTTGGGATCCCAGCCAATAAGAAACGAATGGATCAACTAAAATAATAAAAGAGTCCATCTGGCGTTCTGTGCGTAACTGACAGCACTGTTACCAGGCTAAACCT